>OX419344.1:11415420-11462920 GCA_948470475.1 Galaxea fascicularis
TTTCATAAATTTAAAGTTCTACTATGATCAAAAATTTGATTTTCCTTTTCTTTTCGGTTTTGGAACATGGAAGTACAGAGTACTTATCACCAGAAGCTTCATTTAAAAATTCATGCAGAGAATAAAAATTTACACAGAGAATTGTCAGATTTCAACTGTGTTCTACACCTCATGCACAGTAAACTCTACTATTATTCAATGAAAGAGTGGTGCAAAACAAACATGGGACCCTACATTACTTTAGTATGCTATATTTGAGAAATGAGACATCTTCAAAGTGTTGTTTTACATGTATTTGTGTTCACATCTTGACAAATGTCTCTAAGGCACTGTGTAGTAAAAGATAATTGTGGTACAAGAAAGGGACTGTGATTGTGCTCCAATACCAAACTGGGAATTTAAATCATTACTTCTTAAGCAACCAGTGGTGCTCTTTACAACCAGTGGAAAATATCTATTGTATGTATTTCTACTTTTTTCAGAGGAAACTCCCTCCAACCAGGCAGGATCACTGTACAAACCAATGGCTAAAATACAAGCAACTGTCATGGAACAAAAACTCAAGACAGAGTTTTCACAGCCAAAGCCTACGGTATGTAGTTCGCTTGCCTACCAACCTTATAATTGAAGTTAAACTCATTGCCAGTTGATGAGCTTGAAAGCTGGTGTCATAGAGGTTGGTGGGATCCTAAGCAATTCAGGTGGAGCAGGGAGGTAACCATGGCAACCCTGTGAGCGGGAACCACCCCAGCAAGAAGCCGCCAACAGGCACCGTCACACTGAAAGAAATTCAGTGGAATACTTACCATTTACCATAGTTACCAACCTTAAGCACTAATGGGTGGGAGGGAACGGGACCAGAATCTGTAAAAATGCACTCAAAGAACTAAGCAAAGGCTGAGTTAATCTGCAAAGATTCGAAACAGCTGAATGAATCGGTAAATAATTATTGGCAAACGATGATCCGTAGTGTTCGCTCGAAGCCAAGCACATGTAATCCATCCCTGCTAATTCTACGGGTGCCCACCCTGCAGATTACTTACACAAATGAGCAAGACCGGTGGCAGCATTGGCTCAAGCAGAACCTCGCCTAAATTGCATTTAGCCACATGTGAATAATCTGTTATAGAATGCTGTAATGTACCTTCTTTGTGGTAACTATCAACTGCATTATTGGTATAGTAAATGTCAATATAGATAATTCTTTAAAAACCAATAAAAATCTTTAAAAACTCTATATTCTTGAATTAACTATTTGTGTTTTAGGAGATTAAGAAAAAAGCTAAGGAGAAAGAAAAGAAGAAGAGCAATTTGGAACTCTTTAAAGAAGAATTAAAAAGGTACAAATGTAGATTGATTTGACAGTAGCTGTCTTCGCATTTAGCATCTGCCTCCTCTAGAAGGGCTCTTTTATCTCCCGTTGTTATCATCCTCAGAAAAGAGAAGTTCATTATGCTTGCCCAATCAACAGTCATTTTTTGTAAAAGCTCCCTATTTGATCCATTAATTACTTCGTTTTTGTATGTGCATTCTGTCCTGTAAATGAAGTAGCTGTGTAAAAAGAATTTGAGAAACTGAAGCTTGGCTTTCATGACACAAACATGGCTCATTTTTCTCAAGTTTGTCTCTGGATAAATTGAGGCTGTGGGTCCAGAATTCTCTTATGTTTCATTTTTGTAGACATCAGATGGAACGTGAAATTAGGCACAAGATTAAGAAAGGAGACTTATCAGATATTCCTCAAGATGTACTTGAAAACATGGCTCCTTCCGTTCTCATGTCACAAAAAGGTAAGGATGCTGGCTTTGAGATTAGAATGCATCATCAGTTTTAGGGGTCCACTGTGTATGCTTCAAGTATTGAAGTGCTACTCAAGGCAAAAAGAGCGTAAGCAATGATTTGGCTTTCAAATGAAAAATTCCTCTAAATCTTTCCCACTGTGGCATAAATACCCTGTTTTGTTATCCACTTTTCAGTCTCTTCTTAAATCCCTGTATCAAATAAATTCTTATTATTTTTGCTTTCATATCAAAGTAAGAGAAAATTATCCCTTTAAACTTTTGAAAATTTTTCTTTTGCAGACGAAACATATTCCTATGGGTCGCATGACACAGGGGATCCTAACACAACAAACTTGTACATTGGAAATATCAACCCTTCGGTGAGGAAAATTTTTAACTCTGTTCTCTGCTGTACCTTTTTCTGTCTTTTGATTTGCTTATAGTGATCTCAAGATTGTGGTTGCTGTCAGCATGTGGCCTACAGTGTACATGTAGCTAGACTGCGAGCAGTCTCTCTTTTGCTCTAAAATCTGTGGAATGGACTGGAACGAACACAATATGCAAGCAATGAAGCCGCAAGCTGGCAGCTTCATGGGTGCCAGTCACAAGTACAAATAGAGACTGCAAGGGTTTGATGCCACATTAATTATTTTCTGAATCCCAGTGACAGTTTGATAGTTCACATCATCTACATGTATGCCCACCCCTCCTTAAGCAGGTTTCAAAATCCATCAAAGCGATCACAGACAAGTTTTTCGGCGTAAAGATGTGATGAGCAATTCTACGCTAAAGAAACCAGTAATATTGTAAAGCTGTCTGTGTTTTGCTTTTGCCTCCCCTCTTCTCCCCCTTCCCCACCCCACTCTGTGGGTAGGTATGGGTATTATTTTGCTGGAACTGCACAGCATGACTATAATTGTTTGCTCTTTGTTCAGATGACTGAGGAGATGTTAATGCGCCTGTTTGGCAAGTATGGCCCTCTGGCTAGTGTGAAAATTATGTGGCCCAGGACAGAGGAAGAGAAAGCGCGGAACAGGAATTGTGGCTTTGTTGCCTACATGAGGAGAAAGGATGGTGAAAAAGCTCTGAATGCATTGAAAGGTTAGGAACATGGAAACCTTCACAGTGACCAGTATTTACATGTACATAAAATTCTTATTACAAGAGTACATGTAATTACTGGATTGAACATGCAAGACGTAGAGTCAAGGAGAGGATCTCTTTTCCAGAGTTTGACATCTTTCTGGATCTTTGAACATGATTTCCATTCATTTGAAGTGACTAAAAATTTGGCAGTATGAAAATCATAGATGATACTCTTTTTATTTTTTCTCTTTAACCTCTATCCTTTCTCTCTTATCTCTTTCTCCTTTGACTGACAATAATCTACAGTACCGCTCAAATGTAAGTTACCACCGTCTCGCGAGAAACGAGACTCGTCTCGCGAGAAACGAGATTCGTCTCGCAGGAAATGAGAACTGTCTCAAGAGAAACGAGACTCATCTCGCGAGTGCACTGGAAGTACCGCTTCTGTATCAATGGTTCTTCGCAGGAAGGATTGTCGTGTGTGGAGAAAATCGTTGAGCGGACATGTGTCGTATCGTTGATTTTTTTGGTGTGATAAGCATCGGAGACGTGCGACTGAAGTTCAATATTTTTTAGCACTCAGTGGGCAATTTTTGTGTTACATGTATTGATCGACTTGATCGGTATTTGTTTTGTCTGTGCGTCTGAGTTAAAGATGAAACTTCGCGCTGGATATCTACATCGGCGGTGCCACGCTCATGTATAGTTTGAAGCCTCGATTGACTTAATTGTTTGGGTCGCGTATTCACATGCGAAGCCACGCTTCGAACACTTCTACAATAACTTTTTATTCACAAAGTGAAGCCACAACACTTTTGAACACGAAGCCTCGATCGACTTTGCATTTAGTTCTAATATAACTTTTCGATAAAACGAGACGAGAGGTGGTAACTTACATTTGAGCGGTACTGTACATCTAACATCCCTGTTATTTGAATGGAGTTCTAGGGGAAATGCTGGAATTTCAACCAACTTTGTTTTGAATGAATCAACTGGACATCATGCCTTTTAATCCTTCTTAGACGTGGAGCTTCAGTGAAGTCATAATGGTTCTCAATTTGTTTTTGTAAAAATTGGTTTAAACGGGGATGGGCCTCCCAAGTGGACTTGTATGTATTTCTGTTTTTGTTTTCTCAAAAGGCAAGGAAGTCATGTCCTATGAGATGAAGCTTGGATGGGGCAAAAGTGTTCCCATACCTCCCCACCCTATTTACATTCCACCTGAGATGCAAGAAGACACCACGCCTCCTCCCCCCTCAGGCTTGCCATTCAATGCTCAACCTGAAAACAAAAAGAAAGATGACTACTCGAATGCCCCTCCCCCACAGGGTGGAGGTGAGGAAGGCACACGTGATCTTGACAGTAATGGTTTTAACAAGGAGGTGAGTTGTGCACAGCCTTATTATAACCTCCGCCTTCCACTTAGTTATTGTTTGAATTTAGATTTTCATACTCATAATGTTAGTGTTGGAGCATTTTTCTTTTCATTCCTGAAAACATTTTGCTACCATTGAAAGTACATGTATCTAAAGATAACATACAGTACTTGAGATTTTTTATTTAAAAAGGAATACATGTAAGCTTCATGAAACCTTAGATTTAGAATAATATAGGGTTTGCAGGGGTGGATGTGCAATTTTGAATTACATGTAAAACGGTTTCAGAGTTGTAAACCTGCATTGATCTATTTGCAATAATATTGTTTTCTTATTTGCTTTTGTTACTTTACAAGGTCTAAATGTTGTTTGAAACTATTCAGACACAAAAATAATTTTCCTTCCCAGTTATTAACTAATTTTGCTAGCTAAATGTAGTGTCAACGTTTTGTATTCACAAATTTGTTTTTGTATGATGCTTTTTGGATTTTTTTTGGACATTTTCTTGTACACAGCCAGAGGTAATGTTTTCTTCTTAGAAATCATGCTTTTAGTAACAAATCATAGTAGTGTACTTTTCCATAGAGAAATTAACTGGGTTTTTTTCTTTTTTTCAAAGTTCAAAAAATATTTCAGCCAGCTGTTAATTAAAAGTAGAATTGTGAAAGCATGTTTAAAAATACCAGAATTTGTTGATGATTTGTAGCACAGAAAGGTGCTCTTTTGAGATTATGTTCGCAGAAATTCCCAAGTATTTGAAGGAGAGATTCACCTATTTAACTTCCTTTATTCTCATTTCACCTCCTAAAACACCAACTACTGTATTATGATATTTATGTTTAAGAATGATTTTAAAGCTATCTTTCTGAATACTCACAAAGTCTTTGGCAATTGTCTCTTAGACCTTAGCCAATGCGGTCGTGAAAGTTGTAATCCCGACGGAAAGGTACCTTTTTAATGCAAATTGACTGTACGTTGTTGTGGTATTCCCTTGTGGAATATGCTGGTTGGTATGTTTTCGAAGATTTTTTTTTGGTGGACTTACAAATTTATTTACACATCTGAAGTCAGTTAAATGTTTGTCAAAAATATTGTGCTATCCTGTTCAAGTTGCATCTTGTTGTTTCTTATGCTCATTTTCCAACTGTAACGCTGTTATTTTTGCTTATGTTTAGTAATGGTAATGTATTTCTTGTGGATGCCTCCTTTGACCCCTGAAGAAAAGAAGGATGTACAATATTTTAAGGAAAAATTATTTGCCAATTAAGTTTCCTTCCACATTTTGTTCACTTTCTTCTCTCTTTTAGACAAACAAGTGTAGTTAAAGCAAGTAGTTAATATCATTTTTTTTATGGTTTGTGGGAAAACTCTGCAGGTCTTCAAATGAACATGAATTCTTCAGATGTTACATTTGGTGCATGTATATTCTTGAGCTGTGTAATCACCACTGTAATTACCTCATTAGGTTAAAATCTACACGTAAATTGTTGAACAATACTTAAAAACCAACTACGAGATGGATTGACTGCAGTTTTCAGATTGAACCAAAACACAAATCTTAGCACTCAATCTTTGTGTAATCTAACCGTATTCTGTTGGGTTGCACAGTCACTAACCTCTGGCTGTTGTTTGTTCTCGTGGTAACAATGTAATTCCAACAGGAACCTGCTGTGCCTGATTCACCGCATGGTAGAGTTTGTGGTACGTGAGGGACCCATGTTTGAAGCCATGATCATGAACAAAGAATTGAACAACCCCATGTACAGGTGAGCCATAAGGAAAGCATCAGGGTCTAAATTCTCAACACTGTTTCCACATATTTTCTATGTTGATGATGAGAAGAATTTGTTAAATGATCTAGACCTTTGTTACTTGATGATCATTTTCTTTTTTCTCACAACCTTTGTGTTTGATTGAGCAGCATAAATATGAGGAGAAATTAAGCAATGATCACTCTCAGGGATTTAAGAGTGTAAGACAAGTAATCCCAAGATACAAGGAATTTATTTGTTGCCTTGTGTTTTAAAAATTGCGTTTCAAACATCAGGTTATACAATGGGAAAATTCCACATTCAAACAACTGTGTGACATTACAGTGCTTTCCAACCTTTGAACTGAGAATAACAATTTTTTTTAACATAAGGTTTTGTATATATCTTGTCAACATGGCAACTCTGTTAAGAGGCTGGCCTGTACACTGCATCTCTGTAATAATTTGAAGATATAAATTTTGTTTGTCTTGTTATGTCTTGTTACGTCAACAGGTTCTTGTTTGACAACCAAAGTCCAGAGCACATTTATTACAGATGGAAGCTGTTTTCCATTCTTCAGGTTGGATCAGCATTTTCGTTATTAATTTTTGTTGCCATGCTAATAAATAAATTGTGTGGCTACTGACATTTTTTCTAGATATTATCCAATTTTGTCAAGGAGGAAAGAAAGTTGTTTAGTTGTGGTTCTGTTGTAATAAGATCAATGTACAAGTGTATAAATTATTATACACTTGTAAATTGATCTTCCAGTAAACTTGTCTACACTTGTACCTACCGGTACTTTCTACAGTCAAGACGTGACTCACTTCGATTAACATTACCTACCTTGGGCATGTCAATTTTGTAAACCTTATTTATCAGAAAATAAAGAACTGAACTGAACTGTATGTTGAACAGAGTGATGTAATTGTTTTTATTCCTGTGGATTAAATAATATAAAATATCTTGTCATGTGAAAGCTACTGTTTTGTGTCACTGTTTCATTATGCTGTGCAAACTGGTTTTACATCTGATTATGTGATTATGCAGATACACATGTTACAGAAAGTTCCCTAGATATGGTGTCTATATGATGTCTTTATTCCCACCTTACTCGCCAAGTTAATCAGTTTTCTTTTTCATTAAGGGTGATTCTCCAACAAAATGGAAGACAGTGAAGTTTAAAATGTTCGTAGGAGGCTCTATATGGAAACCTCCTCAGTGCCACAAATACACCATGAGTGCTGCTGCTTTCAATGCCAACAAACAACCAGTCCCTCAAGTAGAAACACCAGCAGCAGCTGTAGCAGCTGCTCCTCCACCAGCTCCATCAACTGCATCCTCTTCTCACAGCTCAAGTGGAACTAATGTCAGTGGTGCTATGTCATCATCAACAGCTCCAAGCGGTAGAAAGAATGTTCTTTCCAACAGGTAAGCTCAGTTTTCGACCGGTTAGCTCAGTTACCGTGTGGGAGGTCGCTGGTTCAAACCCGGGCCGGACCAACACTCGGGGTCTTTAAAACAATAACTGAGGAGAAAGTGCTGCCTTTGTAATGACATCTACAATTGGTTTTTGTATAACTTTATTTCAACTCGGGTTGATGAGGCTGATTAGGCCCCTAGCAAATACATGCTAATATGCCGAGAAAAGTGAAATAAAAAATACATACATACATACATGATTAGTTAGTAACTAAAAATCTAACTATACCAATAAATAAACAATCCTAAATCTTAAAATTATTACAATGAATCATATAAATCTGTACGTTACAAATGTAGTTCTCTCACAGGCTTCTTAAATTCCTTAAGGATTTTCGTTGAACGCAATTTATCCGGTAAAGAATTCCACACTTTGGCACCAATAAAAGTTGTAGATTTTAGGCCAAAGTTTGTAGTTTTCTTGCGTGGGACGACTAACTTGTTGGTACCTCTCAGGCACATTATTACGTACGACGAACAAGTCACTTATATATCCTGGTAACATACCGTTTACAGCTTTAAAAATTAATATGGCAATGTCCTGTAGACAACGATTGGACAAAGTTAAGCCATAGTCATCATCACCATGAAGGGGCACCCGTTTGTTGTAGACACACCTTAGAGCTCTCACATTAAGCCTTTCCAGCTTCTGCTTATCAGACTCATTACAATTATTCCAGATAGCTGAACAGTAAGTAAAATACGACATTACATACGAGTTGTAGAGGCACATCTTCGAAGAGATTGAAAGTGTGTTCTTTAGCCTGCTCAAAACGTCTAACTGATTTCCAACTTTCTTTGTAATCTTGCCAATGTGTTTACTAAAATTTAGCGAGTTATCGATAGTTACGCCTAAAAGTTCTAAATGGTCTATGATAGGAACCTGTACATCACTAATGCTAAAGGAAAGATCGCAAGGATAGTTTTTTGGAAGAATAATACATTTACATTTCTCGGGATTAAGCACTAGCTTATTATCGTCAAACCAACGACTCGCAACAGCGAGATCGCCATTGATTACAGACTTTACCACCTCAGGATCGCGATCACTAAAATAAATTTGGTTATCATCAGCAAATTAGCACGATTAATAAAATAGAACAAATCATTAAGGAAAATATTAAAAAGGAGGGGCCCTAACACTGATCCCTGAGGTACACCTTTAGAAAAAACAACAACATCAGATGTTACATCTTCTATCCTGACATGCTGGGACCTATCTCTAAGGTAACTGTGTAGGAGGGGCAGGCTGACTGGAGCAACACCGTAGGCAGCAAGCTTAGCGAGGAGGAGGTCGTGCGGTATCATATCAAAAGCTTTACTCAGATCCATTGAAACTGCGCCAACAACACACTTATTGTCAAGTGCATTCCTCTAATCCTCAATCAAACGTAGAAGTACCGCCTCACAGCTGTAGCCCCGTCTATACGCAGACAAGACTTTCTAGTCTTCTCAGATAAGGACGATAGAACCGTAGGTCCTGTCTCACAACACTTGTTCGTAATAATCTGGGGGACGTTAAAGAACTCACACACTGTTCGCAAAGATAAGGGGACATAGTCGCCGGTGTGGTGATCTATCTCCTGCATAGGTTGGGTGGGGTCGGTGAGATCAATATAATGGACTGATAGCGGCAGACATTATAAGATGATCTATCTCCTGCATAGGTTGGGTGGGGTGGGGGGGTCGATGAGATCAATATATATGGACTGATAGCGGCAGCCATTATAAGCTGACGTCTGATCTCACCACACACAGAAGAATTGTAAAGTGACACGTTTGTTGTCACTATGCCAAGACCTTTACCTTTTTGATTCTTTTAAGGTATTATCAGAGGCGGTCTAGCATCAGTTATGCTTGTAATTACAGTGTAGTAATGTTCCTGTTTTGTGCATGGTATACCTAACTTCAAGTGATTAAGAATTAACTATTGCTTCCAGGATAGTGCACTAATCCATCACAGCATATTGAGTTTTCCACAACAGCTGGATTCCCCGGCTACTTTTTGTTTTTGTTAGTGACAGCCCTGACAGGCTATTCATCTCTTGATAAGGAACCAGAAGAGGGCAAAGGTGTTCTTAGATTCAAATTAAAATCTTGTGTGTAATCTGTTTGGGCGCCGTAAAGAATGAAACTTCTTGTTGTAGTTGTGGGATGGTTTTAGTTCATGAGTTTTATTGAATCTGGTTTTTACTCAGTTTTGAAGGCACAAATCAAGGCCTGTATTTAGAATTCATTTGATTTACAGTCTACCGATCTCTTATCCGTTGGCTAGTTTTTCTGTAACAGCATCTGATTTTGTTGTAGGCAACGCGACAAGTTGGAAGACATGTTGAGAGATTTAACTCCAGAAAGAGCAAAAATTGCAAGATGTATGGTGTTCTGTGTGAATCATGCTGACTGTGCAGAAGAGGTAACAGAGCCACTACACAGCTGTCCACCCCTTAACCCTTTAAACTCTAACATCAGGATGTATATTCTCCACACTGCTTTCCATACATTTTGTATGGTGATGATGAGGAGAATTTGTTAAACAATCAAGACCTTTGCTACTTGTTGATTACTTCCTTTTTTCTCACAACCTTTATGTTTGAT
Organism: Galaxea fascicularis; assembly: GCA_948470475.1. Classification (NCBI taxonomy): domain Eukaryota; kingdom Metazoa; phylum Cnidaria; class Anthozoa; order Scleractinia; family Euphylliidae; genus Galaxea; species Galaxea fascicularis. The sequence continues at coordinate 11,425,492 of OX419344.1, forward strand.
TGAGCATTGTTACTGTAAGGAGAATTTAAACATTGATCAGTCTTGGGTTCAAGGGTTATGAATGCAATGGGAGGGGACAAGGTGTGAACCACACATATCCAGTTTTGGCTTAAAGGGATGACTAAAGGCCTTGGCAAACGAGGACACATTATTGAGGACACATTGTTGCCAACGCAAATGTTTCCCCGTTTGCGCAGCATGGAAACACCACATTCATTTTGTGTCCCGTGCGTTTGCGCGCCCAAAAAACATCATGAACAACAATGTGTTCCCAACGATGTGTCCTCATTTGCCACGGCCTTAAGAAGTACTTTTTGAGCCCACAGTGCATCAAACCCAGTAGACCGTGTTGTCACTTGCAGCAACTGCTGGCCAGAAGAAGGTCCTGTCAGGTCAAGCCTTCTTACCGCCACCCACATATCCCCGGATAGAACAAAACTAGACGGCGTCTGTTATGTTAACGTTTAGAAAGGTATCAACAACAGAGTTCGGGAATGTTTCTTGCATTTTGTCTCGCTATGGCATTTCAAGACAAGTTCCATGAAACATGGCACATTGTAACAGCGCCTTTAATCACATCAAACCTTGTTTTTGTTTTGTTGTCCATTGACGTTTGGATTTTAAAATGTTTCTTTGTGTATCCTTCTTTTAATACAGGTTGTTGAGTGTATTGCTGAATCCTTGTCTATCTTAGAAACACCCTTGCAGGTCAAGGTGAGATTAGAGGACATTTTTGTTTGTAGAACATAACAAGACGCATAAGCAAGGAGCATGGCAACAGGAACGAAAACAGCAACTTAAATTACCGTCAGCAAAGGGAAGATTACAAATCTTGTAAGTGGATTGATGTAGTTTTTGTTTCCTCAGGTTGCACGACTGTATCTGGTGTCAGACATTCTACATAATTGTTCCGTTAAAGTACCAAACGTGTCATATTACAGAAGAGGGTAAGCATCTGGTCTAGCTTTACTTTTTTATTACTAAGGGCAAAATTACTGAACGCTGATTGCGGAGACAGAGGGCACGTTTTCTTCTCAAGGCCTTTTTTTAATAATCAACTTTTGGTAATGGATCTTTTTCACAAGACTTCCATGACTTCCGTGTTCCGTGGCTGTGTTCGAGGATAAATCTCATCGAATTTGCACGTGCACTAACCGGGCTTCCCAGAAATGAATAACCCGCGTGCACGATTCCCTAAATAGTTTTGCCCTTTTAAATCGCACGTTCCTCGTAAAATTAAGGATGATTAATTATCACTTATGTTGCGCGACTTGCTCAATTTCAGCACGTTCTGACAACACGCGTGATGATTGATCTTTAATTTTACTCGGCCCACGCGAGCACTTACTCAAAACATTTAAAATCTGATATTAAGTACTCCGATGTTGTGTGGCTGTCAGAGTAGAGCCTCCGTGTTGTCTCACCACCAGTGTTAACTGTAGTTGTTACTGAAAGTGATTGTCTTTATTAATGATGGTAATGATGAGAATGATGGTATGCTAGTTGCTTGGCAACGGGCGAAAGGACAACTAAAAAGAAATGAGAGTCACAGGCATTTTCTTTGTTTACCATGACCTAACCAATCTAGATTTTGGTGACTAAAAAATGGTGTCTTAATGTTACGCTTCCTAAATATAGCCGAAAGCTATGCAAGAAGCGAAGAATGTTAGTTCATACACTTTAGTGTCCGATTTGTGCGATGGAAGTAATAGGAACTTGTTAAACACAACACGATTGTTTAATAAATGGACTTGTTAAAGCGGTTTTCAATTGATCATCTAAAGTAAATTACGTTTGATCTAGTTTTGCAATGCTTCGTTTTGTGATTGGCCAGAAAAACTCGCGCCACTTTTTCGACCAATGAAAACCAAAACCAATCACGACTTGCACGTGCGCTTTCCCCCGCGCTTCTCGCCGATTAGTCCGATTACATGTTTTTGATTCTGATTCTGATTGGCTCATTGTACTCTTTCGGTCTGTTGTGATTGGCTGAAGTAATTGCGTTGGTTTTGGCTTCACAACACTCAACTGAAAACTGTTTAAACTATTTCAATCTATCATAGAAGCCTAAAACTCTGACCTTTGTTCATTTGTTTGGTAGATTTCAGAAACTGCTCCCCGATATATTTAACAACTTGAGTTCTTCATTTAAAGCTATCAATGCTCGCATGAAAGCAGAGAACTTCAGAGTAAGTTGATCTTTGAAGTAGCTTTTTAATTTGTGTTATTGTTAAGATGTTAAAAAAGGTAGGGTAACATTGTTGCTGCATTTTTTTGCATATATTAGCACTATTTTGCGCAACTCATTTGATTTTCACTTGGCAAAAAGTAGATACGATGTCTGCTTCCTGCAACATTAAAATTTGCTGTGTGCATAGGTGATGGTAATGCCCAATCAACTTGCAGTGCAATAATGTTGCATGACAACTCGAAACAAAATGTTATCTGTTTCACTTGGCCTCGATGAGCTCTATCAACCACAGCTACAACGAAAATAACACACGAAGAAAAAGGTTTAAAAGGCAAAAACCATCTTCGCTTCTTACACTGAATCACCTATACATCTAAGGTGTTAATGTTAGGTACATGGATTTGAAAGGTTTTGGGTTTGTTGATCGAACTCTCAGACGTTTATCCAATATATGGTCATGGCGCTTTCAATATTCGTTGGGCGCACTCAACAGATATCCTGTGATATATGTAATTTTGTGAACTTGGACTAAAATAGCAGTTTTCCCAGCCTTTCTGAAGTAAACCCAGTAAATTGTGCTTTGTGAGGACTATGTTTAATAATAAAAGAATTATCCTGTTCAATCTTGTGGAAGTATCACCTGAGTTTAGCCAACTCGGTCAACATCCTCGCCAACCAAGTATCAAGCGATATTCCACATGATTTTGCTGGATAACCTTTTATTATCCACATGCAAATCATTGCACTTGCCACACATCCGGTTTTGTTTTGCTCTTCAGAAACAAGTTCTTCGTTGTCTCGCTGCCTGGATGGACTGGGCAGTTTATACTCCAGATTTCTTGTTTGACCTTGAGAACGTATTTCTGGGTCACGGTGAAAAAACTAGCCAATCAGAGGTACGAAAAGTTATGCTTAGACTGTGCTCGATGGTGAACGCTAGAGACTATTTAATAGGGTCGGTACAGTTCCCGGATATCCTGGAAGGTACTTGAATTTTTAATCTAGTATTTGCCTGGACTGAAAGCCCTTGAAATGGTAGGAGGTCCTCGATTATCCTGGAAATCTGTTAAAGGAAAGGAATTGAGTGAAAAGAAAGACATTGATAACTAACCAGATAGGAATTTCCAAAACGGAAAGAAGCTCACATGTAATGTACGTTGTGGGACCTTAAAAAAAACTTTCTGAGGCGTGAAAAAGTCCTGGAAATTTGTTTTTGAAAAAGGGTACAAACCCATGTTCAAGTGTGTTGGGGACGAGAAGTGGTTTAAATTTGTGTGCTGTCATTTCCTTCAGTTGTTCGCAGTCACGCGTCAATGGAGGAGCTTTCTGTCAGTATTTCGTACACAATAAAAATACTGGACAAAGCTTGGCAAAAACTTGAAATTAAGGTCTACAAGCATCGGTATGAGCTAGTGATAATAATCCAAGTTTTGATGCTCGGCAAACGTGTTGTGTTTTTTCTCTTCTTTGTTATGTTTCGTCTGCTTTAGGCTCCTGATCCGCCTCTCACATCTCTGTACCCGAGGGGTGACAGTTTTGGAAAAACCAAAGCTGATTTGGATGGAGCGCCCTTAGACGTTGATGGTGTCCCACTTAAAGCTCCAGACTTTGATGGCGTGCCTATCAGATCGGTTGATATAGATGGTGTCCCCTTAAAAAGTGTTGATATCGATGGTGTACCGTTATCCAGTGATGATATTGATGGAGCGCCAAGTGAGTGATACAAGATCCTAAAGGCCTGTGCAAATGCTCTTAACCCTTTAACTCGTAAGATCTGATTATCAATTCTCCCTTCTCCTGCTTTACATTTCTTTGTAAAATAGTTAAGAGAATTTGGTGTTTTATGAAGATAACTGATTAATTTGTCTATTCTCGTCACCTGTTTGCTTTATAATTTTGGGGCATTGTGAGAAGTTATATGTTCATCAATCGTTGGGTGCCATGTATTGCCGAATGATGTTGGCAGTCGGTTGGAGTCGTTGATTAACTGGCATCAACGCAGTGTCCAAAAGCACTCGTCGTGTAGGGTTCAGCAATGTTACAGTCAAACTAAGTGAAGCGTACCCCTCAAGATTGCATTAATGATTTGATTATTTGAAACTTGAACCCGCTAGTCGTTTCGAGAATGCAATAATGAAATTGATTATTCGAATATTGAACTCGCTCGCTTGATCCAAGAATACGGCTAACGGGTTCCGTTTTCGAAAAATCAATTCACTGTTGCGACTAGTAGGTTTCAAACCAAATGGTCTTTCCTAGAATGCAATAGTGAATTGAATTTTCGAAAACGGAACCCGTTAGCCGTATTCTTGGATCGAGCGAGCGAGTTCAATATTCGAATAATCAATTTCATTTTGCATTCTCGAAACGACTAGCGGGTTCAAGTTTCAAATAATCAAATCATTAATGCAATCTTGAGGGGTACGCTTCACTTAGTTTGACTGTAAATGTTGTAGAATAAAGAGGATTAGTTTGTAAACTGTGGCGCTGCATCAGCGGGGGAATGGTACACGACAGTTTGATTTTGTGCTCTCTGACGACGGGCTAAGGCTCAAAATGTCAGCTTTTGAATCCCTTTACGGTGGCCAGGTGCTTGGTATCTTGGCTGGTTACTGGATGTATAGTGTTCGTTGATATACACTGTTTTAGTCTCTGTTATTCTTCATTTTCTCAGTGGACAGTAAAAGAACTCCAGACAAACCACGTGATAAAGGTAGGAGAACTAGCAGTTAAAAGACAAAAGCACTGTTTTAGTCAATCTACACAAGTGTTTCAGTGTTGCTTGCTAGAAAGCTTACAACACAGCTTATTTAAACTGTTATGTTTAGAGATCATTTTAAATGCTTGTGAGTTAGATCCAATGTATTATCTATTTTCACACACGATCACGCGAAATGTTGAACTCAATTTCATATATTCACAGTTATTTATTCCATCACTCGCGGTTTTATTTCGAATCAACGAAATGATCAGTTCCGAGTTGGCTTCTTAGCTCAGTTGTTACAGCACTATACCGATATCGCAGAGGTCATGTGTTCGAATCCTGCGCAAGCCTGAATTTTTTCCTCATGCTGTTGTTATGCTTCTTCTGTCTGTAAAAGTAGCGTTCACAGTAGGCTTGGTCTTCAGCATCGAGAAACGTACGGCTGGAGACCGAACCTACGTTCACAACTGCGACATTTCACATGTTCACTTCTTTACTTTCCGTATTCAATACTATCTCCAGACTGTAATATAGCTATATATAGTTTTGATTATGCTCTGTTTCTTCGATCAGATGTACCTCATGTTGCTTCGAAGTGGGATCGACCGGATTGGGAAAGAATTGAAGAACCCGAGTCTGCCCCAAAGTAAGTGTTTCGTCATATCGGGAATCTGAGCATGATGGCTACTTGAGACAATCTTTCATCAGCGCAAAATGCTTAAGTTTTCTCCGCGCGTGTATTTCTCGCAAGCTCAGTTTCCGTTGCTTCAGATTGATACCGCATATGTAAAATCTATTTCCTCTTGACACACTTCTTTCAGTCCAGTTGAATTTGACAGCCTTGCAGCTGGGCTTTTTTTCCTTTAATTGGGAATTTGTTTGTTTCCCGCAGACCTTCCGTCAAAGAAGACTCTCCGAGCAGAGCCGAAGAGCCGACGTCTTCTTCCACAGAGGTTTCCCGAATCACGGAAATCGACGAAAGTCGACGAAGGAAACTCCGGGAAATTGAACTGAAAGTTGCAGAATACGCACAGAAATTGGAAGCGAAAGGAACGAGTAACATTGCGCAACAGTGCGATGTGTACAGAACCAAATTACTTGAGGTGAGACCTTTTGAGCCATTTTAAAGGTGCCACATGATCAAAGTTAACCCAAATCCTAAAACAAAGATTTTTTTTCTCAAAGGGGAAGCAAACCATAACCTGAATAGTGCTTTTTTTTTCCCACAGCTCAAGAGTGAACTTAAAAAAGTTCGCCCATTTTTTTCGGCGAGTTGCCGTCCAAACCCAAAGATGCTTATTCATAGTTAAAATAATTTTAAGCAGAACTGAACCCGACATTATTTTGGATTTTCTGTGTTTCCAATATCTTGTTTGCAATATCTTGCAAAAGTAGTTTCTTTAGGTCCAGAAAACTTTAGAAGTCAGTAGAACGAACCACTTAAAACTAGAGAAGATATTTTGTTCTAATCTTTTATTCATACTGAAACGATGTTACCCACACATAATTCAAATAAATTAGCTTTTCCTACGATCTTTTGACATCGCCGGAGCGCCCTTGTGAAGGCAAAAAGTGGGACTGCACGTTGTCTATAAAGCTGACTCTACTTTCTGATACTGTTTGTAGTGCTGCTTGACATTGTACTTATATTTTGAATTTGTCTGTACAATACGGGAGCGTTAAAATTTGGTTCAACCATAAAACTTTGAGAAGGACTTCGGAAGTTTTAACCGATCAAAATCAAATGTGTATTGCCTTTCTCCGGCAGGCTATCGAACCAAAAGATGTAAAAGAGAAAAAGAAGAAAAGCAGTAGCCATACATCCTCTCCTTTGGACTCCAAGCGAAAGAAGTCTCGTAGTCGCTCCAAGTCGCCTTCGTTGAAAAAACGCAGTCGTCGTTCCCAGTCTTCTGAAAGCCGCTCGACCTCGCGTTCCCCCGCGCGGAGTAGGTCGCGATCGCCATTGGCAACGTCACTTACGGTATTGCAGCACTTCATTATTTTTTCCAATTTATTTTCTAATTTGTCTTCACTTGCTGCCCAGTTACGTGCCCACCGTTCCTGATTTTTTACCAGGAAACAGGGTTATCTGCCTTGTGACCCAAACGGATACTTCATCCACGGTGTTGAGTGAAAATACGAGATTTTATTCCTGCTTTTCAAATAATTGTTACTCGCTTTCTCACGGGTTCTTCTTCTTTTTTTTTTTTTGTCCCGTAAACAGTCGCTTAAGCATTACGAGTCAAGGTCGCCTTCCCCTTCAAGTTCAAGGAGATCACGATCCCGCAGTGGGAGTTCGTCCCGCGGACGTGGAAGATCCCGATCCCGTAGCAGGTCACCAAGTGGCAAACAGAAACGTAAGCGCTCTAGGTCCCGAAGCGGGACGCCTGTGAAGAAAAGTTCGTCTCGGAAAAAGCGGTCGAGATCCCGCTCAAGGTCACCGTCTAGGAAAAAGAGCAAAAAGAAGAAGAAGTGAAAAAGTAGAGAAATATAAAAGCTGGTCAAATGTAAGAACACCAATGCAGGCTTTCCTGAGGCTGGTCACGCTTTTCTGCATTCGTCTCTTTTTCGTGATTGCGTGACGTCACTTGGCCGTCAAATGGAGGTTGCGTGACGATTTCCAAATATACGTCGACGTTGGAAACAACAAAAAAGGCCACAGAGATCCGTGGAAATGGCTGCATAAACTGTGAGATTGTCGTTGGTCGTGAATCTGCTGTAAATTACTGCGAACGAGCTGAAACTTCTTCACCTACATCTAGGTCTGTAAACAGTAGTTGATGTTGTCTAAAGCCTGGTCATATTTTCAACGAATTTCTGTTGATTTGCAAAATTTTTAATAATGTCTGAGATTTCTTGAATAAAGAAGTGAACGAAAAGAAAAACTGGTGTTTGCGTCATTGCGAAGTGAAGAGCTCGGCGTCTACATGCTTCCACTGTTATTACGTCAGGTTCTCAAAAACAAACATTTCATCTGTCTGCGTCATTCTTTTTTAGTTACATCGCGTCATTACGCCCCGCCTACATGGTAGCTCATTCATTTTAAGGTGATTCCCTAGTAAAAGAACCCGCCATAGATTTCCGATGAAACTTGGTATGCTGTTGTTACAGGACAAGGAGATATTAAAAACGTAATAAAAAGAGGGGGTCACCGTGCTTGTTCTCACGCCACAATGCTGACAAATACGGTTATTTAGGTGGCTTTTGGTAATCTCCGTGCGCAACAAATAAGCTCGATTATTTTTCAATGCAGCCTGTGATATCAAACAGAGTTTGACTTTCTTTGATTGTTTATTCATTTCTGTCCCACAAAAAATATCTTCAAATACCCTGCATTTTTTTATCCTTTAAAGGAAACATAATTTGGACTTGCGCTACTGGGCCCGTTATGTCTCCCTCTGTAGTACTTATTTCATTTGCCAAAAAAAGTGGCCATAGATTTCTGCTGATATTTTTCTCAGTTATTAAGGGTATTGTTCTCATTGAAATTAGGAAATAAAAAGTGGGGGTCACCGTGCTCGTTTAAGAGAAAAGGAGCATTTATTCCGTTATCGAGCTTAGTTTGAGGGAAAATCTCCTACGTTTTGTACGCGCATGCGCTCATGTGCGCGCGCTAATGACGCGAAAATCGTGCGCAGTAGGGATGCGCAATGCAATACCAAGGAATCACCTTAAAGTATCAGTTACAAATGTTTTCGCTTCTCGCGTTACCTGTTAGTACCCGATCCTTTCATAAACGGGAATGTTTCTTCTTTTATCTGATCCGTTCCAGTTCCAAAACCTTGCAGCGCAATGTGAAAGCCTCGCTGCTTCCTACGTGTTTGTTACGGATCCAACCTATCCGAATATAGAACATGCTCGGAAAAAAACATACCTGTTATTTTATGTCCCTAAAATCACGAACCAGAACACCTGGAACCCGCTCAACCGCTGAAGGTTTGATTGGTTTTATAGTTCAAATTTTGAAATTTTCGATGTGTGCAAAAAAAAAAGGCAGTTTTGGACATTCAGCCATGACATAGACTGGTGTTTATCAAGTACGTTGAGGTCTGCATCTCTTTTGTTTTTCATAAATCAAAACAGTGAGAGACGCCTCGTCTAACGTTTTCATATCCGGGCAAGAGTGGGTTTTTTACGCTGTGTTGGTTTCAGTTGCAAAAGAGATTGGTAACGTTTGTGGTGAATGGATTTCAACCAGCTGTCAGCTGTAGCCTTTGTTGATACTTTCAGTTTCTTGTAAACGCAAGTTTTGTGCTAGGTGCTAGTAATAGGTATAAGCACAGGAAAAAAGGTTTTCTTGTTTGCGCCGGCTCTGGGGACATCACAGGCGACAGTGAGTTTCGCCAAGGTTAAAAATAACTTTGAAAAGAAAATAACAAAGTACAACTTGAAATGGCTTTCTCTTCCAAATATGGAACAAGTGCTGATTCAACTACAGCCTTGAAATTCATTTTGTGCTATCCACATATCATTTTATAATAACGTAGTTCTAAAATGGATCCCATGCAACTTAAGGCTTTTAAATTTCCGGAATTTGCTTTCAGCATAAACATGTTTTGCCATACGTGATAAGGACGACAAGAAACCCCCAATAGAAAAAGCCTTTACAAGCTGTCAATCAAATTTTAAGATGTCATTTGAAAGCCGTTGCCAGTGGGCGAATTCATTTCATTTTGAAACTGGCTTTCCGCTCGTTACAATACTTTAAAACTAGAAGCTTTTTAAATCCAACTCGAACATGGCATCAACTTCTGTCCGCAAGCCTCCGACTTGTTCGCGTTGTCGAAATCACGGAATTTATGATGTTCAACTGAAAGGCCACCGAAATGTCTGTCAGTACAAACATTGTACCTGCAAGTATTGTAGTTTGATCGTGGAAAGAAGGCTTGTCCAGGTTGTGATAAAACCGGACCGTCCGAAGAATGACCCCCAAGGGAAATCCTCAAAAAAGAGACGCCCAGCGAAGAAACTGGAAGGGGTGGCGACTAAAAAGAAAAAAACTGGTGTAGATGCGCCCGAGAGAATAATGGGCGAATCTTTGCCATTGTCGCAGCAAAACGGTAAGATCTTAAGTTTCAGAGCAATCAAACGTATTCAGTAAAACTTAAGATTAAGAGGGAAATGATCAAATTAACATTTAAACTGTTTGTTCATTGAGATTATAGCTTCATAATAGGAAAAAAACTGCTAGCGATCATTCGAATTGAAGTGCGGAAGATCTCAGATTTTAGACTCGTCTCGGCAGTTCAGCAGTTAACTTATATTGACTTCGTGAGAATGTTTTTTTTTCTCAAATACCGAGGTGATCTGTGGTTGAAGTGAAAACTTTCAAAGCTTGTTGATTAAGAGAGTTGTTATGATTTCTTTTTATCGGGAAAGACGACGTTAAAAGAAGAATTGTTGGAAAACCAGTTGGCGTTGAAATGCAGTTTCGTTTTGGTAACTGTGTCAAATATGTAGCCAATTACTGTGTGTCGGTAGAGGTTATGCACTTCTTTTAAAGGTCTTCACTAGCTAAAAAGAGTTGTTCCCTGAAATATGTTTTATTAAAATTTAAGTACTTTAACGCTTGGCCAGAGTAGAGAATTAGCAGCTGAGGCGGTGTTTTTTGCCATGCATCAATGTGATCTTTCTGTTAAAAGAAAAAATTCGTTTTTTTCTTTTGGTTTTGTTAATTTTTGTTTAAACTGGCTTATTTTTTGTTTTCATTATCATCTCTAGCCTTCATATTCTTCTCAGATTTTAGAGGCCTTCAATAGATATTGGCGCCTCGAGATGATAAAAACAACAGGAGTCAAACTGTCCAGTTCGTGATAAAGGCGATTTGAACATTTGAACTGTTGCGTCAATTTTGCAGACATCAGTCTGTAATTAGTTATAAAAACACCTTTACCCCTAAACCTAAAATTAGAAACGATGTGTGACTTGAAAGCTTGAATTTTGTTTACAGTTCATTCGGTAGCCCCTACGTTTGTATTCGTAATTGCGCGGGGTCGGATCCAGTGCGGGGGGGGGGGGGGGGGGGTGGGATTGAGGCGGATGAACGACGACGCATGCACAGACGCACGAACGCACCAGAAAATTAATAAAAAAAAGCAAATATGATGATAAACCAAAGAGGGATTTCGAAAACTGTGCTTACCTCTGGAAAAATATTGGCTACGCCCCTTGTCTACAGCTGTCACAGCTTTCAAATTTGCCTTTTCACGGCTGCCGGTCATTCTTTTTCGGTCACGTTTAGCACACATGTAAAACATAGAATCGTCTCTTGTTGAAAATGAAACATAAAGATTTTTTGCCTTTTTCGTCATCTGTGTGTTAGTTTGCTCTTGTGAGACACGCCTAGTGGGTCGCCGACTGTCAGAATGTCAGAGAATAGACCAAAGAAGGTAAACCGGTGTCGCGTTTTCTGAAGTCTCTAAATATCTCGAAACACTTACTCCCAATTCCACTTTTCAAAATGAAAAAAAATCGCGCTTAATCAGTTAAATTTTTTCTCCGACTAACGGTTATTATTTTGTTATTTTCACTTTTTGTGACGTTTCACGGCTAACAGTTAAGGCGGAACTAACTCGTTTTTTAGTCGCTTAACATGTATTTAACGTTGGTATCTCGTTCGCTTTTCAAGCAATTAAAAATTCCTATGCTCATCCCGCGAAGCTATGTTGTGGGATATTTTGTGATTGTTTTGGTGATTTTGGGTGTATTTGGGAAAAGATAATTTTTCTCAAAGGGTTAGTTAAATTTAGGAAAATGTGAAATATTGAAGATTTAATGAAGGCTTAAAATTGTAATTTGAAGTTAGAAATTAGTGGTTGGACCCCAAAACAGTTCCTGAGCAACCTGCAGTGCCCTTGTGGGGTCTCAACTGTCTGGTGGTGTTTCAAAACATTTTTTCACAATACAATCCCTTCTTTAAACTCCTTAAAATTCCACTCCAATTCGGAGTCTTCCATCTTAACCGCATTTAGAACTTTTTCCATGCATTCAAGTCTTCACCCTGCAATCTCCATGCATTCACTTTTCCATTCTCAACGTACATAGAGTTGTTGCACTATTTCCTAAATGGCAGCTCCAAATTGGCTTAGTTAACTCTGTACAGTAGGTAAGGGACACTGGACCACTATCAGGCGCTGATCCACACCAGCACACCAGCTCTGTTTTACGGAAAACAGTCAGATTTTTTAAAAATACGTACAATTTCTTTTAAATAACAGTAAGTTCCAGGTTTTAAAATCATTATACGTCATTTGCGACCAGTATTTCGGATTGAATAGATGAATATATTGGAATTCTCCTTAGCAATGTCCAGCATTCAGGCCCTTACGGAGGGGGTTGCGAAGGGTGCATACGCACCCCTCCCCCCTCCCCCAAGAGCTGCGGATGTCCGCCTCCTGGGTACAACTGTTATAGACGAGAATTTGAAAAAACAAGCTAGCTGTCGTAGATTGAAAATGAAGTTTTAATCAAGTGGTACATTCGACGAACGGTCAATTTGGACTGAAACGCTGCGTAACAATCCGTCACTTGTGTTGTGGTTCTGAAAAGAGCCGTTTTGTGTGGCTCTGAAGAGAGACACTTCTACCAGCTTGACTGGTTAGGGGCCTGGGATTCTTGAAGATTTCTTTGGAAATCTTTCCTAATGCTGGTCGCGCGTGACGAGAATTGACCGGAATGGATGAAATTATCAGGTGATTTGCAAGGCTTCACCTCCTCAGTGAGGAAAATTGACACGTACAATATCCAGTCCTAGTACGTGAATGGCACTTTTGGGATTAAAATCAATTTCTTTTTGTTCGGAAAAACATGGCGCTGGACCGAGCCTTCGGAGCTCCTGCTATCGGAAAACGGTCATCATTATCCCTGGATCCGCGCCTGAGTATAGCAGAGGTAATAGATGCGACTCTCTTTTTAAATTTCTTCCCAACAAATAAAGTTGCGTGCTTAATTTAACTCAGTCACATTGCATTTAAGTGATATTATGTTTTCCTCTTAACAGGACTTTTGCAAGTATCAGCTACTTTTACCAATGCAAGAACGTTCAACGCGGAAGCGCAAAGGTCGAATGCTGAACATGGTACCGTAAATCTGCCCGCACAACAGCCGCGGCCCATTCCAAATTACCCAAGTTTTAACAGTCCACCGCATCCATATGGTTACCTACACTGGTCCCCACGGATACGGAATTTCAACCCCGGGGCCTCACCTAATATCACAGTTGGTGCCCCTGCAGTCTCCAGAATGATTGCATCGCTGCCAAATCAGCCCAACATGTTCCTAAACTTCCCTACAACCTACCAGCAAGTGACAACCCAGGTATCTAGCAAGTTTTATTTATTTTTATGCTCATCTCGTCAAGAAGGAGACACGCGGATCGCTTTCCAGGACATCGCCCCCCCCCCTCTCCCTCCCTCCTTTTAAACTTCTAGGGTTTACGAGTTTGATAGCTGTGCTTGAGGAACACTGGAACATTGAAATATATGCCAGTTTTTAAAGCTCCATAGAGGTTTGAAATCCCAGATCCGTGAATCTGATTGGCTAATGGCACGCATGAAAACCGAGCAAAACATCAGTCCAAGTAATCGCGCATAATAAATGATCCTTTTATAAAACCGGGCCCTGAGGTTCAGCCACTTTTTTTCCCATTTCCACCTCCATGATGATGTGTAACAGAATTTCTGATTTTTCAGGATATCACCACAAATTCTCCACCAGTAAATATGAGTATTCAACGACCCATGGACCTGTACTAGAAAAGGCTTTAACCACCGTTTAGGGGCCGGCTATTATTTTTTTGGGATCCGGGTGGGAGGAGCTGGTGCAGCTAGAGTGAGGATCAGTGATGTTTGTGCAGAGACCACATAAATTATGCACACATTTTGAATAATTAAGGGGAGGGGACGTTCAGTAACAAAATGCTTCAATACGGGGAGGGTCAAGAGAATTGGTACATGGCCTCCCCCTACTTGAACCAGACCTCCCCACTGCCTATAAACTATGACTGGTCCCTTATTGGTATTGAAGTCCTTGAGGTTTCCATTTGACATACATCATAAGATCAGATCTCAAGTCACGTTGATCTTATTGAACAAGTCAAGTCTTAGACTAAGAAATTATTCGGTTGAGAAATATTTGCAAGAAAAATTATTTAGCCTTGTTTGCAACAAATTCATTTTTAAGATGTAATTTCACAATTAATTTAATAGCAGTTTATGAAACAGAGAAACATTTAAACTGATTTGTTAGTAGGTTTTGTCACTTTGTTTTTCACATTTTTTTCCAAAAATGTTACATCAAGAATCACAAGTTTTCAAATGTTATCAAGATCCTTCTTAAAAACATAAATCCAACAAAGTTGAGTCGATTTTATGAAAACGTCAGCAAAAAATATAATAAAGTATTGAAATATATTAAATAATTTGTGCAATTTTTCTTTGAGTCTGAATGTGTGGGTGTGTCAAGGTTTTATCAATCCTTTCTCACCCCTGAAACGTTTTCATAGATCACAGGGCACCCACAAAAGTTAAGAAAAAAACTGGCATAAGTCGTTTGTTTCTTGTGGTTTTCTTCAGTCAGCATTTGCATGCATGTGCAGTTGGAATTTACAGGACAACAAAGGAAACCAATATTCCAATAATTCAATTTTATTAATTTCTTTTTTCCTTATCTTTTGTGGGCATCCTGTACACTGATGTTAAATGTTATGGATAGTCTGAATTTTTGAGCTAAGAAACAAAAGCAAAACTATTTTGTTTGACTAGACAGTTGGTTATGTGGTCATGGCATTAGAAAAGAATATCACAACCTTTGTTCCAATTTTTTCGAGCCTCTTTAATAATGCAAATTTTATCAAGTAATTTTTCCACCGTTTCCAAAAGAAAAACACGTTGGGAACTAGCTGAAGGTCTGTGCAATGCACAGCTTGCTTGGTACATAACACCTGAAAGACATTACTTTCAATCATTGAGAGCATGCATTTACTCAAAGGTTACTGTCTGACTCAGTTTTGACTAAAATATGACTGAGAACATTGAACCAAACTACCAAGAAGCAACCCTTTCAGTAACAATGCAATTAGCTCAGTTGTAATTAATTTTACAAACGTGTTGTACTTTGAACTTACAACATCAACAGTAACAAGGTAATAATTTTCTCACTTTCTGTGCCACTTGTCACAGACGTAAATGGAATAATGATACAACTAAAAGCTGTTGGCCCAAGGACTTACATCATACCATGCAAGGTTACTCAAGTCTGTTCTAAAAAATGTTGTGACAGCAAAACACAGCACAACACAAACATGTTTCACTTTTTAAAGCTACAGTTTAACTTGTGTCTGTAAAACATACTGCTGCTTGATTTCAAACAAATGCCTTCTTACAAAACACAAGAAGCAGTGAGTGTCAGAAGGTATACTTTTGGCTCAGGTGTAGAATTCAGAAAGGTGAAAATCGAAGTCAGTTTTATTTGAGTATACAGAATTGTAAATGGTCACTGATCAATGTGGCCAGAGTTCAAATGCTCGCATTTCAGAATAATTACGTCAACAAAAGATACTAATTTACTAAATAATTTTATTTTAACAATTCAACTACATCTTATGTTCCTGGATACTTTTCCAAATGTAACTCAAATGGCTTTCTTTTAAGCTATTGTCTAAAGTCCCTTAACCACTTTTTTGTGCTCTTTGGGCTCTTCAAATATTGCATTCCTAGAAAATACTCAACCTGCCCCAGGGAGGGTCACTGGAAACACAGAGGGGAAGAGGGGTTACAAAAGCTTACAGTATGAGACAAAATAATAATTGAAATTTCTGGGGGGAGGGGGGGGGGAGGAGAGTGTCTGACCCAAAAAGCCCTCATGCAAGGGATAGGGGATATCTTGTGGAAACACAAAACTTTATCCTGTCCAGCATTTACTTGCATCAAAATCTCCACAAATTAACCAGCGAAATGAATACTTGAACATTTGCACTGAAAAAGAACCTGTGAGCGAAACATGGTTTAATTAGTCCATTTGTAACACTGATCCATATGTTTGTCTAAAAAAAGTTTGAATTCATCCTAGTGTGACAGAATATAGTCCAAACTACACATTACATACATGAGAAACCAGAGAATTCTATCAAATTGAATGCACTTCTTGGAAAATAAGGAGATAACTGTTTTTTTTACAGACAATAAAGCATTATTTTGACAACTTTAAATATAAAAACATGTGTTAAAATAACACCTTAATTCAACAAAACGTAGCACGAGTGATGCTATCCAGTTACAGGATGGAAAACGAAAACTAAAAGTAACTGGAAACATTGGCAACAAGTAACATTTCAAGTTTTCTTTGTCACTATGAAGGCAATGGCTGCCCATTATGTCCAGAGGAATATATATATACACTAGCATTATCATTTGAGGTTGGACCAAGAGAAGTTTGGCGCCCAAGTTTTATTGTTACAACCACATTGTTGTCAAGGGGAACGCAAATAGTACCCACTGGTAACTTTTTGGGCTGTCATGTTAAGACTGAATGACACCACAGCCCAAAGTTACCAATGGATACTTTTCTCGTTCCTCTTGACAACAACATGGTTTCAAAGGCAAAACTTGGGCACCAAACTTCCCTTAGTCCAAACTCAACTGATAATCCTAGTATATCAATAATAATTATATAAATTTATGCATTTTCCATAAACAACATATGTGCAACTTATTCAGAGTCTTTAGCAGTTTGAGGTGCTGGTTGGGAAGGAGGAACAATGGGCTTTAAGTCAAACACCCGCCGTGCATTTTCCGCTGAAGCACGAGCTACTTCTTCAGCATCAACTCCAAGACATTTTGCAACAGTGTGCGCAACTATTGGCAAAGTGCAGGGCTCATTGCGTCCTGGCTGGCACCGCTTGAGTAGTGACTTGCAAACGTCATCCAGTTCTTTTTCAGGAGCATTAGGGATCATGTATGGAGCATCACTTTCAAGAAGAATCCTGTCCAGTGGCAGCACTCCCTCTTTGAGAGCATCCCGTAGAGCTTTGCCCGGGGAATCTGAGGAAAACAAAGAGATGTGCTTTTTGCATTTTCAAGAAACTACCCAGTTTAAGAAACATAACACAAATACATGTAATAGTAAGCTTCCTCTCTTTAAGAACCTTACAAATACTTTGAAATCTTGGTTCATCAAATAAAAAAGAGTCCTTTGAAAAAAGTAAAACAAAAACAAAAAAACACAGTTTGATTTAGATATTAACAGCAGTTATTTATCCCCATAGTCTCCCTCGCAGCCATTTTTAGTCTCGTCACGCAACGCTCCTCCCCACAAACGGCTGCTCACATTCGAAAAACATTCCTTTCTACCACTTCAACCAATCACCATTCGGGTTACATATATTGGGAACTCTGCGCGCCAAAGTAATCTAACCAATTATATTGTTTGTTTCATCTTGGAGTTCAAAGCTTCAGGTAAAATGGGGTTGGAAGGCCTACACGACTCCTGTTTGCATGTTTGCCGCTTCTATCTCGGTTCTATTGCCTGATTTAGCCTCTTGCTTGTTTTAAGTGGGGCAACATGGTGGTTAAGAGGATAGCATGAAGGGGATGGTGATTGAAACAGCCATGTGTTTAAATGTCGCATGTAATGTATTTTGATACCAAAGGTCATTTCTGGGTTTAAATTCTGCATTTATCGCCTGTTTGTTTTGACCCTGGTTGTTTCTGTTTAGCAACTGTGGTCCTTTATATGCCATCTGAAGCATTTTGTCTAGCTTTGGTTTGGCTCGTTTCAGTGCGTTCAGTGACAGAACAGTCTCTCTCCTGTTATCAAGGTTAGGAATTTTGAGCTGCATAATATGATCATCTTTATCTTGCAGTGTTTGCACATTACCGGGCCCGGTTATTTGGTTTTGTAGCAAGACGTTGTGTTTCTTTTGTGACTATTCGTCTCTTTACCTTTCTTTAGTGTTATAGCTTCTTAGAGAGCTATACAACACGTGAAGTTGAACGCTTAAATCCGCCCTAATTACGGCTGTGTCTTTGTCATCGTTTCACTCTGCTCTGTAACTGCGGTTATAGTATTTTCCTCGTTTTGTTTATGCCAGTGGTTTTGGCTGTGTTTGGGTACCCCATTAAACAGTTTAATGATAGAAACGATGTCGATTACAATCTCCAGTGCTCTGATTGGTCACACGACAAACAATGTCAGTGATCTCATTGGTGCAAAGACTACAAAGGGAAAGGAATGTTTTTTGAATGTGAGCAGCCGTTTGTGGGGAGGAGCGTTGTCTGACGATACTAAAAATGGCTGCGAGGGAGACTATTATCCCCACAGCCTTTTCAATAAAATGTTCACTGACCTTTACAAATGAAGCCACAAATTCCAATATAGAATCCCATTGCAACATAGGCACTCATTTCGGAGACACTACCAGTGAAGCAGTGAATTACAATTGAAGGTAATCTGCCACTAAACTGGCTCAGCACTTCAATGAATTTCTGATGCGATGCTCGCTCATGAGCCAGAAGTGGTTTCTGAACTTCACAGGCAATATCAACCTTGAAGAAAAATGTCAAGTTCTAACATCAGTATTTCTAAATCTAAATCTATCAATCTCCAATAAGTGATGTAATATATCAAACACGAGAGACAGTGTTTCATCGGGATATCCAAACACCGAGAATAGAGTTGAAAATACGACGCGCAGCGGAGTATTTTTGACGGAATTCGAGGTGTTTGGATGGCCGATGAAACACTGTCTCGAGTGTTTGATATATCTTCTCAATTGAAACAAAAACTAAGGAATTAACGGAGAAGTAAAATCGCCAAAAACTATGCTAATTAAGACGTGGTATCCAAACCCCCTTCACGGTTGTGATTTCCTTTGTTTTAACTTGATAAATTATTAATGAGTTTGAGAAGTGTATGCTACAAGAGTGTGATCAGCACACTCAGGTTTGATTCCTGCACTCGGCATCATGAGTGGACTGAGTTTGTTGGTTCTCTACTCTACTGCAAAAGGTCTTTCTCCAGGTACCGGTTTTCCCCTCTCCTCAAAAATCAACATTTGATTTAATTTAGAGTTTATTTGATTTACAGTCTCCCCAATTAGTAGAGCACTCGTGTTCAGCTAGAACGATTTGAGACTTAAATAAAGTTATTATTATTACCACTATTATGATACATATGACTAAGGTTTATAACCTTACAGATCTCTGTGATAGGCCAGATTTAAATGACTTAATAGAGGTAGCGCTGCATGAAGGTAAAGGTAATGAGTTCCATATCCCCACACATTTCCTGCAAAATACATAATTTTGTGTGTTGTGGAGGAAACTGGTGGCTTTTCCATCTTTTTCAGTAAACTGTGTCTTGAATACTAAAACAATGTGTCGAATAACAAAACAATTACCATGCTCAATCTTGTGGAATATCCCCACATTTTAGCCGACTCAGCCTAAAGCCTTGTCAGTTGAGTATCGCGCAAAAGTCCACATGCTTTCCCAGAATAACTTATTAACTGTAGATGACAGTGAAACAATAAATGGTCTATTACAATGGAACCTACAGCACCACTTAAAAGTAAGGTATCAGCCTCTTGTCTGCCTTGACTTACCTCTGGCACGAAATGAGACAACCTGTAACTTACTTTTGAATGGTATTGCATTGCTTACCTGTTTAGTGAAAGCATCAATCTGAGCCTGCTCTTCCGAGTACTTCCTGTAAAAGTCCAAACCAACCTCACCAATGGCCACAACCACAGGATTTTTAGCTAACTCTTCTATCTCTGCCGCTGCTTTCTCGTTCCATTCCTTTGTAAAATGTGGATGAACTCCCACTGAAGCGTAAAGCACTCTGGGATGTGCCTTGGCTTGAAGGACAGCTGATTGACTCATCTGAAGTGTGTTTCCTGTCAGTATCATCTGTTTTATTCCTGCAACTTCTGCCTGCTCAATCACATTTCGGATATCTCTTGAAAACCTAAAATCCATTCAGGAAAAAAAAAAGAGGCAAAATAAGAAACTCCACTATACAGCTGTAAACCTGTTAGCTTTGAAAGGATCTGATGCAAGAGAAGTATACCATACTTATTTGTCTGTGAGTTGAACTCAGCTATAAGCTGAGACCCTAAACTTCTGTCTGTTTTAATCAGGAACGTTTTTAAAACATGTTAATTGAAAATACTCGGCTACTCAGCCATATTCAGAGAATTCCATTCTTAAACAAACTGAAACGAACCCAAAAGTTTCAAATCAGAAAAGTGTTTATTTCAATGCAGTACAACGGAAAACCCTTGTAAGCCTATTGTGTTGATAATTAACACGAACAAAAGAAAAGCATACCTCTCAGAAAACACACATTTCCACATAATTCAATGAATAAATTTTAAAACGTATTCAAATTTTATTGGTAATGCACAGCAGTGCAAATATTCATCTGTGTTCAGATTCCTTTCTCACGTCTTCAAAGTTGTCTGCAAACTTTCCAGTTGTTCAAAGATCAAAGTTTATCAATCATCATGCCTAAACCTTGCCGCTGTTCATACTGTTAGAATCATAATAATCTATGCTGCGCGGTGGACGGTAAGCATGTTTTTGCAGCACAAAAAGTACTGTTAGAGCTGTATAGGTTACGACAAAATGAAAATCATAACCAATAAATTAGTCCCAACACTACTTCTAGCAACCATAACAGTGAGGAATACATCTCTCGTTTAGGGCCCTATGGGCTTCACACAAAGCCGTCCTCAAGGTTTTTGGTAACATGTCAAGTTTCTAAATCTCAATCTAAGCTTCACACCTATAACAAATTATTTGTTCCTTTGTAAGTAAAGCAAGTCTGCAACAGTCCATATCACTCATAACGTGAAGAAAACATCCATCAAGGGTATTCAACTGTAATGGATGTTGTACATGTAGGTTACAACCTCGACAGCTGTTGCACATGTACACACAACAAATAATTTTTTATGTATTGTAAGTAACATGAACCTACAAGAGTGAAGGACCTGTAATATCAAGCACATTCAGTCGTGGTAGATATAACAGGTGACAGCCCTTAAAGACAACTCTGTATTCTATCAATAACAAAGCTCAACATTTCCCACCTCTCTTCGTCATCAACTTACGCTTTATTGGGCAGATTAACCCCTACATCAATGAGCTGTAACATCTTATCCTCTGGTACTTTCACAATATCATTAGGACCTTGAGGGCGTCGCCTGTTCCTCGGACCCTTTGGGTTACGATTCTGATTCCCACGATATCCATAATTGGCCAGTTGAGGAATTGGCATAACATAAGAGGGAGGAAGCATTGATGGAATGGTAACTCTGCCACTATGACCACCTCCAGAGTTCTTAGCTGGTTCAACTCTAATGACCTTGTCGTAAAGCTTAGTGCCATTTAACTGAAGCAAGTGGTCTGGAAAACAATGAATGTGTCATCTGTAACTTGGCTTTTGCTGTAAGCTTACACAAACACTATTTTTTTTTTTATACAAAGAGATCATTAACAATCATGTGCATATCATTTAGTTGACAACTCAGGCTTCCTAGCTGCAAACTTAGGGCTCACCAAGTCACTAAACCTAACTTAAGTATACACTGACCTGGAAAAGTATGTAAACCCTTGAAGCCCTTAGAGTAACTGTAACAACCGTGAGTCTTCTCTAGATAAATGTCATTTAATAACAGAGCACTTTGCCGACTACATCCCACAACGTGACATTGTAAAGCGATGCTTATAATGCGCATGTGCAAAACTGACTATACTGGAATTGTAGGAATGCTGGACTGGATGTTAGAGTAACCACCATGTAATTTTACTTTACAGTATAAAAAAAAAATTAATACATGATCATACACCCTGGCCACGGGAATGGAGGAAAGGGTTACCACAGAAAAATGCCTCAATGTTTTACGTAAATTCTCCCAACCAGACCCATAGGAACTGTATAGAAAACAATGGGGAGAAAAAAAAGGTAACCTTACCCGCAAGATGTTCAGGAACATTAATGAAACCAAATCCTTGGGAGTTTCCAGAGCGTTCAACAGCTAATTCTATCCATGACGATGATCGCAGGTATGGTGTTGAGTCAAGACCAAAGTGACGCATTAGGTCTTCTTTCGTCACTTTTACTGAAAGATTTCCTGTCATCACAACAGAAAACCTTCAATATTTGAGTATTTACAATGTAAGTATTGATTTTAATAATAAACCCATTACTTCAGTTGAAAACTGTGTTCAATTTTTCTGCACTTCCAAAGCAATTATGTGATACTTTATGACATCTTATGCCATATTATACAATCATATTTTGGTGTACACACTCAACGTGATTCAATAACAGATGCATTTTTAGCCCCAAAACATAGAAAGTTGGTACCTTGAAGCAACATTACACAGATGATTTTCAATGCAACCTCTGTATGATGGCTTTACATCCTTTAGATACTGCTAAAAACCCTTGTAACACCCAGAAAACATGAAAATAGAGCAGAGATCACCCATTAACCCATGTTTTTAAGGAACAGTTCGTTATTTATGCCTAAGGGGGGGGGAGAGGGGGTGATTTTTTTAAGCAACAAAGGCAGATTAAATATGTACCCCTCCCCAAAAGTGGGTGAATCCAAAAACTCCCCCCCCCCCCAGTTTATGCCACTGGCCTAAAATTTTACCCCCCGCCCCTCCAGAGAATGTCAAGCTCTGATTGTAAAATAGCGTATAGCACATTTTTGTGCCCACTTAAGAGCAAAGTTTTTGAAAGTGCACCCCCCCTAGCCATAAATAAGGAACAGTCCCTGAAAGGATCAACTTTCTGCACAATGCTCATCTGCCAAAGCTAGCACAACATTTCCTTGCATCGTTATGTATGAATTTTCTAGCTCAAATTCCACTCACTCACTGCTTGTTTGTCTGTCTGTTTGCTCTTAAGAATAGTACGAAGTAATGCAAGTACAACTAATATATGGGACTGCATTGAAAGCTCTTCAAAAATTCTTGAAAATTACTGCTGCATATAATTTGTCACATTCCACACGAGCATTATCTCACTTATAGGACTAACAGTTCTATGACACTCTTGGGTGATCCTCAACAATGACAAGTAAACATAAACAATAATCCTTTAAAAAACACCATTTGAAATAACTTTCCCCGGAAAGTATGTACCATTACTGAGCAAGGTACTATATTTTACACTGATTTCACCACGTGCATGGAACAAACGCTGAATTATCAAGAAGCGCAAGGGAGATTCCAAACTGTTTCAGCAATGCACATAGTTTTTCTATTACAGTATATTTCCTTTAATTTGACGCTTAAGCAACTTAACTACAGGCCTAACTTAAATCGTTTATCCTTAATTTCCCCTAACTACCAGCTGAACGCTCCGAAAGTCTGTCGGACTCAAAACATGTCGCCTTCGAAATGTGACAGTTTCAATGAAATAAACCTGAATAAAATAACTGACCGGCAAAGTAAAGCAGACTTATCTTACGATAGGATATGAGCGAATAAATAAAACAACAGACAACAACGGCAAAATTTAAAGAAAAGAATCAAAACAATTGTTATAAACCACAGCCAACAGATAAGCTGGTTCCATTCCAGACCAAAGAAAGCGAAACGGCAGATGATCATTTCGCAGTGTTCTAAGCTGGTTTTTCGCTTTAGATAAGAAATTTTGCTAGGATTGCTTTCACTTACCAACAAAGAAGCGTTTATTCGTTGTCATGCTGCAGAATAATTGAAGAAAGGAGCTTGCAGAAAACTAAAAACAAAGGGAAATTTAGCAGTAAAAATAGGGACTTCAAAGGTCGTCGGACAGGTCGTCGAGCGAAATCACGTGTAACAGAACCACAGGCCAGCGCGCTAGCGGTGAATTTTACAGGAAGCTGGCGGGAAAATGACGTCACTTGTGAGTGTCCAGTCTTTTACCGTGTTGAGGAAACAACGCCTGGGCAACTTTTGACATCCACTGCGAGTGTTTTGCAGAGAGTATTCTGCTGCCTTGAAAACATATAAGGCATAATAGTTTAGCTATGCCTATCATTCGACCAAGGCACGTATTATCCTTTAGCAGTGAAGATGTGGTAAGGTCGATATTGTCTGTATTGTAATGAGTAACGAAGGTCACTGTCATATATTGTTTCAAAGCTTGTGTAGCACGGTACGTAAGACTTACAGGCTTACAAACTTTGATGTTATGTAGACTCAACCGGCCCAGAACCTACTCAAATCGGAAACATATAGAAAATGGAGATGCGTGACTGCAGGGGAGAAACAGGCTTCTGTCATTCTGGAGGTAACACGTTACGTAAATATCATTGTTTTGTCTGTTTTGGTTAAAATGTACTCAGTGTACATGTAGCTAGCTTTCATCTATGACTAACAACACGACAAACAAATGTTGGCCAACTCGTATTGGAAAACTCAATTTGTTACGTGTGAACTACGCAACAACATGTTGGCAAACTATTGGTGACAAACAAGAACTTGCCTTTATTCTCGCCGACTTTTTTTCGTGTTGGCAAACTCGAATTTGACGTGTGAACGTATGTTGTTTACTTTTAATCAAAACTGACGCTCCCCTCACGTGATTTGCACTTCACTAAATGGCAGACGAAATAGTGTTAACGAGCAGGACTTTTCAGTTTATTCATTTCATTTCTAAAAGCTTGTTAAGCCAAATTTCATTCAGCTGCAAGAAAGTTTTGTGGATGGATGAAATTGGATCCTCTGCGAGAAGCTCTGGCATAAGCATATTGTATGCACCAAGGAAGAGGCCTCTGGCAATATGCTGTTTTTTCCATCCTTTTCTGTTTTTTTCTCCAGTGGAAAATATAAAACAGTAGCAAGCATGATGCCGCAACTCTTCATGAGTTGTGAATTGGCCTATGTTGTGTGTTTGACGTGTGTGGAAATGCATGCGTGTGCCAACTTTTTAGTGTTCTCCAATACAAATTGGCCAACATTTGTTTGTCATGCGAAGGCTGTTGTGTTGGCCAGCGTCGATGATACAGGCACTACTGGTAACTCAATGAGCAATAGAATTGAACACAGTCTTTATTCCTCAGTCAACCACGAGGGATTTGCCACAACAACAACAACAACAGCCAACTCTGGGTAGCCCAGATGTAGTTTCCCTTAGAGAGGGTCTAAGTACAAGCGATGGGCCAACAGTTGCACAGTTATGAGACAATAAATGCCCATCTCGTTCTGTGTAAATGGGCCGTGGGAACTACTAAAGGTGCAGAATATTGTGCAACTAGACATTGTGTAAATCAATTAGAAAATCAGTTATTTAAAGAGATGAAGTATTATTACAGACTTAATAAGAATTACTTTTTCTTCTTGACTTCAAAAGGAAAGGTTTCTGCACAGCTCCAGCATTAATTATACATGCATCACTGTCATGCTAACCCTGTTCTAAAAACTAATGGAGTTTGAGTCACAAAATACATGTATATTATGTTGGGTAAAAGGTAACTTTAGAAACTAACTTGACAAAATTTTAATGCCAAATGTCAAGTGATAAAACTCTATGAAACTGAAGGAAGATTCAAGAAGGATTTCATCTTTTCTTTATTTTAGATGTGGTTTGTAAATTACCTTCTTGAATAATGGATCTTTTGTTTGTTCATTATGTAGCTTGAAAGGGCAACCCAAATACACTCAATAGATATAGGTAGGTGAAGATAAAATGTAACTGATGTTTAACCAATAAATCAGTTTATTATATCTAACAGTTAGTAATTGCGTACTGTAAGTGTCAATTTGTACGGCCTGCTAAATTTGAAAGTTTCCTTTTTCTTGTGTCCAATTAACCTCAGAGATATAATAAATATCTTACTGACCTAGTTTTCTTGGTCCTACTGTAAGTTACAGATCCTTGTTTTTCCCATTGATTTATGGCCTGCATGCTTTGCGCTTGGGCCATTAAGCGAATAGGAAATTCAATGATATTGTTATTGGTAGGAACCAATGCATTTTTTAAGCAGGTAACAGCAAATCCATGAAATGTTTCTCTATACCCCTTTCTGTCTGATTCAATGAAATACATTACCTATCATGCTCCAACTAAAACCAGGGTATGTGGACCAAGATTCCCTTCATATTATAACCAAACATTTTTCAGTTGAATTTGAAAGAATTTTACATTTAAATGGAATAATGCTCTTTTGGATTAAATATGTAGTATGTATATGTCGTTTGGTAGTTATTGTTAACTACAGTTCTACAATACTATAGGTTACTGGATATGTTTTCACCAGGGCAATTGTGGCTATTTAAAGCTGGAAAAGTCCAGAAACACAGTGAAAACACCTCATCTTTTGTATAGGAAGTTAAAAATGCAGGCTGTTTTCACAATAAAAAACAAGTGATTTTCTCACCTTTCTCACTGGAAATTCATGCCAAGTTATACTACCTCATGGAATGGTAACTGCTGCAGCCAATCACACTGCTTGTAATGACAGATGCCTGCCAAATAATCTTGCAATATTATTTGCCAGACGCTCACTTTGTGGCTGTGTTTGCCTTGTGGTTCAGTGCAGTGGAAGATGAGTTCAACAGTCCTTCCCATTTATTTTGATTTGCAATCCCTCCATCCCCTTAACTTGCCCCAATTCCTTGGCCAAGACTAGACCTCATCTATTTCTCGGCATTGGCCTGCAGAACCAGTTCCTGCATTACAGCTTATCAGCAAGTAGTTCCACTGCAATTTATACCAAATGCATCTCCCTGGACATACAGCATCAAAAGCAGTTTGAATAAAGAAAATTTGCAGCCAGTAATTTGGCTTAAATTCTGGGTTAAATTTTACAAGTGAAAACAAATGTAGTTACTTTTAACTAGTAAATGTCTGTCAGTAAACAAACACCTAGAAAGAATGTTCAACTAGTAAACGAGCCTAATGAAAACAACCACTGTAACACAAGCGCCTCCAAGCAATGAAGAATAAGAGTTTAAACAATTTAAAACAAGTTGAATGGCCACTCAATTGCCAAAAGCACATGTTTATATGTAACCTAATGTCACAGGCATACCATCAAAGTTACCAGTGTGTCCAGTGATAAATATCTGACATTTATCAGAACATACGACACAAACGTCTTACATGGCCCGGACATGTCACCCATATGCACCAAACGTGTCTGCCCTGCCGCTTGCTCCGCTGGGAACCATGAGGGCACTGTCGCCCAGGCAGACAACGCTTGTACTGGAAAGACACAGTGTCGAGAGACCTACAAGACTCTGAACTTTCCTTCGAAGAGGCAACAGTGGTAGCGCAGGACCGCAAGGAGTGGTGATCGTTTGTGTTGGCGCTATGTGAGTTCGGCCCATGGCAGCAGTAATGTAATGTAATGTAATGTAATACAAAGGAAAATCTTTGTTTGCGAATGTTACCACAGCTACAGTGTAAGTGGGTGTGACTATTAGTAATGCCAATAGTAAATTGTTGTAAGGTAAGTCTTTGATTTATCACCTTGAACTTATGGTATTCAGTTTTCTCAAATTTTCATTGTTCCAGGGAACAATGGCTCTGCTCTTGTTGAAGTGTTGGTTGGTAGATCATCCTGGAGCTCTGATGAACAGTACCAGGTATAAAACAGGAGAACTGACTGACAAAATAATAATTATTGTGTCAATTATTGTTTAACAAATAGATGATTGTCAAAACATGGTAAGAACAAAGAACTGTGATACGAACCATAGGCTGATGTTCTTATCATGTTTTGATGTCCTCTATGCATTATCTTGATATGCATGCACTGACAAATATAATCTAATTGTTTTATGTGTTTTTTTAAACTTTCCTCAACTCATGGTGTCATTCATGCATCTATGCTGTAATTGCAAACCTGTCTAGACCAATCAAAATGCAAGGTTTACAACACCCATTAAATTATTAGAAATGGAAGGAAGTGGTAAGCATAGGATTTAAAGGAGTGTTGAAAGGCTAATCACAGGTTTGTCTGTCCTAGGCTGGTTTTCTCTAGACCTAAATTATAATGATGATACCCACTAAGATGCCTCAAGAATTTTTTTTGTGTACTAGCCCATGTTATAAACCGTGCAATTTAGTGCAAGCATAATAATAATAAAATGTGACCCTCCACGGGAAAACGTACACTAACGATCATCCGTTAAACGTTAGAAAACTAACGGATAGTTAACGGATTGCTAACGGCTTTGAAGTCGTTCTAACGCTTTGTACTAACGTTCTAACGCTCAGCCTTAACCTTCTAACGGTTTGTCTTAACGCTCTAACGGTTTGCGCTAACGTTCTAACGGTTTGTCCTAACGCTCCAACGGTTTGCGCTAACGTTCTAACGGTTTGTCCTAACGCTCCAACGGTTTGCGCTAACGTTCTAAAGTTCGAGTGACTGATCACCAGTTCTAACGGATCGTAAGTTGTGAATGATGTGAATGAAATCACACATATGAACTGCGGAAATTGAATCAGAATGAATCGAATCAAATCGGCTCCGAAAACAGGATAATCTTTTCCCACAACACCGACAACCGACAGAAACAAGCGAGAGACGGAGTCTTAAACGAGCGCAAAAAGCGACAGCAGCCGACAGTGAAAGCGTCTTTCGCTGAGAATCCGCCAAACAACCGCAGTTTACCAACTACAGCGAATGTTTGGCAGTTATCTCCATCCCACACTCAAAGTTTCAAAAAATACATCAGTGGACCTTTGAGTTCAAATAATAATAGTATCTCCCTCATCGCCATTTCGAACTTCAGATTTTTGATAAACAATTTTATGCAAATTTTTGTTGAAATTTGATCCACTGGGAATGAAGAGCAGACATTTGGAAGCGTTGCGTGACGACCGCAACATACCCCAATTTACATTATCAACTCCGTTCATAAAATTCTTGTATGACGACCTTCATTTATTTTAGAACTACCCGTTAATTGAAAGAAGCTTTTACAGCCCAGGCAGTGTGTATTAATCACACCACGTTTGTCTTGGAAACCCATTGATCTCCGGTTGATTGACACTTCATGTTCACAACTTCACATGCTTTATGCAAATTTGTTTGTGATAAACTGAAGCCAGCACATCAAAGTATTCGAACCGCTTGAGGGTTAACTTAAGTAACTAAAAATATACAATTACTCAGCAATAAATCGCCCATCATAAACTCTGTAGTAACGAAATTCAGAGTATTTTTCGTCTCGTTGCGCCTTGCCAGAGATTTCACTGTGTAACATAAAGAAAACTCAGACTTTTGTCACCGGATGTTTTTTGCCAGAGAGAACAAAAACAAAACATCGAGCTCTGTTTAGCGTCATTCGAGTTTTGTTTATCAGAAACTGCCTGCCAATCGAATGTTAGCTGTCGCTCAGTTTTCTGACGAATAAAGATCATCAGACTAATGGTTCACTAACGAACGGATACGGCTAATGCTCTACCGGGCAAGGATACGAGCGGATACAGCTAACGAACGCATACGGCTAACGCTCTAACGGGCAAGGATCAGGTGCTAACGGATATGACTAACGCTCTAACGGGCAAGAGTCACCTGCTAACGGATTGACTAACGCTACTAACGGATATGACTAACGCTCTAACGGGCAAGAGTCACCTGCTAACGGATTGACTAACGCTACTAACGGTTTCATCAAACGTTTCTAACGGATGACTAACGGATAGCTAACGTTTTAGCCCATCTAACGGAAGGTCGTTAGTGTACGTTTTCCCGTGGAGGGTCACAAATCATCTTATATAGCGCTGTATCCATGACAATGCCCAAAGTGCTGAAGTTAAAAAGTAAAAATAGATGAGATGATATAAATAAAATTAAGAAAAACTCTTAATAAAAAGGAATGTCTTCAACTTTTCTTGAAAGTGGCGAATGATCTCTGAGACCTAATGTCCATAGGCAGAGAGTTCCACAACAATGGCACTGCAGAATAAAAGGCTCTTTTCCTGCATGATTCCACATTGTAGTTAGGAACTTTCAGTAAACACTCCTGCTAGGCACATAGTTTGTGATGAGATCTTGGAGATACTTGGGAGAAATTCTCTCATGTGCCACATATATGTGCAACATATTGCTAAGAGGCAATACACAGTGAGCAGCATCATGATCAGATAGTCCCGCATCATGTATGTGGAAACCAGGGAATGTAGAATCAGACAACCTAGTAATCAATAAGTCGAGCGTATGTTGACTTCGATGGGTAGGAGAATAAATGTGCTGTTGAGGACCAAGTGTTTTTAAAATGCTTGAAAATTTGGATACACAGTATGACTCAGGTTGATCCATATGGAAGTTAAAATCACCACAAATCAGTAATAAACTTCCAAACCCAGACAAACCCTCCAAAAGATCAGAAAAATCCAGGAAGAAGGCAGCAGTGCTGCAGTTCAGTGGTCGATAAATGACGATAATCCTGATACTTGTTAAATTTCAGGTTCTCCTGGTGGCTTCCTCTTTCATGAGTCCTGCAGAAAGCAAATCATTTACCAACACAAATAGAGTCAGGATGTTTGGTAAGACGTGAGAATGTACATTATTTGGTTTTCTTTGCTTCCTTGTTCTAAGCAACTTGACTCTATTCTTCCAACGCATATAGTTTCCTATAATTGTGTATTCTTGAATTCCCCGCACCCAAAAACTGACAACCAGAAATGCGGTGCGGGATAAGCAGACAATTCTTAGCCCATTTATTGAACTAACCAACTAATCACAAAGCAACAACAACTGTTTACACTGTTTAGACACCAAAAAATCAAACAAACTGTATACGTTTGATCTGAGCTGGCCAAAATAAATGAATAAACAAAGCCACTTATTTTTAAAAAATGTCAGATCAGGAAAACGCAACTAAAATCGTTACTAGGAAATAGATTACAGGATTTCAAACAAAATATAAAAAGAACAAAATTTAACTGTCCGCTGTAAAAATCCACAATGAAACTTGTTTACTGTCCAGGGAATATATACATGCTACTTTACATATCACACTTTCTTGCCATAATCTCATGCCGGCACTTGAAACACACTGCCGACAAATGCACCTGTGCTCGGGAATTCAAGAAACCATTTATCTTTTGTTTCATTACGCTTCGCTGCATTCAGGCAAAGATAAATGAACAATTTGTTGTTGCTCAAAATGAATTTCCTTTGTTTTCTAACCCAAATTATTTGTGGATCATGAATAATTAGGGTTAGGAGACAAAGGAAATTGAGAATAGTTTTTTATATTTTAATTTCAATTTAATTATGCAATGCAACGTGTATACCAGATAAAGCCTAATAATATAATAAAGGAATATAATAAATAAATCGAAGTTAAGTAGTCAGATACAAACAGATACAAAAGGTACAGTCCATCTCCGCCCACAAATAGCAAAGGCTAATCGCGTTGGGCGGAGCTACACGCAGTCTGGTTAAGCGATCAACTAATCACATTAACAAATAAATTACAAAGGAATTACAACAGCTTAAAAACCAGTAAGAATTACCAATAATTATCGGTACAATCAAACTAGGTTGAAAAGATTTTGATATGAATTTCTTTTTGATCAACAACATATAATTAAATTAACTCCCAATCACTTTAAGGGAATTTGTTAGCTGAAAGAGTTACAGTACATGTATGTTTCCCCATTGATGGTTTGTATTTCATTAACATCACCAACAACTGAAATTTAAACCTGCAGGTCCTGACAAGCTCTCCAAACCAGTAGCAACCCAGAAGTGGGACAGGATCAAGCTAGTCTGTACTCAGCCTTTCAACAAGGTACAGAAACGTTTTTTGTCCTTAACGTAATTTTTTTGTTTTGCTAATATAGATAAAAAGCCTGGGGATACTCCTATATGGGGAGGCTCTGTCTGAAATGATTACCTCGGAGGGCTTCAGGTATCTAAAATGGTAGGGATTCCATGAGGTGAAGTATATGAAACAGTAGGAAAATCTGGCATTTGTTTTCTTGTTCGGTTAACATCTCTTCTGGCAATGCTTGATGTTCTCCCATGATTCAGTTTAGGAAAGGGAAACTGTGTTCTTGAGTAGGTATGTAAGAGGGGTACCATTTTTCAATGTATGGTGCATGAAAGGGGTACCTTTTCTGTTAAAAATGGTATAAAAAAGGGTACGGGGTTGGACCTCTGGGCGAAGCCTCCCCATATAAATATGAGTCCCCCCCCCCCAGATAAAAAGTGTGTCGCAAATGGAGGTTGGGTGCTCAAGGATCTGGGGACTGGTACCAACGACCCAACCCCCGGTCGGTGGAACACCCCATAAGCCTGCCCTACCCGCAACCCAGCCACGAGCCCCGCCCGACACCCCAGACCCCAAAACAAGCACCCGTCACACTGAACCATAAGTTCAATGGAAAAAACAATCCCCAATAGGGAGAGGAGGGAGGGGAAATACTCGAAAGCCCCGCAAACGCCAACACACCAAAATGCTGAGCTAAACAAAACCACAAGGACATGCGACAGCGCACGCATAATATGCAAAAACAAACCGCTGACCGCTCGAACTGCCAGAAGACACCACAGAGAGGCCCAACATGCAAATAACACATGCACACGCTAAATAACGCAGCAGGCAACGCCTCCAAAATACGAATAACGCACTAACGCTAACGCTAACGCCATGCCACAACAAACAGAGAAACTTGCTCCTAGTCGTTAACTAAGTTAAATTGCATTTAACCCCATTTAATTGATTGTTACATGTATGTACATGAGCGTGTCGTTTCTCCTTCTCATTAGAATGAACAGTATGGCCTGTCATTTATAAACCTACATTCTCCTCCTGAAGATACTGATGGCAGCTCAGACGCAGTTGTTGGAACTCCACCTTCTCTTCCAGTAAGCATAAATCTGTTATCAATGCTGTGCTGAATAAGAATAGTAATTAGGACGCCATAGCCTCTAAACTCTTGATATCCAGGGAGCCCAGCATATAAGTTTACAAAAACCAATATTTCCTGGTCACCCAAAGGCAAAAGTAAGTCGCCAGGGGCCACCAGGCCCTGTTGAAGTAATCCCGTCCCAGTTGTTTAAAGTGTACTGACATTCGCGTCAAGTCGTATCATGTTTCTTCTCATTTAAGGCTTCCTCAAAGAGACTTGGTCGCTTCACTCTACAAGATGACAGTGACAGTGACGAGAAAACAAGAATGTCTTCTGGAAGTCTATTCTTTAAAAAGCTGACAAAAAAACCCTCCCCACCTCCCATGTCAATGGCTGCTGAAGTTCGAGCAGCCTCAATGGCTGTGGGCTCATCAGGTTACAGCAAAACAGCTACTTCTAGCAGAGACCAAGGAGTGAGACATGCAGTAGCTAAGGGTAAACAGCCAGAGGCTAAAGATGGCCTGTCTTCAGCTCTGGATGGGTGCACTGTGGCCAAAGGTAGAGCAGAGAAAGTGGGTGGAAAAGCCTCCCCAAAAGCCACGGAGAAACAAGCGCAAAGAAGAATAAGTGAGGTAGGTTTTGTTGTATAAGCCTCTTTCAGCTTCTTTTTCAACTATGGTCCTGATTATAACAGAGCGTCCTAAAACGGGGGGGGGGGGGGGGAGTGTCAATCCCAATTCTCTCTAAATCCCCTTTCCCAGCTTTTATTTAGACCAAATCCCAGTCCCGTATTGAAATTGAAAAGAAATCCCAGAGCAGATTTTTTATGGTTATGTCGAGTTTTAAAACAATATTCTGTGTTCTGTTGCTCTTTTTGGAATTAGTCTTGTCGAGTGATGGGTACTTTGCCTTGTCACTGTCTTCTTTTTTTATTAATTCTTAGGTTGGTCAAATCTAAGCGGTCTGGGCCGAGTAGCTCAAAGCATGTTTAGCGCAAACCATAGACCCTTTGCAAAAATGGCTGCCTTTAAATTATTCTTTTGTTCACATTCAAAACAGCCTCACTAACCTCGTTTTGAGACAAAAATTCTAAAGAATGTTATCCTAAGCGAGGTTAGTGAGGCTATTTTGAATATGAACAAAAGCATAATCTAAAGCAGCCATTTTTGCAAAGGGTCTATTGGTTAAGATGTATTAAAACCTATTGGTTGTCATGGTATTTAACCCGGGTTAGCGGTAACCATGCTTCGAGAAACTTGGCCCAGATGGCGATTCCCCAAGAGTGACCGCTAAATTCTTAGTACAGGTTTGAATGTAAATTGTTATTTTTTTTAATTTAATTTATTACGTATTTGGAGCAAATTAGCATGTGAATATGATCAAATGCACCTTACAATAAGTGTTAAGTGTTCATTCTTTTTATTACGATTGCTGCATAAATGCTTCAGTGGAAGCATTTAAACGGTCATGTTCATGACCTTTGCAGAGCGCGGGTGATACTTAATGAAATGCATTTTATTTCTTAGAGCACAAAACGAAAGTTCGATAATCTACCAGAGGAAAAGAAGAAAGGAAAGTCTCCACCGCCAGCAAAGAAAAAACGAGGTAAATTTGCCAATGAGTTGTCAGACAACTGAAAATCAGTTCTTATGCCGCAACATGTTGAGACAGACCCGTCTGAGGCAGGTTTGCTTTTGAGCTAGTTCACTTCGTTAATAGGCCATATTCGTATTCTCGGTATTGAACTGGATCTAGCATGAAGTGGAGGCTCTTGCGGGGGAATACATTTACATATGAAAAGATTCCCCCGCAAGAGCCTCCATTTCATGCTAGATCCAGTTCAATACCGAGAATACGAATATGGCCTATTCATGTTCATGCGTTTTTATCGGTCAAGTCTTTGAGCCCTGCCCTGCCATTAGCATGAATATTCTCTTAACTGGTTTCTTTTACTACTAGTTCAGAGAATTTAGTTAAACATCAAGACGGACATGTTTCGTGATCATTTCCTTTATTCTCAAAACCTGTTTGTTAACTGAAATGGTGACACTGTAAGGAGAAATCAGCCTCTGATCACTTGTTTTGTAACTTATCAAGCACCATACTCGCGAACACTCGTACAATTTAGGGTTTAAAATTGATGATTTGAAGCCGTTTCAACCCAAATGAATACTGTTTACCAGATCTCGAGGTTATCTCGGTACTTTTGATGCTGTATTCAGCTGGAAATTAAAAAAAAAAGACTGACTTGACATAAATATCTGTCCAAGTATGGCATAAAAGTGGAAACGGTATTCAAGTAATATATATTAAACACGAGAGACAGCGTTTCATCGGGATATCCAAACACCGAGAAGAGAGTTGAAAATACGACGCGCAGCGGAGTATTTTTGACGGAATTCGAGGTGTTTGGATGACCGATGAAACACTGTCTCGAGTGTTTGATATATCTTCTCAATTGAAACAAAAACTAAGGAATTAACGGAGAAGTAAAATCGTCAAAATCTATGCTAATTAAGACCGGGTATCCAAACCCCCTTCACGGTTGTGATTTCCTTTGTTTTAGCTTGATGAATTATTAATGAGTTTGAGAAATAACTTTTACAACCAGGTGTCCCTCTTAAAATCTCCCACCTTTTCCTGGGCTCAAACGAGCTCGAGATTTTCTTTCACTCGTATTTGATATTATATTGTCAGGTTCTTCGTTTTTGTCTTTGATTTTATCCTAAGGGTCTCCAAGTCATGACGGAAATGGCTCAGTCCCAATTGGTGAAATCATGGTGAGTTTGTTCACTGACCGATTGTACCTCGTCGAAATGCGTCATAATTGCGTTAATAGTGCTGATCCTTGTCTTGGTAGTCTTCTCAAAGCGTTCCACAGGTTACCCTGGTGCAAGAGGTTGTTGATGTTTTTTTTCGTTGGTAGGAGGTACATGTACTACGCGGCGAAGCTTCGGCCACAAGACGCGAAACGCCGATAGGAAAAAAAAAACCTTTGTCGCACGAATTCTGAACCTCATTTCCGTGCTGTCGCCTGGGAAACCACGCTTTTCCTAAGCCAATCAGAGTTTTTGTTTCATATCGCCTGGGCTGTTGTTTTATTTGAAGAAACAATCAACGATGCGGAAACGAATTTCTCTGCTCCTGCGACCAGAGGGCAGTCTCTCGCCTTCTGTTAGGTTTTCCCGCTGGGAAAATAAATATCCCTGGCAGGGATATTTATTTTCCCAGCGGGCCTCTGGAGCCAGGGTATTCACAGGTAAACTTGTGACCTCATGTCGTACTGACGTAAAACCTTGGGCCGGCACCCAAAGTTATTCCCTATACGGACCTCCCTGCGGTAAATAACATATATTATTAACAATATAATCGTAAAATACCGTTTTCAGATGTTTTTTGTTGACAGCAACTGCTGCCTTTCCCCTGTCACCAGTGCCTGTGGTAAGAAGACTTGATATGACTGGCCTTCTTACTATTTCAATTTCACCTCACTTGTACAAAATTGGTTTCATCAGCACTGACAGAATTTACAAAATTAACAACACCTGTCCTGGTGTTCATAAAGATGTTATGACCTTCACACATTCCTATGAAGAATCGTTTTGTTCCTACTTATTTAATTGACAGGTCATTTAATCAATATTTAATCGGGGTTGAAGGCAAGGATTGTCATGAGGGTTTTGTTTCTGAAAAAGGTTCTACTTTTTTTATTTAAATTTTCTTACTAAGGTCGCTACTCTAGCATTACTCAGAAACGGATTGGCCACATCTTATGAAGCACTATTGCAACAACTTAGACTTCAAATTAATATTATCTTCCTTTAAGATTCGCTGTTTGTGTAGCGTGAAAGACCCTGTCCCCAACGGACTTCTTCCACGTGTGGTTTGCGCAGGTTGTTATGTCGGCGAAACAATCCAACATTTTTGCACACGTGTCTGTAAGCATCTAGCCACAGACAGAGTGTCTCGTGTATTCAAACACTTGTTTGAAAACTGCTGCACTTTGCCCTCCTCTAATTGTTTTAGCACTGTAAATAGTGTTACTACCAAGTTTCCAAGATGAAGGAATCCTTACAATTTGCCCAACAATTATTGGATGTTATTACTGGAATTATATTCCTATTTCTTTTCGCCAAAAACCAACAAAACATATATTTAAAAGAGCTCTCTTCCAGTATTATTTTGCTAAGTATTGATTACTACCATGTGCCCGTGTAAAACTTTATTTTCTTTCTGTTTCTCAATTCCTTTATTTATAGTAAGTTTTCCTTTTTTCATCCTAACAAATTATGCATTGTATATATAATTTAAAAGGGCAAAAAATAAAAGCCGTTTTACACACGCTGAAAAATTGGCACGGCACTCCTAAATCGCGGCATGGTAGCGATTGTTTCTTGGCACGGCCCTCCTTGTTTACACAGTTAATTTTTGTGAATTTTACCAGGTGCCTAGAACAACTCTCATACCGTTTCTTGTCATATGAAAAAACACTAAACTCCCCCGAAAATGGCGGCAAATAGCTCTTTCGCTGTGTATGATTTATTTTATTTATTCTTAACATGCACACACTCGAGAATTCGATTTTAATGAAAACATTACTCCATGTGTTCCTTCAATCTGGCATATACTTCCCTTATCTCTTTGGGAAATGTTGTGTTTCCGAACGAGTACTGTAAGGTTTCCTCTGACCAGAGTTCAGTTACAGTCCTTGTTGCTTC
>OX419344.1:11470420-11615420 GCA_948470475.1 Galaxea fascicularis
TCTGGAAATTCTAAAAATTGCACGAGCCTTTAGGAGAGTACAGTTTGAGAACTTTAAAAATCACGAGTCCAGACATTAACATATTGGACAAGTTTGCACCGAAATGGTAAAATAGCCGAACTGAAAAAATACCAACTGGCGCTATGAGTTATCATAACCCATAGCTAAGTTGTGGCCTCTGTTTTGTGTTGTGTTTGTGATGTGCCTACTTCGCTCTTGTTCTAACTTTGTTTTTGTTGGGAAGGATACGTCTCCAGCCAGCGACAAACGTCCCATGGAAAAAAACGACCAAAGTGCAGGTTCCGTAGGAAAGAGAGGTAAGGGACCGTTCATTTTTATGGGGTAGTGGGTGGGCCGAATTGAGGGAGTTAGTGTCATTTGCAAATTGTATGACTCCCCCCCCCCCCAGCTTACCAGTTTTAGTCACATAACGCCCCTCAAAAATGATTTTTTGGGGATGACCCCCATCCAAACTAAGTTACCCCAGCTATTTTTCCACGTTACCTCAGAATTTCACTTTTTTTCGTTTTATTTTTTTTGGGGAGCCCCCTCTCAGAAGCCATTTTTTTGGCGTGCCTCCCCCAAATCCCACCAGCCCCGGTTATTAACGTTTTGGGCTTAACTATAGTAACACTGGTATCGACATAATTCTTTGTGCAGACGAACCTAAGAGAAAGGACGACGCAGATGACATATATGGAGGTTCGACAGATGATGAGTTGCTTGAGGAAGCTCATAACACTGAAAAAGGAAAACACGTTTCACCGCCGACTCCACAAGAAAGTTCCTCCAGTGACCGTGACACTGAAGACGAACTCAGAAGGTAAACCACACAGATTAAGGAAATTAAAGCCTCTGTTGGTCTGAAAACCACGCTGGAGTGAGCCCGCGGAGTTAATCAGTAAGGTTGCTAAGGAACAAGACGCTATCTGATGGCGCATTACCTTAATCCCGTGATAATTCAAGGTTTCGTACCTTCCACGGAAGTGCTATACAACTATGGAATAGGTTAGGCAAGGAAGCTGGATGTTTTGATAAGTTCAGCTATTTTAGGAAATACCTCCTTAAGAATATTTTAGTTCACAACTCGTCGGTTGATCATTTTTCAATTAATAATATTTATGATAACGCTCTTACTTTTTTTTACAAGATGTTTTTAGCTTATTTCTTAAATTACTTTATTTAAGACGGGCCACAACATAAACTACTGGGTTTCCAGTAATTTGTGTTTTACCCAATATAGTTATTATTATTATTATTATTATTATTATAGTATCGCTGACGCAGCAACTTGTTTGGGCAATGATTTAGAAAAAGCATTGCGCGCCTATATTCGGCCGACATCTTGTGGTATTCTAACGCCGCCAAGTGAAAAGGGAACAGGATTCTCAATAGATTTTTGAACAGCCGCTGATGTGTTATTTTCAGCCGTAACATTGAAGTGCATGGCCGTAGACTTCTTCTGATCGCGGCACCTTTACAGTCGTAACACTTACCAGTATGAACACCCATGACAGGTGTTACGGGTTATGGATTCAACGGAGAACCCTGGCAGTGAGCGTGAGAGAAAATTATCTTATTTGAGACCAAGTTGCATTGGCGAATATCAGAAAGCCACAGTTGAAAATTGTGCAACAAAGGCGACTCTGTTTTTAAGAAAAATGGAGATGGAAGTTGATCCACGTTTCTAACTGAAGTTTCCGTTCTGTTAGTGCAGTGAATCCGGATGCATGTGCAAGACAACTCAGTTTCAATGATGTTTTATTATTTTTGCAGAGTTCAAGAGAAACAAGAAAAAGGAGAAGACGCTGAAGATTTGTATGGTGGTACAACTGATGACGAACAAGATGAAACTACGAAAAAAGGTGCTATTTCTGTAGAGGATGCTCAACATGATGGTCCTCTACAAAAGTCATTAACGGGGCATCATCGTATGGTGGTAGTTGATTATGTCAAACCCGCACAAATGTTTAGCAAAAGTATCTGTCGTGATATTAGGGGCCGTTCATTTTTTATAGGGTAGGGGGGCTGGTGGGATTTGGCGGAGTGTCATTTGCAAATTTGCAAATGGTGTGACTCCCCCCCCCCCCCCAGCTTACCAGGTGTAGTCCCATAACTCCCCTCAAAAAAATTTTTGGGGGATGATCCCCCTCCAAACAAAGTTACACCAGCTATTTTTCTACTTTTTATCTCAAAATTTCGCTTGACCGCCTCTTTTCCTTTGATTTCTTTGGACAGTCCCCCCCCCCCGCTCAAAAGCCATTTTTTGGCATGCCCTCCTCTCCCCCAAAAAAGAAAAATCCTTCCAGCCCCTCCTATCCCATAGAAAATGAACGGTCCCTTAGCTTTCAGAGACCTTTAGATTCGGGCAAAATTTCAATCAAGTCGCCTCCCCATCTCGTTGTGCTTGCCAACAGATAAGGAGGTTGAAGAAATTAGTAAGGGTACATATATATGTTG
Source organism: Galaxea fascicularis (assembly GCA_948470475.1). NCBI lineage: Eukaryota > Metazoa > Cnidaria > Anthozoa > Scleractinia > Euphylliidae > Galaxea > Galaxea fascicularis. The sequence continues at coordinate 11,472,881 of OX419344.1, forward strand.
TGCCGCGTAGCACTATAAACACATACAAGTGGTGGAACAGAGAATTAACTCTGAAGTGTAAATTAAAGTGCTAATAGAAACCCCAACGGTAGATCTAATCCGGAGGTCGTGGGTTCGATTCCCACCGAGGTCATAAGAATTTTTTCTTTGCCTCGTGTGGTTCCCTGATACCCTTTACTAGGGCTAACGCCCAGTGGGTTTTTCATGGGTTTCTATTAGCACTTTAATTTACACTTCAGAGTTAATTCTCTGTTCCACCACTTGAAGAAATTAGTAGTTTGGTGTCACAAGTGATTCATTCAAATATTCGCCATGTTTCGGGATCTTTAAACTTCTGTGTTTTATTTCAGTACACGCAGAATCCGCTGGCGACATTTCCTCGGGCTCAGAAGACCTTCCTGTTTTACCAGACTTCTTTTCACACAAACATTTCATGTTGTACGGTGAAATTGACAGCTCAACCAGGAGGCTACTGATCAGATACATCACGGCCTATAACGGGTAAATCATAGCTCGTTTGTTTGATTCAGTTTCTAATCGTTGACAAATGGCTATAAAATCGGCCGTTTACCGTTTATGTAGTTCAAGTATTATGAAATTAATGTTAGCACCGAATTTGCAAGTATCAAAGGAAGTCGAAAAGTGTGCTCATTTACAAATTTATGGAAGACAAAATATTGGATTGTTTTGTAAGAAATGTAAAGCGTTTGAGTCTTGGAAGCCGGTTTCCTATTCATACTCTCATACTTCGTTGAAAATGAAGCCAAAACTTGTGCAAAACGAAAGACGTTTTTGCTGGTACTTTCTTATTATACCCAAAAAATCTAGTTCGTGTGAAGAAGCACATCGCTAAAGTGCGTGATAAGGGATGTAATTCTTGTTCTCTTTTACTGGTCGTCTTTGCAAAGTACAATGAGGGTCTTAAAATCCTTGGAACAGGTCTCGCTTTCCCCTCTCCCTCTCTGTAGCATTGAGTTTTAATGTTCTCAGAAAACAAGGTTAGTCCATAGATGGCCTGTATGTTTCAATATTAGCGGGGAGTAAGGATTAACTCTAAGGTGGTAGTAAATGGAAAAAAAAGTGCAGCTGTAGCTTTTTAGTTTTAGATAGATAGATAGATAGATATTTGTTTATTTCGACCCAATGGGGTCGGCCAGCATTACATGAATATAGAAATAAAGCAAATAAATTAAAACTAAATAACATGTTGAAACTTTAATGTTATAAAGTCATTGAATCTGTTCGTTCGCCCCAGTAGGGATTGGGACGAGAGTTGCGCAGGTTATAAGTTTGAGAGAAAGGGTTGGGCTGGGAATAATTCTGTTAAGTAGAGAACTGATACGGGCTTTACCAATGAACTTCACGCATGCAGCATTTCTTCTGGCGCACAGGGACTGGAGGCCAGCGGTTTCCATGGCTTCATTATATTCCATTTTACCGAATATAATAAACTGAAGTGTCATCAACATATTTAATTCTCTCCGGCCAATCCTGACACACGAGTCTGATGAGTGTTCCAAGGTCTTATGACTTCGTGTATTTTAGACTCGAGCACTAAAAGTGTCTTATTACAGTGAAAGGGAATTTTCACCACGTTTTCTGTAAGTGGCGATTTTCACATCCTGAATAGTGCCTGTTTCACTAGAGGCTTGTCAGTGGCTTGGTTGTTCCAAGTCTGAAAATGTCCGAAAATATCTTAAAACATTGACATTTGCCTTTCATTTTAGAATTGTTGAGGAATACATGAGTGATAGTGTTGACTTTGTCATAACGAACGAAGACTGGGACGACAATTTTGACGAGGTGAGTTTAGCAAATTTTCTCTGGATAAAACCACAAAGTGTGACCACTTAGTGTCTTCTGATTTGTTTGACTCGCTTCTGTTTCTCGTTCCCAGGCTCTCGATGAAAACCCTTCTTTGGCTTTTGTGCGACCCAAGTGGATCATGGTTTGTCACGACAGAGGTGCCCTTGTTCCATTTCAAACTTACATCGTAGTTCCTTCGCAGTCTTAAGATCACTAATAGACCATTACATTACAAATTCACGAATTGGTGAACTTCATACGAAAAAACGTCGAAGTTATGGCATCAAAAACAGCCATAAACTGGAGGCATTGCACTTAAGTTTTCAATCTTCAACCTCCTGTCACAGTCTGGTCTTGCACTTCAGCAAAAAAACCGAACGTCACCCGACCTTCACCTGACCGAGGAAGAACTCCGGATAAATCGATAATTTATCGTATCACGGACAGCTTATGAGTGTAATCTCGCTGGAGCCTTTACACTTACGTCTTCGCTTTCGGCTCTCCGAAAAATTAAGCATATATGCCCCACAGAAAGGGATCGTAATTTTGGACAGTTTAACTGGTTTGTTTCGTTGAAATCGGAAAATGCTTGGAGGATTTTTACTTCTGTGGCAGTGTGTCTACTAGTACATTGATCTGCAGCAGGCTATCAGACAAAACTCTAAGATTTTACGTAATGCTCACCGAGAAGCGCCGAATAAAGGTCGATCATTTACCGTCTTAAAGACGACATATTGTCGTATTGTCCTTCTTTTTTTTGGAGTTGGTTAAGACAAAATTTAGCGATTTTATCCTTAACTTTCAACCTGGGTTTTCAGTAAAGACTCCTTAATTGAGTTCTACAACTCGATTCTAATGGCTAACCAAAACTGACTTAGCTTAGGCGATCACATGTAAGGAATGTTTTCTTTCGCCTCTACATGCCATTTCAGACTCATAGTGCATGTCAATTCACAGACATAACATGCACATGTTTTTAGTACCAAGTACAGTGATTGGTCATTGAGTTGTGGGGTCGAGGAATATTTATTGCGTGGCGATGTTCTTGTCTCTGCATAGATAATCGAAAATTTTACAGAAAATGAACAGATTAAAAAAAATTTTTCACTGAATACGAAATGCCAATTTTGTTGTTCATTGTCGCGTCAGTCTTGGGCCAAGCTTATGGAACTCCCTGATTGAATTTATAGGTTTCCCGACGTGGTCAATTAGATTGAAACACGTTGCTCATAGTTAAATTGCATCAAGGTTATGATATGAAATCAAGTGAGTTTTCAAAGAAAGCATGATCCACTAAACTGCTAGCAATTCTTTTCTGAATAGTCAAGAATGTGGACCAGCAACACTGAACCACGACAAGTTAGCTAGACTTCTTAAAAGTCCTTCGCAATATTTGCGGATGACTTGAGCCTCAAGTCGACGTTTTCGAGTCGAAAACGTCGACTTGTTTCCCTTGCAACAATTTCAAACAAGTCGTCCGTAAATTATTCGGGCTAATTTTTTGCGCGTATACAGTTGTCTAGACTGTGAACGCGAAGGTGGGCTTCTAGTTAAGGCCTGTTTCAAACGTCGCGCTACTGCGGTGTCGAACTAAATTCAGGAATTAAATTCGACGTTAGCGCGCGGCAGTAGTTCGACGTTTGAAACCATTCGGCGCGGCAACTAGAATCAAGTTCGACACGACAGGGTCTGTCGTGCTACACGTCAAGTCAGCAAAACCGGTTTGTCATGGTTTGACACATGTTTACAGCAACAGCTTTCAACTCCACTGAATTAAATTCGACGTTTGAAACCACTGCCGTGCTATAGTAGTGCCACAGTCGGGTCGAATTCAATTTAGTTCGACACGGCAGTGGCGCGACGTTTGAAACAGGCGTAAGTCTATATTTAGCCTGCGAAGAAAGTCTCCTTGTGGGGTCTCGCGCGCAACGTTTTTCGTGTATGGGCCACTTTCAAGAGTTGGATTTTTTTCGCGGCTGAGCACTGGCCTGTCGTCTCACCTGTGGATGTTCTTACAAGTGCGATTTTTGCTGACCTGTACGAACTGGCGATGCGGCATCTTCAAAGAACGCTTCGCCTGTACTGGTCTCGACGAGACTTCAGCGTTGGTGTTCCTGCCCTGCTAGGAAGCCGACTGGAGGCCACGTCCAACTTAACAAGTCAAAAAAATCGCTCTCGCGGCTGCAGCTTAAGGTTGGTAAAACTTTTAAAATTACCGTCGTTAATCAGGTTTTCCTTTACCCTTTACATCCCAATAGTGATGAGTAGCTAACCTCTCCTTACCATATTAATAGTTCGTTAAGCATACAGGGCATGAGAGTACAGGCAATGATCACCAGGGATCAGTTGAATTGACTTTTATACGGATTCTCCCAATATGTAATGTATGAAAAATGTGCGAATTGTAAGGAGAATACATCTTACCGAGTTTGAGGTCCGTGCTGTTAAGTTACGGACCGAGTTTTTTCTCGTTCATAAATCAACGGGGAAAAACGAGGATCCGTAACTTACAGTACGGACCGAGAAAACGAGGTTAGTAAGATGTTTATTACATCTCTGAGGTTAATCAGGCGCGCGGAAAAGGAAACTTTCAAATGTAGCGGACCGTACAGTAGAATACGGCCCGTAAAATTGACCAATCACAGCGCGCGTACTATCTGAGTGGTTACGAGAATTAGGAACAGGATCACACTTGATTAACTTGCCTTATATTTTAAAAACTTCCGCCTACTTCTATAGAAAATGTGTAGGGACCGTAAAATGAGAATTGAAATTTTGATCTCAGAGTTTAAATGGTTAACTTCAGCCGACTGTCCCTCACTGTCGCTTGGAAGTGCATTCAGGCTGATGTACACGCAGAAAGAAATATCGCCTTTAGCTGATTTTAGATGTAATCCTAACCTAGCCTACAAAAGCGATTTTGTTTTACAAACTATTCGAATTTTATCTCTGATGATGAACCGTCACTGGACTAAAAACTTCAAGATTGTTTTTTTTTTTTACCGAAGAAGTTGCATAATTGTTCCTCTTTATGACCCTGAGCTTGAGATTATCAAGCAGCACTTTGGTACCATTATGCGGTCGAAAGTGGATCTTAGTGTTGTGCTTGCGGGCAAAATCCTTGCCTTTGACAATTCAACTGAGTTATTCTTCCATTTCTGAGTTCTGTTTATTATGCGGCACACTTTTGGGTAGATGGGTCGCATCCTGTAATCTGCCATGAACAGTTAGCTGAAGGCTTGTGAGCTACACCTTAGGGCAGTGCTGCTTGGTGCGCTGTGCATAATGAATCAAACTTTGGAGTCTGTGGGTGAAATCCTAAGGTGTCGCCACTCAAATAAGCGGTTTTGAACAGCATCCGTGTGGTGCTGTTTATTATGATATCAAGACGATTTTGACTTCTGAATCAGTGCATGAAATTCCGAAAGTGTGACATAAATGAAAGCTACCGAGCAGTACCTTCCTGTGGTGCTGTTTGTTATGCTGTACAAGGTGGTTGTAACTTTTGATTCAGTGGATGAAATCCTTAGCTGTGACCATTCAGATACTGAGCAGTACCTTCCTGTGGTGCTGTTTATCATTCTGTTCCACTCAGGTACAGGTGGTTCTACGTTTTGAGACTGGATGCAATCCGTAAAAATGATTATTGACATGAAAGCTACTGGGCAGTACTTTCCTGTGGTGCTGTTTATTACTCAGTAAAACATGTTTCTCGCCATTAAGTCTGTAGACGAAAGTCTAACAGAGTTGTTAGCATTTTAATGAAAGCCGTTGAGGTGTACTTAAATTCGTGCTTTAGAACGTACTTTACGAGGCGGCCCCAACTTTAAAATTTGCGGCTGAAAACGTTAAAGGTGCTCATTCAAGTGTAAGCCACTGATCAGAGTTTTAACGTGCTCTGCTTCTGTTAGTCTGTTATTCTGTTGTATTTTAAAGATCCTGGCTGCGTTAATTTATTGATATGAAGCAGCGCTTTCATTACTGATTCTCATGATTTACATTTTTAGAGGATAATTTTAGACAATAGCCTGACTGATTTTTGGTATTTTAACTATCTAGGATAAAGAGGGTAAAACTGATGGAACCCTAATCCCTTTAATCCTTTGCGCGAGACGAATCTTTCGTCGATGGATCAGTGTTTTGTCCTTTTTTTCAGTTCGATTCTGAACTTCCTTGGTCGAGATCACGTCACTATGTCGCCGGAGACGAAGAGTCCGCTATGCGTTAATAGCCATGTTGCAGCGACCTGTGTTCCAAGTAACAACTCACGCAAAACTTTTATCTTCGTTTTGCTTTCATTTCCAACGCCTATATTTGTTTTTTTAAATACTGTTTCACTAATGCCTATTGACTCCTGACAGAATCTCATGCGAAAGGAGCAGTTTAAAGTCTTTTTCAACGGTTATTCTGCGAGCAAAATATATGGCTCGCAATCGTTATCTCCTTGTGCGTCAGGAAATAATTACAGGTGTCTCCCTGTTAGGCTTTCTGCACGAGTTTATAAATATCACATTGCCTCGCCGTGTGGGTGAATTGTTAATGAAATGGCCCTAACGTTATCGCTTTAAGTACTCGGGTTTCTTCCTGTAAAATTGGCACGAAACTTAAACATTCGTGTCATTTTCCGGGCTATTTATCGCTATTAATTTCTAGTTTCCTAAATATTATGTTGTACATTTCCACTTCCGCGGTGAAGTTTATTTAATCGGAATTTGTAAATGTCAAAAATCGATTATGGTCTTCTAATTAAAAGTCTGCAATATTTGCCTCGGTTACATAGAAAGAAAAATCCTGTAATCAGTGATTACCTAAAGATTTCTTGAAAAATGGTCAAAATTTTCGTGTATGATATGAAGAATTGAATATTAACTGCGCGACTGAATCTCCAAGTCGTTGATTTAAGTTTGTTCATCGTCTTCTTAGTCACATGCGCAACTGAAGTGGCCTGGCTGAAAAGTGAATATTTTTTATGTATATGGAGTCTTTTTCAATAAAACGATGCCTGTATTTATTTCACTAACCTGCTAACGAAAACAAAATGAAACATTGTTTCTGATCTGTTTCGTTTTCGATTTTAAAATAATTCAGCAAAATTTTGAGCTTGTCGTGTCGTGAGAAACGAGTTACTTTTCAGAGAAACCTCGACTTGTGGTGGTAACCGAATCCAGGGACGGGAAATTTTCGAGACTGAAATATTAACGCGATATGCAGCGACAAATTTCCGACATTTTCTGTTGGTTTACTTAAGTAGCCGCAAAGTTCGTCGCTGAAATAGTAATGGTTTTGCTTGCGCGGCGTTGCGAATTCTTTTTACGGTTTAAACTTTTTTTTCACCTTTTTTTAAGGTCGAATTAAATCGTATTGTAAAGTAAATGAACAGCTATATGCGAACTGTCGCTAGACAACGTTAATTTAATGGTCACACTTAACCCCCATTTCATCTATACACTCGAACTTGCACAGAAAAATGAGTTGCTTAAAAGCGTCTCTTTCATCTGAATGGGGGCGCTTCGGCGTTTCAATCACAAACTCGAAAGGTACAACCAGCTTGTGCCAGTGTCTAATAGACAGCACTACACTATGAATGTGCGGTACGGCTGCACACTTTTAATAGCTTTCTTATCGTCGGTCCCCGCCGGGGAACAAAGCTAAAACCACCTTGTGCCGCATGATTAATACTGAGACTTAAAGTTCCTCTCGGCAGCTTTAATTAAAGGTTCGCACTCAACGATATCTTGCACACTCTCAACCCTTAGGGCCGTCTTGCATGTGACAGATTATCGTAAGCAGGTTTCACCGGCAAGTCCTACTCAGTAGGTGTTTTAGTTTGGGATTTCATCCATAACTCAACGTTAGAACCATCGAAAACAAAACCAAAGTTAAACCCATTTCATGATTCACTGTAAAGTGATCTCTTCGGCCACGCTGTCTAAGTTCACGTAAATATTTCAGTCTCTCCCGACATAAAAGCTGAAAAATTACTTTCCGAAACGTAACTGTGTTTAGAAGCGTGAATCACACAATTAGAATTTAGAAATCTGAATGTTGTGTTCCACATTTATCATCTTTTCATCTATGTCGCCGTTTGTATCATTTTATTCCAAAGAGAGAGCATTTGTATTTCAGAAGATATCCAGTCACCGAAACGATAAAAAGCCAATGTTCTATCTATCTGTTAGTACATCTCAACAGATTAGTTTTGTCTCCAGAGTGAAATTTCTTCACGTACTATTTGAATATACAAAGGATCCTTTTTTAATGTTTATAGTGAAAAATAGACCCTAATCTCGTGATTTTAATTATCTCCCGTTTTAAATCCCTTTTACCTTTGTCTAACGTAATGATCACGCGAATCTACAAGAAACATTTCAAAGAAAAGTATTTAAGGGGATTTTAGATGGTCAGCAGACCATGAATTCCCGTGTAAACATAAGGTGTGGCCCTCACTCACGTTCTCTCGACATAAAATAATTTTCTTTTTCACCTCTCAATGGCTTCGCTGATTGATGGAGACTGTGGCCTTTGAAACGGGAATTCAATATTGCTGTTATATCAATCAACGAACATCATGCCTATTGTCGAATTAAACTGTTCGCTTAAGAGTTGTCTAAGACCGTTGCTTTTGTCTTGTCTTTTTCTATTCGTCTTTTATCTTGGGATGTCTGCAGAATCTGTAACTGTCTTCCAGGGTGTTCCTGGACGATCTTATCAACCGGAATGAGCAGCGCTCGAATCATCTTGACCTCAAAACGAGATTACTGAAGAGAGATTAGATTTAACGGGTTAAAAACTATTCAAACCGTTAAAAGAAATGTCTCGGCACCGACCCAGCCAAAGGTCGAAGATTACAGCCTTGAAGACCTCCGTTTAACACTTTTAGGCTCGGACGACCAGGGGAAATCTTATCTTTTCGCGATCGCGTGGAGGTCGCTCGCCCTTTTTACCCTCTTTCGTGTGTTTGAAATTGTCAAAACATAGCCCACTTGAAATTTTTTTCATTTTAATGGTAAAGTGCAGTTTGCTATTGCCGCTAAAATCCTGTAAAGTCGTATTATCGAGTTTCATCGAATGCGAAGCGCACGCTACCTTGATTGAGACGAATTCCAGATATTCCGCGAGAAAACAACGTAAAACGTTTGCGCTAACCTTTAGTGCTCTTAGAATCGTCCCCGGCCTATCAAATCTTGTTCGAGCGTAATTTTTGCATGTTAATTTGGATTTTTGTTTATTCCTTGCGTGCTTGTTCAAGCACATAAGCGCTTCCTCGTTGACAAGGCGGCGAAATATCAAAACATCGGCTATCGCAAAAATCTGACAACTTGCTCTTGATGATTGTCATCGCGTTTTGATCAGCTCACGCGAGGAGACACGAACAAACGGATGTGTTGTTTTGAGCGATCAAATTGACCCATTATATCAAGCTGCTTTTTGTATAGCAAGAACCTAATATTTACAGCTGCCATCTTGAACCTATAACCAACGACATCCTGGTTTGGTTAAAAGGAAACCTGTATCAACTATCTGACTATTTATATTAGCTGCCATATTTGAAATGCGTGTGCCGAAAACAAATTTCCTCTAAAAGTCCTTCACGATACTTCAAACACGAGCGCGCGATATATTTCGCCTCTGAGAAAATTCAACATTTTTTCGCTGATTAACTCGTTCCTCTGTTAATATGTAAAGTTCGTTTCGAATGTCGGCGTTCTCTCTCGCATCGCGCTGAGCAAATTAAATAGGTAATATAGCTTGTGATTAGTTTTGCATTGTTTTCGTTGTAGTTTCGCTGGGGAAATAGTTGGTGTTATTCATGTGGATATCTTGTAGAGGCTCTCTTCTGGTTTGTATACAACAATACTAACATGAACTCTGTTATTCTCTTCTGGACTCTATTTGGTTACTTTTTGGCGTATTGTGTCGCAGATGAATAGAATTTTCAAGGGTTTTGTTCATAAAAATTGATATTAAATATTCACTTGCTTTTCCGAAAGCGTGCCAGTTGAATTGGCACGACTTGGATCATAATTACAATAAACATAGCCGCAAAATTAAAGAACGCCTCAAGATCCTATTCACTACAGCTGGAAGTAAAGGGTTTAATGACATCGTGGAGACAATAATTTATGGTTAATCAAGCTTTGCGAGTGAGACAGACCCTTCGGTATTTTTTGGAAATGCATAAATATTTGGCTTTCTCCAAATTTCACTCCACGCCCCAAAAAATTAAGCTATTGAATTTTTTATCGCATAACATTCAGTGTTGCTAAAATTAATGCTGGGCCTCATTCAAACCAAAGGTTTTGTTTGTTATAAAACGGTCGAACCGGTTGTTGCAATGAAAACATTCACTTACCAAGCTTTTAAGCATTTCTGGCTATTGATAACAATCTCAACGGGGGTGCAAGGCTGGAAGAATAGAAAAAACATTAAGTCTTTAAAATGTCGCTTGATTCCTGTGCGTGAAACAATACCAAAATGAGCATGCCATATTCGTTTATATTTTGATTATTTCTCGCCTTTCTTTGTGTCTGTATGTGTGGTTTTATCTCTCCATAGGTGGCTGTCAGGTATCACTTTATTCGCCTGGATACACGCTCATTCTTAATAAGAATTTACACGGCTTTGAATTACTTCCTATTATTTTGGTATTCCCCTTACACTTGGAACCTCCAAACAATTTGTAAAAAATAAAAAGTGAATAAATGTCTTGTAGATATCAAAAGTAAAGCAGTTTCATTTTATACTTTGCTGACGGGAAACCGTAATTTGAATTTTGGCTTATTATCCGAGGTAAATTTGGATTTGTCAAAAATGTGTCCGAGTTTCTTTACATAAAATCCAATGAGTTTTTTTGTGTGTGTGTGTGTGTGTCGAGTATTATTAATTTTTTTTTTCTGAGCAGAAAACCGCTTAGTAATTTATTCTGGCTGAATGCGTGAAAGTCAATCATCTTCCTGTGATGTGTAATGCGTTGTGGAAGGCAACAATAATCAGTCTTTAATCGTGTAATAAGCTTAAGCAAAATTAAATTAACTTCAGCGACCAGTGAAATGAATTTTCTGAACGTGGTTTGGCGTTTTTATCGTGAAATCTGCTGAAAATTTGCGAGCAACAGGAGGCCCGAGCGTGGATTTGCATAAAGCCGTGTTGTCTGTATTCTCGCTTACATTTTAATGAGGTTGGACTTCACAAGAAATCGACCCAATAGGATGGGTCCGTTAGGTTAGCATTGTTAAAGAAACTACCGTTACTACGTAGGTTCAAGACGTCAACCAAAGCCCCGAATAAAGAAAGATAAATCGCTTTTTAGTTGTGCCATTTGCCTTGCTTGAAGCTCATTGAATCGTGTAGGACAATCGCCTTACATGAATTAAAAACGCCATTCATATTCCCTTTTAAAAATTAAACCTTCTAAACACATAACACAAACAGTAAACGAAACCATGACTGCCAAGTCAAATTTCATCTTTTCTGTTTCCCTTTGTCCTGCCGTGCCCACGAAGCGAATGAAAATTTCTCCGTTTTGCTCTTCCGTGAAAAACAAAAAAAAAAATCCTTCGATAATTTTTCACTGCCAGATGTAATTATAATGATCCGTGGGACACCTAGATTTTCTGGAACAAAAGATTTAACAGCGCTCTCTGTCGTTTGTGAATTACAATTCCATTATCTGAAAAAATAGTACTACGTTTTGTTTGCTGACCAAAATAATTGGCTTTTGCTTTTTAGCTCCTCCTCTGTGGCAACTCGCGAGCCCGAAATATCAAAAGTGGCAAAAAGCAATACGCGTAGGATAGACAAGAACGACAAATGACAAATGTGTTCTGTTTCGTCGCTATTTTTGACGGGAAAATGACTTTTCTCGAGTCAGAAAAGTGAGGAGAAATTTTAATTGGGGGTTTCGACGTAAATTAAACGTGATTCTTGCCTTTGTTAATGTTTGTTGTTTTTTGATTTTTCCATTGTTAAGTTGTGTTTCTGGCTCAACGTTGGGCTATCGGATGATTGATAGGTGCTGTACATTATAAATTAATTAACATTGTTTGGAGCGTAACAATATATCAGATGATCACACCCGCGCTTGGGAAAAAGAATAAGCTTGCAAACAACGTAACGGTTCTTCGCGGCCAACGTCGGGCAGCCAACGACACAACTCGCGGAGCGTGGATGCGGTTAAGCGGGTCTTGGCAGACCGTTCCCTAAACACAACGCACAGCATACGTGTTTTTCTCTCCGAAGCGCTTGGGTTCACCAGTTTTCACCAGGTATATCTGGGTTAGTTTTGTCTAAAGTTATAAAGAAGTGGTTTCCGTGGTCAGACGTTGAACCTACGTGGCTGTGGTAAAGCCCGCACAGTCTTTAAGATGCCAAAATCTTTCCTGGTGAAGAATAAGAAGGCCCGACGAGTTGAAGACGAATTTCAGGACGGCACGAAAGCCGCTCAGACTGAAGATAAATCTCCAGGTAAGAACAAGCTTCAAACTTCCCTTCAGGGTGAAATAATTTTATTTCCCTTTTCTGCTGGACCCTTGACAGATTACTTTGTTCGTAGTTTTCTTTTTAACATTTCCCCGTACACTGCTCACCGTTACAATGTGTCACCGACAGCAATATGAGCGCAGATGTTGCCCGATGAATACGAACCGTGCTATAACGGATTCATAACTTTTTGTCCTCCGCTTGCGTTAGAGATTCGCGGCTCAATCCTGCGGCAAAGTCCTCGGGCCGTTTTGATTTCTTCGAGTCGGGACTTTTTAAAGGGACAACGTTGGTAGCCCTCGCGGGGTGTTTAGAAAGCAAGTGTAAGAACAATAGGGATATGTTACTACAAATAGTAAACCGATGGTTATCAGCTAAAAATCACGGCCTTGGCAATTGTTTTCCGTTTATGAGCTTTTTACGGCCGTGGTCGAAAAACAAGGTTATGGTGAACTAGGTTTTGATTTTTTTGATATCGAGCAAGGGGAACTTTGCTTCGAATCTGGCACGCATTAATCTATTCCGCTTTCACGGGCTTTAGAATTGGGGTTAAATGAAGCGGATATTCGATAGGGGACTGCTTAGGCCGCAACCTATTACATGGTAATGTTTGCAGTCTGTGTGCACGTAAAAACACACGGTGCCTAGTCACGAAAAGTAATTCGAAAGCTTTCAGTGATTACATTGTGTAAACTGAAATCCGAAGTACAAAAGCCTTGACAGACGGGAATCGGTGCGCTGAATTGATTTTTAGCGCTTAGCTGCGCAAAATATCAGCCCGAATTGCAGATAAGTGTTTTGGTCTAGTTTGAAAGATAATCAGCGAAAAGGAATTCAACAATGCAGATCATTGATTCATTCATATTCAAATTTGGCACTGTGTAGTGATAAACGCCATATCACAAAGGAACTAATGGATACATCAATTGATATACAATGAAGATTTTGTATAGCGTTTAGGAAGGCGCGCGTGTCTTTCCGTTAAACAAAATTATTCTCCTTGTAGGATTCGTTCTCAAGGCATTGTTTCGACGGTAGCCAACCCTGATCCATCGCGGGCAATTTACTCACTCTGCGAGAAAATTTGCGTGAAAATTGAGCGCAAGATATCAATCAACCCAGTCGTAACAATTATGGTTAATTTAAATTTATGTAAATTCTCATCACTTAAAATGCGAGACCTTTCAAATGCTGTCCATTTTTCGTGGTTTTGCCAAATGACGTGTAAACCGATTCTCCACTTGTCAATTTCCCCGTGTTTAGACGTATTATTTTCGAAAACAAAAACTCCGTCGGCACTTTTGTTTTCCCTCGCACATTTCCACGCCTTGGAAAGAAGCTTTTCTGTGATTTCAAGACAAGAACCAAAACGCTTAACGAAACGACAATTTTAAGATGCGGAAAGTGCCGCCGTCTCTGTTGCGTATAGAGGGCTTTTGAAGCTGCGAGAACTGAGCAGATGTTCGACTTTTTAATTCGTACTTATTCGGGCCGCGATCTTGACAGGATGGCTACTTAACCCCTCGACGTAAATGCCTTTCGATCAAAAGCTTTTCTAGAAAGTAAAACACTTAAGTGTTCCTTAGCAAAGGTTCCGTGTTGAACTGAATACCCTTGCTTCAACCCGAGATCCGAAAGTACGAGTTTTGGTTTCGTAGAAACAGATCCAAATGCCGTGGAAATTTCGCGCGGGCGTTTGCAGATTTTAGCGCGTCTCGGCTCGCGCTTACTTTGCAACCCTCGGCCTAACAGAATTTTAATTTTCGCCAGCGTGTTTGTGAAGGTTCCACCTAGGTGATAGATTTCATTTAATAAACCACTTTGTGATTAAGAACATTGCTGGGCTTTTAATTCGATAAATTTCTCTTTCTGCGATGTGTCCAAATTAATGAAATTACAGCGAGCCGGGTCAGCTTTAATTGAGTAGAACTGAATTGAAAGCGAGCTGAAAAATACCCAGGCTATCAATCTACGAGTTTGTTCAACGAATTGCAAGCTTACAAAATTACTCTGAGGCGAGCGGAAAAATCTCTTCCTGTGTTTGTTAGTGTTCAACATAATCATTGTCCGCCAGATAAAGAAGTGAGCACAATATGATTTTATGGGTTCATTGTACGAGCTAAACTCGTGTTCTCCATTAAATAAGAATCTTTGTCTTTGGTTTTAGAAGTTTTCGACATTTCATATTTTGCTCTCCGGTTGTTTGTTTACCAAGCCAACCTGTCTAGAATGGGCATTCTAGACAGGTTGGCTACTTAAGAACCACGCTTTATTTTGGCAGTTTCCTCGCCAAGATTTTATTTATAACCATTTTGTGTGCTTTTCTTTTAAGCCTAATGACATATTTCCTTTTAACGAACTCCTAGAACACAACAGTGGTTTAGAGGTGAAGACTTTTTCCTCTTAGTATCAAGTTCATCACGAGCGAAAAGTTAATTTGGCAAGATAGTAGATTCGATCTTTTGCCACCAGAGAACTGTCGCAAAGATTGGATATTGTATATACGAGGAAATAAATTTGTCCTGTGTCTTATTTGCTCTTCTGTTGTTGGTTTTAAAGAGAGAACGACATGTTGTTTCTCAATAAAGATCACAAAGTTAAAATGGATTTAAAATTTAAACTTGAAAAGGGTACTATGGGTTTTGAAGAACACGTTTCAAAATCGTGGTCTAGTTTCCACGGCACGTTTTATCGTCGAGTGACAATTTCTCGGGTTACTGAAATTTGGTGTAATGAAAACGACCAAATTACAATTTTCTTTTTCCTTTCGCACCTTTGTTACTTGACAAATGGCGACTACTAAAACAAGTGGTTTCGACCGAGAAAGAAGTCTCTTGTGGATGAAATTCTATCCCCGTTTGACTGCGACATAAACTTCACTTTTTCTGTTTTTCAAAAGGACTTTTTAAAAGTTCACTTGAAAATAAAAGTAAGTGACGTAGTAACTAAGTAACTCGTCTCTTCTTCTTCTCTTCCGACCGTAACATGATCTTACCTTTTATTAAAATAACCAAGGCTCATTCGCCGTGTTCGCTCAATTTTCCCCTAAGATTGAATATTGATTCCTAAATGAAAACAAAAAACATTGTTTTTTCAGTTCCATTGGAAATGTTAAATAATTGTTTGAGGGGATTTTTCCTGTAACTTACATTGGTGTTGGGTGTAATGTACGAAACTTGGTGTAGAATTTTCACTTGTGGTTTTAGCCGCACGAAACTGCATGAAACTTTCTTCGTTGCGATAAAACGACTGAGTGGTTTCGAAAAGCACTTTTGATCAGATAACAGAAGATTGAAAATTAAAAACAAGGTTGAAGCACTTTGAGAAATCAACTACTCTATATTAAGATGTTAATGCAAGTGTGCGTACTTTAAATATGGCCGATTTCTTTCTAACCGCAAAATGTGATATTGCAAAAACGTGGCAGTGAAACCCGATACAATTTCTTTCCTGCTGCTTTGTGTTGTTTTTTATGTTTCAATAACCAGTTTTGTAACGAGTATTTTTCTCGGTGTCAGAAATTTCCGAAATGTAAAGTGTTTCGCAGGTACATTCAGCAAGGTAATAACTTGGAGCGACTTTCATGCGACAGATAATTTTGTTTTTTATAGGTGGCTCCATTGTGCATCCTTATTAACCGAACACGTGGGAATTGTTTTCTATTTCGAACTGAAATTAAATAAAACTACTTGTTCCTCCCCTTTCTTACGGGTTTCTTGGTCAATATTTTTCCAGTTTTGAACACATCAAGAACAGAAATTTTATCAATGATAGTGTTAGATTTCGTTGATGCCCGTTTTCCACCTTAGTGAAATCCTTCCTCAAAATAACAGATGGTGCCCGTTCATTATTTATTTCACAACACAGCTAAATTGCCCAGAAAGATCTGAAAAAGCAAAGGTGTTGAAAAAACTACCCGTCGACATTTAGTTTGTAGTTAATTTGAACTGTGAGCTTATTAAAAGGGTGTAGACAAAAACATCTTCAATTTGTCACCCAAGGGCAGCCACGCTTGCCTGACCTGTGGTACCCTTTTCCTTTCATGGACTGCACCCTTAAAAACTCTTATTTGCTCAACAACTTGTCCTGTGAATTTTTAAAGAGTGTAATTTTCCTTTGTGTTTCTTGTAAATTCGACGAAATACACCAAACTGTAAGTTTCTCGCAGGAATCATGTTTGGAGGCTATGTGTATCCCTTTGTTGTCCTGATGTGTTTGTACGTCTATGTTCATGTCAAAATGCATTTGGTTTGCGGAGGAAAATCTCTTGAATAACAAACTGTGCCTAGCTTGACGTAATGTGAAAATCTAAGCTATTAAATAACTCCCTTCAGCAGGTTATTCATGATTCATAAACTCGGGAAAATATAGAAGACGAGAAAGACGGTGGTATTGAATTCCCTGTCGACTGTTGTTACTGTTTGCTTTGATTTCACAAACAGCAAACATCTCACTAAGAATTTTTCCCTGTTTTTACAGATGAACAGCTTCAGCTCTTAGAAGAAGGAGAAATTGATAAGGGAAATTCAAAGGCCAAAGAAGATAAGAGCGAAGAAGGTGATGACAAGGAGATTTTACTGACCAAGGATTCGCAACAAGTAATGGCCGTTTCTGCTCCCATGTTACTGCGTCGAAGTGATGTACTTTCAAGAGGACAGGAAAAGCGCGAGGAGACAGTGGAACACACAAAAGATTTTAATGACTTGTTTTGTTGGAGCAGTATCAGTTCAAGATACGAGCTACAAAACCTCCCTCCCCCTCCTAAACTTATCAGCTCTGTTCCCAGAAACGGAATTTCAAGGGTTCATCATTCTCGTTCTCCCGAGAATCACTCTGTGATTTCGTTGAGTCAAAGACACCATTTTCCGTTGACTGCTAACAACTTTGGGCTGGTAAACTTTCATGAGCACAGAGTTCCCGTCATTTCCGAATCAATACCTGTACGTGCATCTTTGGACGGGCTTCGTGAAGTATCGTTGAATCTTCGGCACGCTTCAGAAGGACATCGGGACTCTCTGCTGTGCCCGAGCATTCCTCCTCTAGCACCGAGGCCGCAAATTGACGGCAGCCATTTCTTTATTCATAGCCATCCGTATTTAACGCCCCACCAACGGCAGGACTGCCTCTCCAATCTGCCAAACAAGGAGCAGGATAGAAAAGGCGGAGAAAGCGACGAAACGAAGTACAAATGCGAAATTTGCAATAGTTCTTTTACCCTGCAGCGCCTGCTAAATCGCCATATGAAGACACACTCTTTCTATAAACGCTACCACTGCCAGTTCTGCACTAAAGGTTTTAATGACACATTTGATCTCAAGCGCCATATTAGAACACACACCGGAATAAAGCCATTTAAGTGCAGCCGTTGTGACAAGTCGTTCACACAGCGGTGCTCGCTCGAAGCGCACTTGACTCGTGTGCATGGCGTGGTGCACAAGTTTGGCTTCCGAGAAAGACGCTCAAAAATGTTTGTATGTGAAGACTGTGGAAGTACCTTTACAGAAAACTCAGATTTCATGAAACATGTACACGAGTATCACCCCGAGACTGAGAAAATTATGAGAGCGAGGAGAAACGGAGGGTTTGCTCCGAAAATTAAGGGTGCTAGTTAAGAAATCCTAAGCAGGGTAATTCGATTTTGAATAATCTTTTTCTCGGTTTTCGCTTGCGAAAATTACTTTGCAAAGCTCAGAACTACAGTTTAGATTTTAGGCAAAACCTATCTGATTGTTACAGTCGAAATTGAGGACAATTTTGTCTTTACCATGAATGAGGAGAAAAACTCCGCTTGCTGAGAATCGCGCGGCTTTCGTGATCCCGCGGGAAGAGTCGCGTGACCTCGTGCGTGACTCTTTAGGATGAAAGATTCCCTAGAGATTTTTTACAGGTTTCAGATCACAGCAAAGTCAATGGCACTGAACTCATTACATAAATAATGATAATGAGAAGGAGCTACATTTGCTTAGGTTTGGCATAAATTTTGTTTCTCTGAGAAATTCATTTCGCTCAATAAAACATCTATTGCATTTTAGGGTAAAAACCCCAAGTTCAAGGTATGTGACTTGAACTTTTGAGATCAGTAATGAAATTCTTAAATTTGTGTTCAAAATCACTTGAAATCTTCTATCAAGTACTTTTATATGGTTCTGTTTGTTACTCCTTTATTTGTGACAAAGTCCTCAACATTGTCAAGTTTATTATTACGTTGGCGTTCAGTTCTTGACAGGGAAAGACTTAATTGATCACAGCCTTGGACACATTGCTCTGCAAAATCACAAGTGAAACACTAAGATAAGTGGAGTTTTGGCACTGCTGAATTTTCACGGTGCCAGCAATATGTAATTCAGATCGACGTTGTATGTACTCGAGGTCAAAAACACTTTCGAAACGTTGCGTTCTAATCTTGTGTTTGTTCTTTTGCAAAGCAAATATCAGTAAAACCTCCAAATCTCGGAATTCGCATACGAATATTTTACCACAGAAATATTTATTATATTTAATAAGCGTGGTGTTATGTTGCTGTTATTAACATAAACCTCAGAGAGATATTATATAATATTGCAACACTTCATAAATTGTAATCCAGTTCGTTTAAACGTTTTCACTATTTTCGCGGCAATTAGTTACTCGTAGTTATCGTAATCATTCCTTATACAATTGTAGATATTATTCGTCAGCCCAAGACGTTATCATTCCGTCCTTTAATACTATCCTACAAATAAATAAATAAGCTTGAAACTTGAACTTGATTGATTAAACTATCATTGGTACGTTATCTGGATTTAGTTTGGATACGTTCATAAACTGTGACAATTTCCGTAGTTGGGTTGACACTGTGATCTTAAAGACTGGACGTTCAAACAAATAATTATGTTAAGCAGTACTCCACTGTGGTGCTGTTTGTTGTGATGAAATCGTTAGTTGAAAGTTTTACATCCGTGGATGAAATCCCAAACTATGACCATTCAAATGACTGTTTAGAGTAGGAATAATTGGGAGAGGGGGAAACAAATTTAGCAATTATTGTCTGCCTTGTTTGATCTTTATACAAAAATCTTCAGGTTTACAGTGGTAATGGTACTGATATCTGGGATCTCGTGATTTTGGATTAGTAATCCAATCTTTGCAGCGTATAGAAAGTAAGTTTCCTCTTCCCTACCTTTTTTACGTGTGATGTATTTTGGCCACCTTACGGTGTTTTGTGATGTAACGTCTTCACTTTGCGTGATGGAGAACTTGTATTTATTGCGTGACATGGCGTGATAAATTAGTTGAAATTACATGACCAACCCTCACTAAAAATCTACCACACCGAAATCGCGTGAAAAAATCGGAACAAAACAGTTCGTATTCTGTGAAAGTAAGATTACTTCAACCAAATTTGTGTCATTGACAAACGAATGACTTTGAAACCCTTTCCTTGTTATCGCTAGACCTTCATAATAACTTCGCAGCAAGTGGTGCCTGTTGTTAGAACGCAACTGAAGTACAAATTATAGTTCTAGTGGCAGGAATGATTAGTGAGAATTGTATAGAGGAAAGCAGACATGTATTATTGTCTCCCACACGTGCCAATCAAAACAGTAAAAAATAATAAAGAGAAAAATTCCTCAGAAAATTATGTTGTGTGGTGACTTGGTAGTCTGTGGTAGTAGTCTGAAAGATGCAGTAAATATCCAGGAAGATGGGTACTCAAACGATGCTTGGGTAGGGAGGTGCGGCCCTGGCGCTCAGACCCTGACCCTGACCCTGTTTAGACACAAATCTCTGGTTTCCCTATCCCGTTTAAGACAGAATTCAGCTTTTTCAGACCCTATCTAAGACATTTAACCCAAAATCATACCCTGAAACTCTATCGCAAATAAACAGCTACAACGTTTTGTGGTTACCACTGTTATCTTTTTTGTTGTGTAATAAGCTGTGATTATCAAATTCAAGGTAAGCGCACCAATAACTGGCGACTTCTGGACAGGCTTCTATAAACAAACTTTTAAGCTTATCCTGTTTAAGCCATTGGGTCATGCAGCGATACCCTGTATAAGACAGAAAGTGATGAAATTGATACCCCGTTCAAGGAAAAAACTGTGGCACTATCATGCCACATGATCAATCAGTCGTGCTCGGGGAAATTGTTGCGGTGACTGACTATAAAATTGAACAGTCAGTGGTGATTGAGGCAATCAGGTTGATCTATAAATTAAGCAGACCGCGATGAGTGTCTACGTCATGGGCTCCTGGCAGAGTCTACATAGAACCTGACCTCTGCTTCCATTATCGGTGAGGGGATCTGATCTATCAGCCACTTTGAACTGTACTATTGAACGAATTTCTACTCCTGTTTCATTTGAAAGATGAATGCTTTGTTAGTGAAACTCGGGCATCACAATCTATCCAATGAGGGAGTTTGCTTGTAGGACAAGGAATTGATTTCCTGGCTCCAGGGTTTCGTTGCTACTATTTGGAAATAACTCATCTTTCTTAAAATCGATGTATTCATCAGGGTTGAAGGTTTACCACACGGTATATTAAAGATTTTCAGAGCTAAAACAAGATACAAAAAAGCCGAAAGGAACCTTTCCTCCCACTGTCGGGTATCGCGGCGACCTCTCCTTCAATTTTTGCTTTCTAAATTCAGTTTCTTGGGATTGCTTATGTTGCGTACAAAACTACGATAGTCTATCATCCACAGACTCCATGTCATGTTAATGATGTTTCGTTTCATCATCAAAAAGGACCAAAAATGTAGACCCATTCAGCTATGTCACCATCTGGGGGTCGTGACACAAAACATTTTGAGTGCTGTGAAGAGACCGGACCCTTCAATCTGGCTTTATATTTTTAGTTTCTCACGATTCAGTCAAGCAATTTTTAAGTTCACTACACCAATGCAACGAAAAATTACTAACAAGTGTTTTAGGCCTTAGTCGCTTTAGGTAGGCAGTATGGAAGTGGTGACAACTGCAAAATGTTTTTTTTTAGAAAGGTAAGCAATGAAGTAAAGGTGGTTCTAAGTAGTTTACATTTTCCCGAGACAAGTTCTACAAATTCTTTCCCAAATTATGTTTGGCTCATCGTATCACTATGAAATTTGGCACATTGAGAAATAAAAAAAGATATCATAGATTCATTACATCATATTTATTTTAGAAAACCTGTTACCATGGCATACCATGACAGGTCAGTGAAATCTCAAACTTCTATGTTATACGTTTTTTGTAGGGCAGATAAGAATAAAACTACTTTTCGACTATTGCTTTTTTAATTTTTTTCCTACCTACAGAATTTTATAAAAGTCGGACCATATACCAGCCAATTGATCTTAGTTGTTACCGAAAAAATGAAAAAAATCTACCGAGCGAAAGCGGAAATATCATAAGCAACTTTAAAGTTACGAAACTTCAAAAATGTCGAGTTGACAAGATTAGCATTTGGGCATGAGCGACACACGCGTGCCTCATTTTTTTACTCTTTTATAGATGTGGCGTATGTTGCTTACGCGCGCGTGCTCGGCTAATAAACCCTTTCGTCTCCGGATTTCTTGACTAATCGCGCTCGTCTCGCGCGCTTCTTAATAAACGTGTGTTATGTAGGCCATGGTCAAACTCCAAGCCTTCAAAATTCGCCGAGACTACGTTCTCAAGTTACCCTTATGTGTTTCATAAGTAGTTTTCATTTTGCCTCCCTTTGCAACTTAGAATATTAAGATCGTTATGTGTTCGGTTAAACTTACATGTATTAAAATACGCTGGGGCCTTCGATTTCTTTTTTCGAAGCAAAAACACGCAGACGAACAAAAGCAACTAAGAACAGAAAATCTTGTTGCCGCACGGTATATTAGAAATAACTTGCAGGGCAGACATCAGAGTGTTACTGTTAAGCAGTGCACCACTTAACACAAAACATAAGAATGACTTTCGTGAGCGATTTCGACTGTTCGCTTCAAATCTCATGAATATGAATGCTCAAACAAACTTCGATAAGTAACACAGCCAATTGTTAAACATTTCCATTAGCAAATTTCATCATTACTCATTCATCAGTTAAACTTACTTGTCTCCAGTCATTGGCGAAGGGAGTAAGACAAGATTTCCTCACTGCAGATCTTGCTCATGTTTCTGAAAATGAAGGCCAGAAACGTGGCAGAAATTTTACATGTCGGGTGAGCTCACTTCAGTTGATTTTTTTTGTTTTGTTTTGTTTTGTTTTTTTTTGTTTTTTTCAAATGCTAAAATCATTGGGATGCCCCGTCAGGCGTATTACCCGCCTGTCAGCTCTGAAGGTTTGCAGTGTCACTTAAACATCAGTGGAAAGGGGGAAATAAATGGCCTAACTTTCATTTCTAACATGCACGAGGGTCTAAATTGCTGGATGTAAGAAACAGAAAGTCATTTTGATGGAATTTTTATCTTCACCCTCTTAAAATCCAAATTTATAGTGATAAAATCTAAACGTTTCGAAATTTCTGATGACACGTGTATAGGAAAACCAGCACCTTTGTGTTTTGGGCCAGGCTAGGAATGTTAGAATGACCAGAGCAGCTCTCGAATTTCTTGAATAAGCTTCCGTTTTTCTAGCATCACCAAAACATCTATCTTTAATCCTGCGGGTCAGCATGTTTTAATTGACGCCTTCTTAACCTCTTCAAGGGCCAATCCTAAACAAAGGAGAAGACAAAGCGTTACAACGTGATTTTCTTGTCGGGTGCTTGTATTCTGTGAATACCAGGCTTTGTTACGAAAAAATTTAAAAATGTTCTGTGAATTCAGTGTCGTCCATTACCAGACAACACTTTTCCGGGTAAAATCTCGAGTGTGTGGATAAAATCGTTAAGTCTAACCATTCAAATACAAATTTCATTGGTACTTTCCTGTGTTAGTGACTATCACATTGTTCAAGGTGGTAATTATTCCTGCGAAATCGCGCGGAATCTGGCGCCTGATGCTCAGCCGACGAGATTCCTCAGGATTGAGCGGATAATTGTTGTGTTACTTAACACGCTGATAATAAAGCACAATTTACTGAGTTTATTGCTAACAGGTTGGAGAAGCTGCTATTTTTCTCCGCGACACCCAAAGATACGTATATCTCCGGATATCTGTCCAGTACGCATGACGAATGACCATATTTGGAAAGGGTTGCAATGTTTTGACTCGTGTGAGTCCTAACTGATCGTGAACGCCACTGAAACCCTAACTTATAACCATCTTAATGAAAGCTCTTGAGCAATCTTCTGTACTGCTATTTGCTGTGCTTTACAAGGTGACACTAGCTACCGAGTCTGTGAATGAAATCCTAAAGTCTGACCAGTTTATTCATCACCTCTACCATTGTCTACAAGTTATTGTAATGCACCAGTCAATGTAAATCCCCGCTCTTCCCAACCCGGGCAAAGCGGCCGGGGACGTAAGCGGGGACAGTCATATTGTAAGATATTGTGAAGCCTATTTTAAACCACCTAAAACGCCGTTTCCTCGTTACGTAGCCAATCAGTTTCTGGCAATAATCCGATGCAATATTACTCACCTTGAAAACGTGATTAGTTCAAGCTCAAGGGAACCTTACAGTTCCCTCGCCCGGAAACCCAGTTGATTTGTGTGGACTTCGCCAGTCAAAAAAGTTCTTCAGTTTGAAAAAATCGAGGGCTTTATTGTCTAGGAGTGTTTTTTGCTTCATCAATGGTTCTATCGTGACGTTGCACCAGAAGAGGTGCAACACTATTGTTGAGATTCACTGTACAGGACGGAAGAGAATACTTCAAAAACAATAACACAATGATTTAGTTCGTTTTGACATCAATCCTGGGTCGTTATAGTTTAAGAGGCTCCTTTGTTCTCGCGGTGGTTCGGTCGTTACGATGCATAAGTAGAAGTGTAATGCATTTGTTGAGATTCACTGCTATGGGACGAAAAAGTACAAAACTTCAAAAACAACAACATCGTGAGCTATCGGTTTTGACATCAATTCTTCATACGCACTGACTGTCTCTGCGTCAATTTGTATACTCTCAGTAGCATATTAGCTTTGTAAAACAATATTGTGATACGGCAGATTAACAACGACGATAAATCCGAATCGCGCACAATACCGGCCCTTGTGCTATTAGGGTTGGCACTAAGTTATGTAACCACATAAAAGTCGTTTTATTGTGCTACAGAGCAAAATCGTTTGAATGAAACAACGAAGATGTCGAGCACTAACCTCCGGTGATACTGTTTGTTATGCGGGATTAAACGTTCCCAAATTTTTGAGTCAGTAGATAAACCATTCGAATTGTGAAATCTGCTTGATAGGACTTTCCTGTGCTGCTGTTTATTGTGATGCACAACGTGGTTGAAACTATTGAACATATCAACTTATATTACAAAGAAGGTGAGAGGAAAGCCGCTCAGCAATGATTCTTAATGATAATGCACCATTTTTTCTCAGGAGTATAAACCTTTCGGCGAGATCTAATCGGGTGACGCCTGGTCCCCATAACAAGTTTGTTGCTGTATATTGTGCTTACACTGAGGCGGCTCTTGCTATTTGGAATATGGTAACTGAGCTTCGTGCCGTGCAATTTGCCCTGACATCATACGCGTGATTTAAAAATAGAAAGACCACGCAGCGCGAGTTCGATTTCCAATCACAATTATGATTTCAGACCAAAATCGCACGACAAGAAGTTACCACACCCTGTTTGAAATCACACAGTTTTTTTGTCAATATTAATATTTATTTAATATTCACTTCCGGAAACCCGGTTTTGAATTTGGATATGCCAAAAAAAGGATTCGTTTTTGAGCCAAAAACTAGTGTAATTTTTGTGAATAAAATTCCTTTCTATCCGGCCATTTAACACACTTCAATCGTAATGTTTAGTTCACCGTTAATGCAAATACTCCATAAATTTTTCAAGTGATTCCTTACAACGGACGACGACGTCCTTTAAATTTACGTTTTACAGTGTTGAACAATACACAAAATCATAGAAATCCGCTTATTGACTTGCGAAGGTGGCATTATAGCGTGATATGGCCCCTTAAAAGTCACATTTTACATGTAACAATGCTAAATGACACAGGCAAAAACTCATTACCCAGAAATACGTACAAAACATCACGTACAACAATCACCAACCGCGAGTCCTCAAGAGCCATTATGTAACATTTGCTAGTGGCTGAAGGATATTGGAATTTATTCAATTTTTTAAGCTTCAACTCAAACAGTCATTTACGCGCGTGGTATTTATTTTCGTATTTTGCACGTATCTTTGACTTACGGAATAGAAAATCGTACTGAGAAATTAGCCTACACTACAACAAATTTAGAAATTACCAAAATGAAAGTCGTCAATAACTTAACGTTGTTTTAAGGTCATGTTTACCTCTTATTCGCAAACTGCTGTTACTTTAGGGACGAGTTCAATAAAACAGGTATTAAAATGATCTGTTTATTTGAAAACATCTTTGAATTGCCTGGAGAGTTTACAAGCGCGTTTTTTTTCCCTTCAACATCATCTAGTTTTGTAATGGGTGATAACACGTGACCAGCCAGATGAAGGCAAATGAAGAACAATTCAGCTGCGCTTTACTTTAATGCTACTGACTTAAATATGTTTGAAAATAAGTTCCACTGGTTTTGGAAATTTCCCGAAGAGTGAAACTCTCACACTTAGTCTTTGATCTGGTAATGAGCCGGCGAAATATGTTGTATAATCACATGGGTCACGGTAACATTTTTAACAACCGGATTCATGAATTAAACAAGCGGACGTCAGACTTCAAAAAAATTATTATTTTGTGTGAACCATTGGGCGTTACAACTGGACTTTTCATGCTAAAAAACCGGACGTTACATCCGGCGTCCGGCCTCAAACGAAACCCCTGCTTACATATCTGTATAAATCAACGAATAACAGTTTCGTTTTTAGAATTCTAGAAGTGTATCAGCAGTCATTGCATGGATACTAATTATGCAACCTTTTTCGCCAGAACTCAAGGGGAAACAAGACTTCAGCTGAAATTCTGAAGCCTTTACTCTTAACACTTTTCTACTAGAATCAAGTAGAAAATAGAAGACCTTCAACCTATCGCCTGATGGTTTTATTTTACCGTCTAGACTTTAACTGCCATGTGCTCATTACGAAGCGAATCAACGAAGGTGACGAACAATGTGATGCAATATCGGCAGCCTTGAAAACGTGATGATCTGACCGCTTCTCTTGCCTTGTATACACTTCTTCAAGTTATAAAAAGTACTTTTTAATTTACAGTCTTAATTGTTTAATAGTGGTTTCATCAAAGCTCAGTGATTTCTATCGAAAAATCTTGACCTTTGGCATCCGTGGTCTCACCGTCTGCAAGTCTGTTTTGTTTTGGTCAGAATCGTTTCAGTTTATACGGTAGATCAGTGTCCACCGCAAAGGGATTAAGGCGAGAGCCTGTGAGTATAAGAACTGTTCATCAGTAAATAGTTTTCTTTCCCCCAAAAGTTACACTAAACGAACCTCAACCATAATGTTTGCATTTTTCCCCGCGAAAATGCGAAGAATGCTTCATCATGACATCGATCTGTGAAGTTCAAAGAAACGTGCCGGAAACCCGGCATCTCGAAGGATTTGCTTTTGTACAAACGCACTCGACAACAAATGACAGGAAGTACCTCGTGTAGGAGGGACTGCGACTAATTTTAGAGGATGCTCTTGACAATTATCAAAGGTGCCTTAGAGAGTACTTAGAGCACATCACACCCTAAAACAATGCTTGACTGCAGTTAAAAGGCGTACTTTGAACCGGCTGAGAAATGATCAAAACTCCAACTACGGAGGTGATCTTGAGAACTGACGAATAACATTTAAGACCAAAGTTTTAAGTTTTAATTCAATGTTTTTGAACACAACAAAGCGCCTGTTGTCATAAGCGGGCATTTTAAGTGCCCTCGATACAACAAAACCACAAGTTAATCCACGGTTTTTTTTATTTTTTATTAAGAAAATGGAACTGTTACTTGTACAGTCGGCGTAATATATCATCCCGCAGGACTCAGTACTCAGTAGCTTTCATTAGAATGGTTGCACTCTATGGTTTCAAACACATACTCGCAATTTTGAACTACCTTGTGCAGCATCAATACCCCAGTAAAACTATGAGCGCTGCTAAGTTCAGCTGTGAGTGTATTTAACTGATACTGATGGAGCAGTTTAGCGATGCCTGTGGATTGCTGCTTGAGTCTACAACTTACTCCACGACAGACGAGTCGATTAAACTGATTTAAGTTTCAATTTTATCTTCTCAGTTTGTTTATCTAGAGTGTCATTTACGAGCCAATATACCACTTCCAGAGTAGAAATGTTTGGTTTAATAGATTGACGTAAATGGACTCTCTGTTAAACTATAATAAGCAAGAAGTTGCTAAACAGATCAGTTCTTGTTGTTTGTGCTGTATTAGCTTCTCTTCAAAACTGTTTAAGTTGTACTGAATAGAGACACTTATACAGTTTTACTCCACGGCCTCAAAAAGGGAACCTCAATCCAGGGTCGAAGTTTGACTCTGGGGAGGAGGGGAAAGAAGAATTCACCGCTCATAATTCATGACGATTAGTAAATGTGATTAGCTACTTAAATCACGCGTTTGGAAGGAGGTTTGGAGGGCAGTCGATGCTGATTGAGAACTAAACGTTAATTGCTCGGAATAAAGTTTTTCCATTGCTTATTTTAAGCTCCAGTTAACGTATTAATGAAAGAACTTATTCATGCTTTGAGGTTGTTGATCAACATAGTAAGCTATCTCATGCATCAACGAACACACGCAAGTCGTGTAGTGAGGGAAAGTAAACTTTTATTGTTGATTTAGCTGTTTTTATTTTTGTTATCGTCATTCTTTTCATAAGTTTGATCATTATTTGAGCTTATTTGGTCTTCTCCCCTCGTGGAGAACAGATCGTTAATCCACTTCTTGAATGTTGTTCTTTTCTTAGTAAGTTGTTAATTTAAAAACTGTTTCCTTTTGCCGCTAACCCCGGTTAAACAATGTTTTCAAACCCCGTTGCTGGGCATCCAAACACAGAAATACACATAACATGACGTCACACTGTGACGTCATCTTATACGGTATCGCAAAATATGACGTTAATTTTTATATATCTTTTTTGCCAATTAGTTAATGTCGGAGATTTAGAACAAGATTAAGAACCCTCCACAGAGAAATATCGAAGTTTATTTTTAACCTGAACACTCAAACATTTATTTACGCGTGGTGTTGTTTTTCGAAAATTTATTGCATAGTAATTAGGTTGATAATGCATATGTTGTGTATCTCTCCCTATTCTGAATTTAGCAACGAACAAATATTAGGAGGAAATTAAATAACAACTGAGACTTTAAAAGTTTTTTAAAGTCAGAACTCCCACTCATTCGAGTGTTTTTTCAAAATCAATAACTTGGAATGTTGTGACTTTAAAACAAACACAGGCCCTCACGTGTCCATGAAGCTTGACGAAAGAAAGAAATGTGCAGCTAAGCAATGCAAATAAGGGACCAACAGGGAGGGCAGTGGGGAAGGCGAAGTTCGGAAAATGCTGAATGCATTGCAGTGGCATGGCGCAGCCTTCAGTGTTGTTACATAATTACAGGATTGTGCCTGATATGGTTCTCCATACACGATCCTCGATTTTGGTGTGTAGTCTAGAAAAGGGTGCTCAATAACGCTGAGCAGGAATATCAGAGGGCTTTGAGGACACCAATACAATGCCCACCCTAGGCTTTGATAGATTGTGCTCGCAAGAGTAGCATAATATGCTTCAAGCAGTGCTCACGTGGCTTTCAGCCATATTGGTTTACCGAAACAACAGAAGCTATTTGCATCAAAATAGAATGCAATTCCCAGCGGGGGTTTAATTTTGGACACCAACATGGCCGCCGTTTCTTTGTTTTGGGACACCACTGAACATGATGTACAAATCACAAGGTCATTTCGATGGAATTACAGCTGTCTTCACGCTCCTTAAAATCCAATTTTATAGTCATGAAATCTAGACGTTTCGAAATTTCTAATGACACGTGTATAGGAAAGCTAGCGCCTTTGGGCCAGGCTAGGAATGTTGGAATGACCAGAGCAGCCCTTGAATTTCTTGAGTAAGCTTCCGTTTTTCTAGTATCACAAAAGTACCTATCTTTAAACTTGTGGATTCTTAACCTCTTCAAGGGCCTATCCTAAGCAAAGGAGAATATAAACCCTTACAACGTCGTTTGCTTGTATTCTGTGAATACCAGGCTTTGTTACGATAAAATTTTAACTGTTGAATTCAGTATCGTCGTCTATTAAAGGGTCGCCACGGTCAGGGAAAAGTCAGGGAAAAACAGATTATTTTCAAGGTCAGAGAAAAGTCAGGGAATTATGTATGAAGTCATGGAATTTTTAAATTCTGCCTGAAAGTCAGTGAAAAGTCAGGGAATTTTACATTTGGCTAGCCATTTGGTTTTGGAAAGGGATTCTTTGGTAGTAAAGGTGTTTTCGTTTCAAAAAATCCTGCACAAGAATTGATTTCTTTGGCTTCATTGCTGGCTTTATTGCCCGAGGCTTTGCCTCCGATGGTCAGTGGAAACTGGTCTTTGGTCAGTGAAAAGTCAGGGAATTGTCCAGTGCAGGGAGTTTTTTCTATCCCATTGAGTGGCAACCCTGTATTACCAGACAGAACCTTTCCGAGTAAAATCCCGAGTGTGGATAAAATCGTTAAGTCTTGCCATTCAAATACAAATTTGATTGGTACTTTCCTGTGTTACTGACTATCACGTTGTTCAAGTAGGTTATTAATCCTGCAAAATCGCGCGTGGAGTATCGCCTGAGTTTATTGCTAAGAAGCTGGAAAAGCTGCCTTTTTTCGCCGCTACACACAAAGATACGTATATCTCAGGATATCTGTCAAGAACGCATGACGAAATATTGACAGCGCCAAGACCATATTTCAAAATGGTTGCAATGTTTTGAGTAACAAAACGTTTGAGTCGTGTGAGTCCTATCTGATCGTGAACGCCACTGAAATCATCCTGACTTGTAACCATCCAAATGAAAGCTCTCTAGCAACCATTTGTACCGCTGTATACTGTGCTGTATATGGTGTCTCTAGCTATCGAGTCTGTTAATGAAATCCTCAAATTTAACTCGTTTATTTAAAGCTGGATACTCCACAGGCGACCCAAGCTTATGGTGTGAGAGTACCGTATCACGCAGTATAAACAAGATGGCTGCAAATTATAAGGAACTGGGATTTCCATATAAATCCTAAGCTATCCTTATAATTTGCAGCTATCTTGTTTATATTGCGTTGTACGGTACTCTCACACCATGAGCTTGGGGCGCCTGTGGATACTCTTCATCCCCTCTACAAGTGATTGTATTATACACCAGTCAATGTAAATCCCTTCTCCTCCCAACTCGGGCAATGTGGGGACATTAGCGGGGACAAAAATCAATGTTAGACGCTCAATAGTGCCCCTGTACGCGGGGTCTTGGATGACATTTGCTTTCTCGGTATCCGTACCGGGAATTTGTTTGCAGGAGGATTGAAGTCAAGGGCTGTCCCTCGCATCAGACTGGTACCAAACTCAGGAGCCCATCACCCAAACTAGAATGCCATAAAAAAAATGGGAGAACAACAAATCTTTTCAGTGTCTTTCTTTCTTGTGATTGATGATATATGACTTAATTAGCGTGTACTTTCTCCGGTTGGCGGGGACAAGCGAGGACATTGGCATGAAATCATTGCTCTGGGGGCGGGAACACTTGCTCAGTTTCTCTAGACCTCTTGTCCAAATCCTCGCCTTTTCCGGGTTGGGGGAGGCGGAGATTTACATCTACTGGTGCATTGAATTTGAGTGTGGAAGAACGCTTACGTATATATATCCTGGACGCTACTAAGCAGCAGTAGTCAGGGATGAGTAGGTTCTTGTTTTAATGTCATGCTGTACAATTTGGATTCAACGTTTGAGGGGTGAATGACATCCTGGTAAAAAACAAACGGCTTTGCTTAACGAGGGTGACACTTGACAGCCGCTGGGACTGAAGACCTGTGGCCTTCGAATTCCGGATCAGCTTTGAATTTGGAAGTGTTGCTTTTTGTGGAGATGGAAAAACCGGAGAACCCGTGGAAAAAACTATCGGAGCAAGGGCGAAAACCAACATGGCCATTCAAATGAAATCTTTAAACCGAACTTTCAGTCAGGTCTTCCTAGGTACTTTAAAACTGTTTTTACATTTGGAATTTCAACGGTCGAATTAATGGTCTCCATGTTAACAATGTGACTATTTTATTTCGTTTGTCCAAATTGTGTTCTTATAACCTCTGAATCCCAAATATCAACATGGATACTCCCCTTAAAGTTCTCACATATTTCAAATGTTACACGTAGGGAGAATTTGTTTATATGCGTTATTGACCAAGCGCGATATCAAGATGGCTGGATATTGGCCAAGTCAGGCCAAGTTCTCTTTTTGCGTTTTTATGGACCGAGACGAAGTCGAGGTTTATAAAAACGCAAAAAGAGAACGAGGCCAATATCCAGCCAACTTGATCGAACTAGCTTGGTCAATAAAGGATTTATTATATGGCATAAAGAACACTGAAAAAATGATCTTCCTACTTGTTTGTTTATTTTTGAGCACTGAAAAGGAAGCCAGTTATAAGCAAAAGCGATGTTTTGATTTCTTTGTTTTCATTCTCGTTGACGCTTTCAGTTCTCTCGTTTGCTAGTTTTCTAGTTCCATCCCGACAGAGAAATCACAGAAAATCGTTTTACTGCCACGGAGAATATTTTGCAAAAGAAATTTTATTGCGGCAACAAAACGGGCAATCCCGAGCGGTTAATATCGGCCATCTTGCCCGCTCGGGTAGCCAATCAGAACACAGAATTCGCCTCATCTTTTGCCCGCTCGCGGAGCTTGCCATGTAATAAATATACATAAACTCAACTGCTCCGTTGTGAGCATTTCCTTTATTCTCATGCCCTGTATTATTGACAAACAAGTGATCTGATCTGATAAGGAGAAGTTACATTTGACATTTGATTAAAAAGTTTCGAAAAAGTGTTATCGGTTGGGGATTGAACGTTAATGAGATTCATTCTATTTATTACATAAAGTATCCCGTAGCGCTAAACTTCACCCAAACGCAAGCATTAGGCCATATTCGTATTCTCGGTATTGAACTGGATCTAGCATGAAGTGGAGTCTCTTGCGGGGGAATCTTTTCATATGTAAATGTATTCCCCCGCAAGAGCCTCCACTTCATGCTAGATCCAGTTCAATACCGAGAATACGAATGTGGCTTATTGGAAATAACTCGGTGTACATGAAGTACCAAGATTCAGAGTTGACGTTCATTTCTGGATCAAAACGCACCAATCACTGTTCACAGTCTTCACAGCCAATCGCAACATGGCTTAAGTGAGACGATCCATATTACAACGAATTCGTTGACCAATACGATCAACGACCAGATACACCATCCACCGACGTTACACAAATAACTTGACTCTGATGATGGCTGCGCTCAGGCTGTCGAAACGTCAGTCAGTGTCACCTCAAACAGTCCTTGGGGCGGTACTTGAAACTAACAAAGATTAACAGGCTCGTAAGGAAATAGTGCTCAAGAATGTGTATGTAGAGCCCTGCTTTTTGTGTGCAAACGTTATCTTAGAAGCAGCTATTGTGATTGTTGTCGTTGATGCAGATAATGATGCTAATGAAGAGGAAGAGGAGGAGCAAGATGCAAAGGAGAATGATGATGATGATGATGATGATGATAATCGTCATTTTCCGAATAGTTGCATACTGAAATCCGTTGTGGCTTGTGGTCATGTCACTACAAAAATAGTTTGCTCAGAGCTGTTCCCACTGAGAACGAAAGACTTTGGCTTAGCTCACATGGCGTTCTTATTCCCATGATGTCCAAATTCGTTTCGGAACTGTTACCGATTGTTTGCCTTTTGGCCTTTATAAGCATCATCACCATCATTATTATATCTCTCAGTTAGTACGCGCGCTGTGCTTGGTCGGCCCGTACTCTACTGTACGGCCCGCTAAATTTGAAAGTTTCCTTTTCCGCGCGCTTGAGTGACCTCAGAAATATTATAAATATCTTACTAACCTCGGTCTGTACTGTACGTTACGGATCCTCGTTTTTTTCCCGTTGATTTATTGCCCGCGTAATAAAGTGAACGGGAAAAAAACTCGGTTCGTAACTTAGAACTTAGTTTACTTGTAATGTCATTAGGTAATAATTGCATGCTTTTTTGTAGCCAGAAAACAGGAAGTAACTTACTTAAGCTGAAACCCTGAAACCCAATAATGTACTAGAGCTCAATATTATGTTTTGTCTAGACCTAAAACGCCGTTTGCTCGTAACGTAGCCAATCAGTTACTGGCAATAATCCAATGCAATATTACTCACCTTGAAAACGTGATTAGTTTAAGCTCAAGGGAACCTCACAGTTCTCTCGCCCGGATAAACCATTCAAATCGTGAAATCTGCTTGATAAGACTTTCCTGTGCTGCTCTTTATTGTGATGTACAACGTGGTTGAAACTATTGAGCATATAACCTTATATTACAAAGAAGGTGAGAGGAAAGCCGCTGAGCAATGATTCTTAATGATAATGCATTTGTGCCCCATTTGTTCTCAGGAGTTCATACCTTTCGGCGTTGATATGACGTTTTGAGATCTACTCGTTTGACGCCTCGCCTTCATAACAAGTTTGTTGCTGTATATTATGCACATAATGAGGCGGCTCTTACTATTTGGAAAGCTAATTATTAATAATGAGAACTGAACTTCGTACCCTGCAATTTGCTCTTACATCATACGCCTAATTCAAAATAGAAAGACCGCGCAGCGCGAGTTTGATTTCAAATCACAATTATGATTTCAGACCAAAATTGCACAAGAAGTTGTTCAATTACCACACCCATTTTAAAATCACACAGTTTTTTTTTCAATATTAATATTTATTTAATATTCACTTCAGGAAACCCGGATTTGCATTTTGATGTGCCAAAAAAAGGATTCGATTTTGAGCCAAAAACTAGTGCAATTTTTGTGAATAAATTGTACTGTTGAGAGCCAATCAAATTGCGAGAATAAACAACCCTTTCAAAATGGGAGTAATAAACCCTTAACTCGCAGGAATGATTAACATGCAACTTCTCCTAACAATTTCTATACATTATAAGGCAAACAGGTGATGACAATAAATTAAATAATATAATACTGAAACTGAAATAATTGTCAGTTGGAGGTTGTTATCTTGACATAACACCAAATTCTCTTAAGTAATTTACATGGGAAAGTATGTCAGCTTGAAGGGAGAATTGCTAATCAGATCTTGAGAGTTAAAGGGTTAAAACCCTTGAAAATAAGGAAGGAAACCCGTACGGTTCGCCCTTTTTTTTTTCCTTTTGTTTGTTTTTTTTTTTTTACACACTTGGCCAGTAGCTGGTAAAAGAAGGCCTGAAAATAAACAGTCAAGCTGAAACGGGATGAACTCGTTACTTGTGATGTTGTGCAGTGCTCTTCTGAGATATCACGCCGACACAAACATTTTATGAATACTGATTGATCCAATACGGATTAATAGATAGAAGCAATACAAGTAATATCGATCGGATCTTTGATATATTCTTTTATTATTGTTATTATTATCGTCGTCATCATCATCATCATCATTATTATTATTAGTATTATTATTATTATTATTATTCATTGAAGTGTCCTTTGAAACCAACACTGGAACAGCGCACGAAGTTAAATCCTATTATGAAAAACGAAGCACGGCCATATTTACTGGCGACTTGAATGGGTCGAACAAGAAACGGAAGAACTTAAAACGTCGTCCCGGTTTACTGAACTTGAAATTCCTTTCCATCCGGCAATCAAACACACTTAAATCATGTTTAGGTCACCGCTCGTGCAAATATTCCTTAATTTTTTGAAAATGATTCCTAAGAACTGACGATTACGCCCTTTTAATTCACGTTTTTACAGTGTAAAATAATACTCACAATCATGCAAATCGGCTTATTGACTTTGAGAAGGTGGTATTTTATAATGGGAATTGTACTGAGTGCAGTGCAATTTGGTCTGAAATCATACGCGTGATTTCAAAGTCTGATTTGAAGTCACAAGTATCATTTTAGACCAAAATTGCGCAACACGAAGTCCAATTACCACTTTATTACACCCATTTTGATAAAAAGGATGTGACTTAGAGCAAAAAATGGTGCTATTTGGGAATAAATTGCACTGTTGGGAGCCAATCAGATTTCATGAATGACGAGTGATTTCAAAATGGGTGTAATAAAGTGTGATATAGACCCCATTGAAAGTCACATTTGAACCGTGCTAAATGATAAAGGCAAAAACTCATGACCCAGAGATACCATAATCGAGAAATACATACAAAACGTCATGTTTTCCGTCAGCCTGCTCTGTGCACCTAACTTACAAATCACCAACGCGAGTCCTCAAGAGCTTTTAAACTTCAACTCAAACAGTCATTTACACGCGTGGTATTTATTTTCGTATTTTGCTACGTATCTTTGACTTACGGAATACAAAATCGTAATAAGAAAGTAGCCTACACTACAGCAAATTTAGAAATTACCAAATATGAAAGTCGTCAATAACTTAACCGTTGTTTTAAGGTCATGTTTACCTCTTATTCGCAAACTGCTGTTACTTTAGGGACGAGTTCAATAAAACAGATATTAAAATGATCTGTTTATTTGAAAACTTCTTTGAATTGCCTGGAGAGTTTACAAGCGCGTTTTTTTTCCTTCAACATCATCTAGTTTTGTAATAGGTGATAACACTTGACCAGCCAGATGAAGGCAAATGAAGAACAATTCAGCTGCGCTTAACTTTAATGCTACTGACTTAAATATGTTTGAAAATAAGTTCCACTGGTTTTGGAAATTTCCCGAAGAGTGAAACTCTCAGACTTAATCTTTGATTTTGTAATGAGCCGGCTAAATATCTTGTCTAATCTCTCTTACATATCTGTTCAAATCAAATAATAATTTCGTTTTTAGAATTCAAGAGGTGAATCAGCGGTGATTGCATGGATACTAATTTTGCAACCTTTGTAACCAGAATTCAACTTGAGGGGAAACAAGACTTCAGCTGAAAGCCTTTACCCTTAGCACGTTTCTACTTAAGTCAAGTAGAAAACATGAGGCACTAAATCGAATGTATTCAACCTAACGCCTTATTTTACCGTTAATACTTAAACTGCCATGTGCTCATTACAAAGCGAATCAACGAAGATGACGAACAATGAGATGCAATATCGGCAGCCTTGAAAACGTGATGATCTGACTGCTTCTCTTGGCTTGTATACACTTCTTCAAGTTATAAAAAGTACTTTTTAATTTACAGTCTTAATTGTTTAATAGTGGTTTCATCAAAGCTTAGTGATTTTTATCAAAAAATCTTGACCTTTGGCATCCGTTGTCTCACCGTATGCAAGTCTGTTTTGTTTTGGTCAGAATCGTTTCAGTTTATACGGTAGATCAGTGTCCACCGCAAAGGGATTAAGGCGAGAGCCTGTGAGTATAAGAACTGTTCATCAGTAAATAGTTTTCTTTCCCTCAAAAGTTACACTAAACGAACCTCAACCATGATGTTTGCATTTTTCCCCGCGAAATGCGAAGAATGCTTCATCATGACATCGATCTGTGAAGTTCAAAGAAACGTGCCGGAAACCCGGCATCTCGAAGGATTTGCTTTTGTACAAACGCACTCGACAACAAATGACAGGAAGTACCTCGTGTAGGAAGGACTGCGACTAATTTTAGAGGATGCTCTTGACAATTATCAAAGGTGCCTTAGAGAGTACTTAGAGCACATCACACCCTAAAACAATGCTTGACTGCAGTTAAAAGGCGTACTTTGAACCGGCTGAGAAATGATCAAAACTCCAACTACGCAGGTGATCTTAAGAACTGACAGATAATATTTAAGACCAAAGTTTTAAGTTTTAATTAAATGTTTTTGAACACAACAAAGTGCCCTCGATACAACAAAACCACAGGTGAATCCACGGGTTTTTTTTTTTCAAGAAAATGGAACTGTTACTTGCACAGTCGGCGTAATATATCATCCCGCAGGACTCAGTACTCAGTAGCTTTCATTAGAATGGCTGCACTCTATCAGGTTTCAAACTTTGAACTACCTTGTGCAGCAACAATACCCCAGTAAAACTATGAGCGCTGCTAAGTTCAGCTGCGAGTGTATTTAAAAAATGGAGCAGTTTAGCGGTGCCTATGGATTGCTGCTTGACTCCACAACTTACTCCACGACCGACGAGTCGATTAAACTGATTTAAGTTTCAATTTTATCTTCTCAGTTTGTTTATCTAGAGTGTCATTAACGAGCCAATATACCACTTCCAGAGTAGAAATGTTTGGTTCAATAGATTGACGTAAATGGACTCTCTGTTAAACTATAATAAGCCAGAAGTTGCTAAACAGATCAGTTCTTGTTGTTTGTGCTGTATTAGCTTCTCTTCAAAACTGTTTAAGTTGTACTGAATAGAGACACTTATACAGTTTTACTCCACGGCCTCAAAAAGGAACCTCAATCCAGGGTCGAAGTTTGACTCTGGGGAGGAGGGGAAAGAAGAATTCACCGCTCATAATTCATGACGATTAGTAAATGTGATTAGCTACTTAAATCGCGCGTTCGGAAGGAGGTTTGGAGGGCAATCGGTGCTGATTGAGAACTAGACGTTAATTGCTCGGAATAAAGTTTTTCCATTGCTTATTTTAAGCTCCAGTTAACGTATTAATTAAAGAACTAATTCAGTCATGCTTTGAGGTTGTTGATCAACATTATAAGCTATCTCATGCATCAACGAACTCACGCAAGTCGTGCAGTAAGCTTACATCACGGAAATGATGTAAACAACGGCACTTTCCAGCGACTCGAATAGCGTTGAAGCTTTTGTTCAGTGAGGGAAAGTAAACTGTTATTGTCGATTTAGCTGTTTTTATTTTTGTTATTGTCATTGTTTTCATAAGTTTGATCATTATTTGGTCTTCTCCCCTCGTGGAGAACAGATCATTGATCCACTGTTTGAAAGTTGTTCTTTTCTTAGTACAGTTGTTAGTTTAACAACTGTTTCCTTTTGCCGCTAACCCCGGATCAGTTTAAACATATGTTTTCAAACCCCGTTGCTGGGCATCCAATACACAGAAATACACATAACATGACGTCACACCGTGACGTCATCTTATACTGTATGTCAAAATATGACGTTAATTTTTATATCTTTTTTCCCCATAAGTTAATGTCGGATTGTTCTTGATACCTCTTAACAAGATTTACAACCCTGAACAGAGAAATATCGAAGTTTATTTTTAACCCGAACACTCAAACATTTATTTACGCGTGGTGTTGTTTTTCGAAAATTTATTGCATAGTAATTAGGTTGATAATGCATATGTTGTGTATCTCTCCCTATTCTGAATTTAGCAACGAACAAATATTAGGAGGAAATTAAATAACAACTGAGACTTTAAAAGTTTTTTAAAGTCAGAACTCCCACTCATTCGAGTGTTTTTTCAAAATCAATAACTTGGAATGTTGTGACTTTAAAACAAACACAGGCCCTCACGTGTCCATGAAGCTTGACGAAAGAAAGAAATGCGCAGCTAAGCAATGCAAATAAGGGACCAACAGGGAGGGCAGTGGGGAAGGCGAAGTTCGGAAAATGCTGAATGCATTGCAGTGGCATGGCGCAGCCTTCAGTGTTGTTACATAATTACAGGATTGTGCCTGATATGGTTCTCCATACACGATCCTCGATTTTGGTGTCTAGTCTAGAAAAGAGTTCACAATAACGCTGAGCAGGAACACTATAGGGTTTTGAGGGCACCAATACAATGCCCACCCTAGGCTTTGATGGATTGTGCTCGCAAAAGTAGCATAATATGCTACCTACTTTTTTCAGTTGTTTTTAACAACTGAGTTTTTTAAAGTCAGAACTCCCACTCACTCGAGTGTTGATTTTTTTCAAAATCAATAACTTGGAATGTTGTGACTTCAAAACAAACACAGGCGCTCAGATTTTCATGAAGCTTCACGAAAGAAAGAAATGTACAGCTAAGCAATGCAAATAAGGGACCAACAGGGAGGGCAAAGGGGAAAAGGAGGTTCGGAAAATGCTGAATGCACTGCAATGGCATGGTACAGCCTTCAGTGTTGTTATATTTTTGCAGAATTTCGTGAGATATGGTTCTTCATACGCGATCCTTGATTTTGGTGTCTAGTCTAGGAAAGAGTGCACAATGGCGCTGAGCAGGAATATCACAGGGTTTTGAGGGTACCAATACCCTGTGTACATGCCCACCCAAAACTTTACAAAATTGCACTCGGAGTTTATTTCAAGGTGGTATACAAAACGCACTAACCAATGTTGCATCAAACTGTCGCGTTATTTTTCGCATTCCAATCTAAATCTTTTGTATTTCAGATTCTTACCAAGCTCTTACCAGCTCTTTTAGTCTGGAATATGGAGATAAAATATTCGACCTATGTGCAACAGAAAACAACTCAAAAGCTATACCCTTACGTCGGCACACAAATCTGCTCAGTTTGTATGGTATCATGGACTTCTGGGACAATCTTCTTGCAGTGTGTCTTGCAAAGGCCAATATCTGGCCATGTTCATGTAGCAAATTATTCCGAGTTTCGAAACTGAGAGGTACTCAGTATCCAGCGGTTACAGCCAATTGTCTAGGAAATAACTTTTAAGATTAACTGAGTGTATAAGATAATTTGAGCACTGTAAAGCGATTCAATAGAACTCTTATTTTGAGGTCTAGCCCATATTTTAGGCAGCGCGAGTCCACGCCAATCCCACTATAATTTTTAATACCCTATTAACATGACGCGGAAGCATACGTGAAGCATCTCGAACTGTTTCTCGCACTTTCAAATTTCCTCCCAAGGCACCGTTACCCAGGTTAAACAACACAGATCAAACTTCGTGCTTTACAATGTTTGGCTTAAAATAGTCTTTAATACTTTTTTTACCTTTCCAGCCCTTTATCTCAATATTAACACACGGCACTGTCTTTGATCGACTCGCGAAACATTAATCATCATAGGAAGGTAGATATCAAAAGTGCATATTAAACTTTCCTCCATTTATTTTCATATTATCTTCCCTGGAGCGTTGTTGCTAACAGTCTCGTTTTATTTCGGTTTTAATTATGTTCTGTGCATTAATAAAATGATCAAGTTCATTAACTGAAAATGTCGCCTGTACTAGAACTTGAGGTCTTCCGCCTCGAATTTTAAGCGTTGACAGGTTTTAGTCGCTCGCAACAAATGTAATCCAGGTTCGTTGCCGTTTCTATATTACAATAAAAATAGAAACGATAATAACGAAACGGTTACAAATATTGGTCGGCTAAACTGAGCATTCAGATCAAAAGCAGGCAGGGGAAATGCTGCCCGAGGATATTCCGTTGTAAGCCAGCAGGTGAAAATGGTAAAAAACAGCAATTGAAGAAAAAATGCTCCTCGCTCGCCAGACATGCCTTTTCCTGCGATTTCAGCGTCTTAAAAAGACTTTTGATATATTTGCCGTGGGGCACTAAAATTCTGTTTTACGATTAACAACATTGCATTACCGGTTTTTTGAAAATGGATAAAAGTGCAGGGGTGTTACGCTCATTCCCAGAGGCAAGCTTCGTCTCAGTTTCCGTGCCAATAACGTTAAGATTCGGTAGATCATAATCTTTGTGTGACCATTCAAAGGAAAGCTACCCAGTTCCTGTGATGATTCTTACTAACTATGCAGTAAGTGCTGCAAACGTTTAAGAGTGCGAATCAAATGTTCACTGCGAGTCTTATCAAACTGAAGGTATCGAACTTCCAGCTTATCGGTTTTTCTCGCCGTAATGCTTTATGAAGAAACAGTAAATAGATAAACGGTGGGTTTCCGTGTTGCAACGGTCGTCTTTAGCTTTGTACACTGTCCTAGTTCCAGTGATAACCAGTTTAGTTAGGCGTTTACAACAAAGTGTTGAGACGAGAAAGAAGAGAAAATTAGTTCAGTCGGATGTTGCGGTGTTGTTTCAACACTTTGTTTGATTGTATATGTATACATATATGAATTTGAACAGTAAATATAATTGCCGACCCTTCTGACGGTTGCTCGGTCTTGAAATCATGTTGTTTATCTTAAATTGTTCATCACACCAGATGGCTGCTAATTTTAAGTTATAACCTTGAACATTCCGTTTCTTTTCTGTTCTGGTATTATGTATTTGCTGAATAACTGTTTCTACCTGAAACTCAAAAGGTGGGATTCTATCTGCTTTATTTGTGACTTTCTCAAATATTGTGTCATCCTATGTTTAACTTAACCACTTGTTAAGACTCGCTCTTCTCTCGGTTCTAGTGACATTTCCTTGTATATATTTTAAGTCGATATTAGAAACCAGGTCCACGAGATTTTGTTGTGGCAACGAGAAAATAAGTTTCGAACCTTTTCCGAAACTGATTAACTACCTACAATATCCAGTAGCGAGAAATACGTCTCAATGTTAAGTTATCGTCGTAATTTGGCGCCATGCCCCAGGTTTCAAAAATAGTGTTTTATTCATGAGCGAAGCTGTTGAAACTAAATATATAAGCTGGTCGAATATTCAACGTATTTTTAAATGAAGATATGTTTCGCTCGGCTAAATGAGTGGGCGAACTGACGCAAGAGCCTTTGCGGAAAATCGTCACCGAAATGAAAAAATATATTTTAATACAAGTGCAATGTGTTTCTAACTTATCTGATTGCCTTTGCAAGAAAATTATAGTCCCTGTCTGCCGATTTAACTTACCCTTTTAGATGATACGGGCTTTAAACAGGTGGGTCAATTGCGTTGGGAACGCTAAAGTAATTTACAAACAAAAACAACCAATTTATGAACGCGCGAAACTTTTCCTCGCTTCATCGCACAAAACGACAAGCGCGCGCAAGCGAAACCATTAACCCAAAATAAACGTTCTATTTACGACGCGTACCAAGTGCTCAATTGAACTGCCAAATTAAATGACAACACCAATATAAAAGACCCTCAGAAGACGGCCATTGTGTATTGTGTTTGTTGACTTCTTGTGCTATTGTTCGCGTGGAGTGCGAACAAAGACGTAATCAAAGGATGCCATGATATCGCGGTAATTGGCCGTAATCCATATCACATGATCCAATGAACGCTAGCCAAAGCAGTTGGGCTATAAATTCACTTCGCACCTATAACGGTCTTCAATGGTTCAGACCAGTTGATCTCCTATGCACGTGCCTCGAGTGCGCTGTCGTTAACGAGCTGAAATTTTATCAGCGTTCAAGCCTTCAGTTCTGAAACAAGTCAAGATCGAACCTTGGTTGTTTCGTCTTCGCTATATCAAACTGTTTTCCCGGTGTTTTATAAAAGCAACATGCCTAAATCCTTCCTCGTGAAAACTCCAAAGCGTCGGGATGACCAGAGCGAGGAACAAGCCAACGCTGAAAATGGTGAGTGAAACAAATTTAAGTTAGGTCTGCGAGGGTTTAATTTCTAAAGATGGCTATTTCGTTTGATCGATTGTTCTTTGCATATGGCGATAACTTTGCTACACCGTTACAAGTGTGTTTTATCCGAGCGACCTTCTGTACTCAAAGGGAGCTGTATTTGCCGAGTCATTACTGATCGTCTGAGCATTTCATCTCTTCCTTCTTTTTACCTAACAATATGTTTCCCAAAAAAATATTCATGCTGAGTTTTTGCCTTTTGCTTGGGGGCATAGAGGTCACGAAGATTTCAACACGAACAATGGCGCTTCATTTATTTTTCTTCCTTGTCTCGTTTTAATATGTACATAGATTTTCTCCTCGCAAATATTCAATATTCTCTCGACTTGAATCGACTTGAGTACTCTACGGTCTTTGAAATATTTCCTGATTAGCGGATATGATGAGTAGCGCGGAGGCAAATCGTAAATAAAGCGATCATTCTAGTGTTTAACAGGTTGTGCTAACACAGGATTTTTTGTTCTTTGGGTAAAACAAAAGGCCATCGCTTGCCAAAGAACACAAGAGCACAGCCACCCTGGGGCGCCTAGCAATTTTTCCTGGTGGACAACATTTTCTTCGTCACGGAAAGTTTCTATTTTGAAATGCGTTTGAAGACAAGCAAGGGAGTTTCGATGGGAAATTAGAAACCAATGGATACAGTGAAAAATGTCGGTTGGACGGTTTGCAAGCCTTTGTAAATGAGAAGAACAAAAGTGAAAATTGGAAAACCTTTCCAAAGGTTAATTGACAAACGAAACTTAATAGTTTCTTTCAATGGGCTTTCATATTCAAATGTGAAATAAAGTTAGTTACATAGAAAGGCTAATGGAAATTGCCATTGACATTTCAAGGCTTGTTTTGTTTGCATACGGATATAACACGCGCATTCAAAGAGCTCAAAACGCGAAAAATCGAGGCGGAAACCGCCTAGTCTTTGTTTCAGCTCCAGAACTGTAATTTACGCTGGAATAAGTAATTTTCGTTTTCGCTGTTAAGACCGAAACCGGAACTCAACTCAGTCGGTATTGGACTCGCAAACGAAATTATCATTTCAAAGTAGATGAAATTTTGAACTGCAATTAAAAACAATCGATTTAAGTGTTTAAAATCTATCGGTAATTTCAAATCAATAAGCTGTGTTAACGTCTAAGGGAGCTAGACATATTTTTTTGCACCATTTTCAGACTCAAGAATTGTTCCTTATGGGTGGCGAAAGAATTTTCCAGTTGCTAGACATTCGCGTGTTATCTGAACAAAGAGAAACGGGCGTTCGTCATTAATCCCTCTTCGCGACCTTGTTTTCCAAGGTGTTATCTGTGACATACAAGATTTTCGTTTATTTGAGGTCAGCAAGGGCAACTTTTCACAAGAAAATTAGTTGGCATGTCACGAAATGGGTACATGGACACGAACGTTTGCTTTACACC
This sequence comes from Galaxea fascicularis, assembly GCA_948470475.1. Classification (NCBI taxonomy): domain Eukaryota; kingdom Metazoa; phylum Cnidaria; class Anthozoa; order Scleractinia; family Euphylliidae; genus Galaxea; species Galaxea fascicularis. The sequence continues at coordinate 11,517,183 of OX419344.1, forward strand.
ACAGCTGGTTCCAGTAACAACATGGCTGTGCCTGGCTGGTAAAGGCACGTTAAGCAAACTCAAACAATAAACGAAGCATCACTTCATAATATTCTTTCTTTACGAGTATTTGTAACAAAGACTGTTTGAAATCGCCGTGCGGCGTCAAAACCTATATCACGATTGTCAGAGGATGTTTGTTTTCCTTTTTTCACCGCATTTTTTCAGGCAAAAATCATAGCGTAATCCGCTTAACTGTCCATTGTCCACAGTTTTTGAAAGTAATTCGCCGAAATATAAAAGGTGTACATTAACATTTTGGTTCTATGGAATTCGAAGTCCGCCACTTCTTACAATTACAACTTAAACTACGGCTTGTGCATGAGTTGCACGTCTTTAGTATGAAGGTGGCAGTTCGCCAGTGTGACTAATTGTTGTGTAATTTTTTAGGTGGATGTTTTTGTAGCTAATCAGTCCGTTATAATACATGCCACGTCGCGTTTTATCAAAACACCAGCTTGTTCCCCTCCCCAGAGAGCGGCTTTCAGTTAAATCAAGTCTGAAAAAATTCCAAATTTCGTCATATTTGTGAAATAGCGAAGAATGAACATTACCACAATAAAATCCAGCGACAGATCTATCATTTCTATGGTCACATCGTAGGATTTCATCCACAGACTCAAATGTTAAACTCATGGGATTTGGCTGTAAGAGTCTTGAATAGGTCAATGGCTATTCAAGATTATTCATTTGGACAATGACATAAGCAACAACAACAAAACGTTTGAATAATTCGAATAATCTTGCCAAACAAATGAGGGGCACGAAAATAATTTCAACATTTTCATAATAGTTATTGTCTGAACTCGTCTGTAAACAAAGTGCAAGACGAGTTGCGAGTTACCTACGCTTGATTTAACACTAGTGGGAGTTTGAAAATTTTAAGTGACGTTCAAATAAATAAGACAGTGTTTTCTTCTAAAACTGATTGGATCAAGTTTTTCATTGTGGGGTCCCGGATAGGAGCATCAGCACCAAAAGCTATTGGTTAAGCGAAACTTACTGAAGTACTGTCAGCTACTAACCCTGTTGGCCAACCTAGTTATGACCTTTCAATTTACTTTGGATGAGATCCTAAAGTGTGGCCATTCAAATAAAAGCTGCTAAGTAGAACTATCTGGCTTTCAATTTTTCTCACCAACCATTCAAGACACGCTTGGCACGTTTTAGCTTGTATAATCCATGTAAACGCACACAGAGTTGGTCAGTTTGGCCATTGTCTTATTTTTACCATTCTTGAAATTAATGGATATTATCCTGATCCCTTTCTCCTTCAGATGTTCAAAGAGAAGAATTAGTTGCCTCGGAAGACCCCATGGTGTACGTCGACAAACGTGAAGACGCACTAAGGCGTTTATGCAACCTTCCGGGTGAAAACACGCGCAACGCACATGGCACAGCCACGCTTAGTGATACAAGAAGCGAGCATGGAATCGTGTTCGACTCTGACAACAAAACCACTCTCAGGGCTAAACAATTAACAGGAAATGAAGATTTAATTCCGCGCCAGCTGTGGTTTTTTCCACCGTTACCAATAAAGGACGCTCAAAGCCATCCCAAATTTTTCACGCCGTCTCCCAAGGTTCCACCACCGTCACCGAAAGAAAGCTTTGCGATGCAAGATTTAAGGGGTGGGAAAAAAGGAGAAAGTGTGTTGAGACTGCGTCCTGAAAGGAAGACGTCACAAGATATCGAAACCGGGAAGTTTGTTACTGATATCCTTGGAAAAACAGCAACAGCTGATAACTACTATGGACGTCTCCTTTCTCAACAGCAGTATACAACCGCTCCCAAATGGTTGCCACCAGTTTTCTACCCTTTTCCTTCCCCGAAATTTGCTAACAGAGGGGAGAACGGAGCCGAGAGTTATGATATTCTTCAGTTTCAACTTCGATCTCCAGGAAGCGTTTTTCAATCAAAAAAGAGGACAAGAGTAACCGATAGAAGAGATGAGGAAATGTCTGCCGCAAAAGGCAGTATTTTCTCTTTCGAAAATTTGCACCTGGCGGAGAAAAGAAGAAAAAGATCCGAAACAGAAAGTGTTAGTCCAAACTCTTGTCGAAGTTGGGAAGGAGATTCGGACAGTGAAAAACTTCAAGCCACTGCTTGTAAAGGCGATGTCCATGCTCCTCAAAACTTAGACATCCCGGAAGCACAAAATAGAGGAAGCAAAACGGAGATTTTGAATCCAGAACATTTTCGCAATTCTATGAAAAACTGGGTCCACGGAGAGCCGTTTAAATCTTTCTGGGAATCAGAGTTTCGGAAATCAAAGGAAAACAAAGCCACTTCAAGGAAGAGTTCCTCCACCGAGGAAGATAGGGGAAGTTGGAAAAATGATGAAATGATGCCGGCACAAAACAAATGTCCAACGGAAGGCATTTGGGAAAATGACCCAAAGAACTTTTACTTTCACCATCACAGTGACCCTGACTGGTGGGTCTCAATGCCGTATTTCAACCGCACAAGAGCGGCAGAAAAAATGAGACTGTTCAGATACCATGGTAATTTCGGGAAAGAAAAAAGGACAACTCAACCAAACTCCGTTTGGATTCCTTATCACTTATTACCAACAGAAAAACGTCATGAAGTCTTTGCAGATCCTTTCAAACAGAACCTTCACAAGCCGACTGAATTGAAAAAGGCAAACAGGTTGTGGCGCAATGACAGAGAGAAAGAGCTCTTTAATTTGCGCGACGAACGCGGAGAAACGAAAGACTCCAGTAAGACCAAGTTTTGGTCATGTAACTCTCCGCTCAGCCCAGTACTAGTTAAAGGGAATTCCCCTCAGAGAAATTCTGTTGACGACAATACTGTTGAAGGCGAAGATCGCATGGAAAATGATCCAAGAAAGTCAAGCGAACTAGAAACGGCAAGGAGTTGTTCCCCGGGTCACAGTAGCATAAGCACAGATGAACCTTCCAAGACAGAGGAAATTGTCAAGTGTGTTGAGGACGCGCACGTACCTTTCAACTTGGGCCCACCAGGGCGGGGAAAGACTGAAGTGTTCTTTGATTCACTTAGATCTCCGGACCACATCAAACCAAATGAGGCAGGAACAGGTGACAAGCCACCAGAACACTTCAAATCGGCACTGTGTCATCAAAGTGTGAGAGACAATTCCGTTGAAAAAGAACTACATGGAAGAGGATTTTCAGATTTCAGGATTTTTAAGCTGCTGAACAAAGAAAGTAGTAAAACACCAAAAATTAACATTCTTCCTAAGCTTCCTGCCCTCACGACAAGCCCACCATTTTGGACGGCGGCTAACGGTGTTCAAAACCAATTGAGTGTTCTTGCTAACAAGGCTCAAGAACGTTCAACAAAGGGAAAACAAACCTCGAACACACATCACCACCACAGATGCGAAATCTGCAACAGTACTTTTCCACTTCGACGTCTCCTCAACCGCCATCTTAAGGCGCATTCCTTCTACAAGCGGTACTCTTGTCCCTATTGCGACAAAGGGTTCAACGATACTTTTGACTTGAAGCGGCATGTAAGAACTCACACAGGCATAAGACCATTCAAGTGCGACCGATGCGACAAGTCGTTCACGCAGCGGTGCTCTTTGGAGGCGCATCAGTCACGTGTCCACGGAATCGTACACAAGTTTGGTTTCCGTGAGAGGCGCTCCAAGATGTTCGTGTGTGAGCAATGCGGTGCCACGTTTAATGAGAACCAGTCAGAGTTTATGAACCACATGGCGACTGCTCACCCTGAGAAAGACAAAACACAAACGTCCTGGGCGAAAAAGAACAAACTTTCAAAAGTTATTACCTTCTAGGAATGTTAAAGCCGTTTAGTTTACTTTGTTATTGTCGCATTGCGAGTGGCGAGCTAAGTTTGATTTGAAAATTCATCCAGACAAATAGTATTACAGTATATTGGCTCTTTGACAATCTATTTTTAACTTCCACACTTCTTAGGAAAAGCACAAGTTGATAGCGAAAGCTGGAACTAGGCTCAACACAGAACAGTATGAACAAGTATAAACAGTTCTGAACACAGAACATGTACCAGGTTTTGAGTACCATAAAAAGTACTGCTTGATAATTTATTTCAAGTACCTGATCGGTAGGATCTGATCCGCAAGCTCATGAGATATCCACTTTGTACTGTATGATATAATAAACAGTTTCTCACGAATATAATGCTTAGTCATATTCATTTAGTCACAATATAATCGCACTATGAACAATGCCGCCTTTTTCTAGTGTCCAGTTGTAGCTAATTTATACCATAGGCTGCTAAGTTTTTGTTAACTTTTTTTAGCTTGTTTACAGGAATTAATATTGATAGTTTTGCTGTGGACTGCTTTGAAAAAAATGTCCACTTTTTTTCCTCGTGTATTTCAGCCGTCGGAAACGCGAAATTGTTGCTATAGTTTCTTGTTCCCTGGAAAAAAATCGCTTTATTTTTTCCACGAGAACTTAGAGAAATTTGGGCAATTATTTTTCAACTGATATTGTAAAGATTAGGTATCGGGTTAGGGCTAGGGCGCTGGTTGTTTAGAATGTGTGTTTTCCGTACTCAAGCGCTGTTACAGTTTCTTTGAAGTGCGTTATATCACTTTTGCATCGGATTTTTTCTCCGTTCTAGCAAGTTTTAACATAGCATCGGGCAATTTTCTCTAGATGTTTCCAAGGTTCTTGCCGATTGATTATTTTTAAACTTTCCTTCCGTTTTTAGAATTAAAAATTCATATAGTACGTGACTTCCATCGTGTTTCATAGAATATAAATGCTGTAGTTCACTCACTGCTAGGCTCATCGGTTATTCGTGTCTATCATGTTGCATGGCTGTTTCAGTCTCTTTTTAAGAGGCTGACTTTTATCGATTATTGAGATAATTCATATATTGAATCAAGACGTGATGGGCGTCTTCTAAGTTTAGATCACAATTTCATGAGACTAAATTTGTATGCAAATATTACATGTCAGGATTAAAGAAGATATACGAAGTTCTGAATTAATTTGCAGCAAGAGTTTGTCTATATTTTTATCAGAGGCTGTTAGGGAGGTGTCATCAGCAAAGAGTCTCATAGAGAAAAAATTGAAAGCTTGGATGAAGTCAATGATATATATTTAAAATAGCAATGGTCCAAGATTTGAACTCTGAGGTACACCAGTTGTAATAGAAACGGTATCAGACATAACACCATTCACAAATACCCTTTGATTTCTTTTGCTCAAATAAGATTTAAACCAAATGATATCAGAATTTGAAATACCATAATAAAGTAATTTAGACAATAGTATTGAATGGTTAACAGTATCAAATGCTCTGCTGAAGTCCAAGGAAATTGATACGGCATAATCATCTTCATCAAATCTTGTAGAAATCTCCTCTACAAGATCTACAAGACAGTCCAGTGTAGTGCAACCTGGCTTAAATCCATATTGATTAGAAATAATGATATCTTCAGTGAAAAAATATTGACTTAATTGAGTAAATATACATTTTTCAACAATTTTGGCTAATGCAGGAAGAACAGATATTGGTCTATAATTATCACACTCTAAACAAGAACTGACAGGAATCACTTTTGCGATTTTTGACTTATCTGGGAAAATACCTTGTTTAATAGACAGGTTAATTATATGGGTAACAGGGCGAAAAATTTGAAATGCCGCTACAGAAAGTAAAAAAGGATGGAATTTGTCCACACCAAAAGATTTTCTGCTATCAAGATTCTCAAGAAATAGAAAAACCTCTATCTTATTAGCAAGTCTAAAACAAAATTTAAAATTATTTTGTCTAAGATAAGAAGTAAAATGACGATTAGACTTAAGCAACTTAGAAGCAAGTTTAGACTTGTTTAAGGCATTGGAAATAGATGCGGAATAATGATATTGTTTGTTACCGACTTGAAGTTTGTCTATATTTGAAGATGGATGCTTTTTATTAATAATAAAATTTATATTATCCTACATCTTCTTTGCATTAGTAGGGTCTGCAAGGACTTGAGTATAATATGAGGTGCGATATAATTTATTTATAAAGGTAATTTTATTACGATAAAGTTTACATTTACTCAGAAATAATGGGTTCCGAGTAATTAGCCATTTTTTATAAAGTTTGTCCCGCACCTTTATTGATTTTTTAAGCCTATAGTTATCCACGGTTTAGCAGCTGAATACCTAACTTTAAATTATACTATAGATCGCATGTTTGTTGCTTATACTACTGAATATATGAAGGAAACGGGACAGGCTCTCATTAACATTAGAGGAGCTGAAGACTGGTCTACAACATCCAATGCCATTTTAAACAAGTTACCATTGAATCTATTGAATCTCTAAGTTCAAAAGAGTCAAGGAATGGCATCTGATCTACCTCATACAATACAGTAAAGACTGGAAGATAATCAGCTATCTCAATGGCAACACTTCCACTGGTAGATGGAAGTGAGAAATTAATATGAATATGATCTATACAAGGCTGGGTAGATTCAGATACGCGAGTGGCCTCAAATATTAATGGTTGAAGCCTTCAGAATGTAATAAATTTAAATATCCTTTAGATAAAGTACTTTGATTCAGTGTGTTGATATTAAAGTCACCCATGATCAACCATTTCTTCTTTGATAAATCAATTTTGTGTAAGATTTCTTCAAACATATCTAGGAAAGCTCGATTCGAACAACTGGGTGGTTTGTGTACAATGCCAATAAATAGTTCTTGGGTTTCAATCCACATATTTTCAATTGAAATGATCCACTTGATGGGCGTCATCTAAGTTGGGATCACAATTGTCATGAGACTAAATTTGTATGCAAATATTACTTGTCAGGATTGAAGAAAATATACGAATTTTCGCATTTGTGTCGCATTGCGAAAACAGTGCCTAAAAAAGTTAGGCACTGAATCATTGAATCATTAGACAAAACGAAAATAATTTGTTCCGTGACAGATAGGAAACCGTTCGTCTGTGGTTTCTGTGGTGTGAAGATCTCGCCTGTGATTGGTTAAAACATTCCAGACATATTTTACGTGTTCACGCCAATATAATCACCGCTGTAGAACATTCAAAATATGGACAAATACAAAGATTACGAAGCTTGTCACACTCGACTGGAATGGAAATTATTCACAGTTGAAAACAACACTTAAGCAATGAACGAAAACAAATCAATCTCTTTTCAATCATATAACTTATGCTGCTTATGATCAACCTATGTCACGGCGCTGTGAGAATGAAATCTTTACTGGTTTTCTCCGACAAATGAGCACGTACAGAACGACGAACTGCGGCTGATCAGCTAGCCCCACTGTTAGCGATTCCAGCGGCACATGGTTCTTTAAAGTACAGGAATGAAATCGAAAAAAGAAGACTAGATCCAGATCTAGATCTAGAAAAAAAAGTCAACAACACCGGCTAACAGAGGTGACCTAAGGTCGCTTTCCATTCGACCAAAAATTCCGGAAATATTGGGTAAGGGAGCGAATGGAACAGACATTTTCCGGAATTTCATTCCGAAATTTTGGGTGTACCTCGCGAGGTTGGCCTAAAATTCCGGAAAATCGGAATTAACGGAAAATTCCGTTCCATTCGACCATTCCTGGTCGGGCCCAGTTTTTCCGAGCCCGGAAATCGAACTCAACATGGGGGGAGCTTCTTGTGCTCATATGCTCGTCGTGTTTTTATGCGACAGATGACTTAACACATTATCGCACCATTTTTGCACTGGAGTGGCCACAGCAGACTTAAGTAAGTAGTGCAAAAATGCATATAACTACGTGAATGTGATAAGTGACGAGCACTTTCTATTGCAAGGCAAATATTCCCGTATTTTCTTGCAAGGTAAACGTTTCTTTTCGCATTCTTTATATCTTTTTGCCACTGAACAAAGTTATGTCGTCGTCCACGTTTAAAGCTAAATTAAGGTCAACTTTCTTTCCCCATAGTTATAATAAGTTATTTGATTTCTCTATTTCAAGGCGTGCATCTATTGATCACACCCACCTTATACTTGGATTTTCTTGTCTAAGAGAATATTTGTTTAAAATTAACCGTTGTGCATCGCCTATTGGCGAGTGCGGTCTTGACTCTGAATCGGTGAAACACTTCTTTCTGTTGTGTCCCAGGTATGCCGCTCAACGTAATGTCCTCCTTTAATACCTCTGCTGTTAGTATTCTCGGTGAAACATGGTCATCGAGCAGCGATGCTAGGAAAATTTATTTTTTATTGCACGGCGTGAAATCTGTAAATTATGATATTAACTGTGCTTTATTTCGTGAAGTCCAGAGTTTATAATTAGTACTAATCGCTTTTCGTTGGCCACTGTCTGTTTGTTAAATTAATATATCTCTAGTTATGTAAATTTCGTTGTAACTATGTGCTTTGTTTGTGTCTGTTTTGTGTGGGAGCCTGATTTAAATTTGTAATATTGTGAGCCCCCTTGATAAGCCTAAATAAATAAATAAATAAATAAATAAATAAACATATCCTGACAAGTGATAAATTCCATTTCGTTCAAATGGTACCGTGGCTCCAGAGGCCCGTTGAGGAAATAAGTATCCCAGAAAACCAATATAGAAGACGAGAGAGGGCCCTCTGGTCGTAGGAGCCGATAAATTCGTTTTAATATCATCAAGTTGGGACAGAATTTGTCCTAGTTCGTTGATTGGTTAATCAAATGAAACAACAATAGTGCATGATTGGCTTACGAATAGCGTGGTTCCAAAGCGACAGCACCAGAGGTTTTATATAGAAGCCGAAACGCGTTGGGTTTAAAATAAAGTGCCTTTTATTGGAAGACCATCCTCTTTTGTGCAAGTTAAAAAAAAGCCGTTCACAAAACGCTGGATTCAAATTGAAACAAAACACAAAAATCATGGCGACCGACTAACGAGGTCTTTGGATGAAACTAGTTTTGTAGTAGCATATGCAAATAAGAGTATGGGAAGTGTATACTAATGAGGCTGTTTCCTGATGAAGATGATATGCTGGATTGCATGTGACGTCATGGTGGCCATGTTGGTGGTTGTTGGTTGGTCTGTCTCTCCACTGGGAACTAAACTTTATTTTTATGCAAATTCTGCAAAACAAAATTGTATTGTTTTGACAACCAACATGGCCGCCTTGTCACGTGAGTGAAATCAAGCAAGTGTCGACGGATAAAATTTCCAACGCAGTAACGAGTTTCCCCTTCTTCGTCAGTCTACCTGAGTGACCCCCATCTCCTTCTTCATAACCCAAACACATTTTCGCCGGAATACTTACTCAGCCTTCGCTCGCTCCCAAATACTCCTGCTGTGCTAGTTTGTAGACCGCTTATCAGTGACAACTTAACCTCGTCCCATCTAAGAAGAAAATAGCCGCTGTTGGCTTAGACTAAAAGGTCAGCAAAAAAAAAAAAGAGCCCCTTTCACTTCTTAGACCTTTAAACAAAGTTGGCGGCATATTTTTTTCCGGAGGTGAGGTGATAAAAAACAAGTGACAGTGAAAAAGATTTATCAGTAACTTCCACGTCGTCGTTAATCCCTCACTTCGATCAAATCAATAAAATAAGCAGAAATGAACGTTTAATTTTACAAACCATTAACCTATCTTAAAAATATGCCACACTTTTTTTTGTTCTGAAAAAGTAGCATTGGTAGCCTATATATTCACACTTCAATGCCGTTATTCAGGATTACAGTCTTAAAAACATACGTTTTCATTTGTGAAAAACGTCTATATCTTTTCGCGTGAAAGCGAATCGCTTAAGTTTATGTTAACGAAACTTCAGCCACCCTTGATGAATTATTGTCATTTGATGATATTGAGAACCTCGTTTCCTTGTTTAGGTAAACGAGAGGGCACTAATAACATTACAATCCACTCTTAGCACTCACCAACTTGCATTTGACGGGTGGGATTTGCAAACAAATCGTCTCGAGACATTGTTAGTGAAATGATTAAATAATTTAAAACCCTTGACTACTGCAATACGTGCTACTGCCGTGTCGAACTCAATTGATGGAATTAAGTTCGACAGTAGCACGACTTGGTTTCAAACGTCGTGCTACTGCCGTGTCGAACTAAATTCATAAATTATAATATGTTTTAAAAGTCCGCAAAACCGGTTTGTTATGGTTTGACGCATGTTTCCAGCAACAGCTTTAAATTCGACGCCTGAAACCAAGTCATGCTGGAGTCGTGCTGCAGTCGAGCCAGCTAAGCACGGCAGTGGCACGACGTTTGAAACGGGCCTAAAGCCCAATTTACACGAGCAATTTTTCCTTGACAAGTTTGCCTTGACAAGAAAAAATTGCTGGTGTAGATGGGGAATAGTGGACAAATTTTCCTTGTCAAGGAAAATCTGGCATGCTAGCTTTTCCTTGACAAGGAAAAATTGTCAAGTCAGAAATTTGCTCGTGTAGACGGACAGCAAGGAAAATGTGGCAAGGATATTAATGATTTTTAGTGCCCACTCTCTTGTCAAGGAAAACTTGCTGATCGTCTACATGAACAAGGAAACCTTGTCAATGGAAAGTTGTAAAGGAAAACTTGTTGATCATCTATACAAGCATTAAAAATTGACAAGTAAACTTGTCAAGGAAAAATTGCTCGTGTAAATGGGGCTATGACCGGCAGCCGGCAAACCCCGGATTCGGCTTCAAATCACTATTATGGTCGGCAGTCCGACTCGGGCTTCCTATTTACGGCCTTGTTATCTTTAGACTTGGTACTACGGGGAGATTAAGTGTGTTTAGGTTAGAGATTAGGGCAAGTAATCGAGGAATATGGACGTTTGTATTAGGTTTAAAGATTATGACCGGCTGCCAGTCATTTAGACAATTTGCACTTTGATAGCTTTCTTATGCAGTCGTTTGTTGAAAATATCATAATATAGCTCAATTTTTCTAAATTTCGCACTGCCGGCCATTTAGTGTTTTTACAACCTTCATCGGCTACCGGTCATTTAGACACAGTCAAGACTGAAATGACAGAAAATGTGTTTGCTCAAAATTTGACACTCGGCGAACTACATCCCTCGTGCGTCGCATGTGCCAGTGGACGGGAGAAAAATAAATCTACCCTATTCGCGTATTGTTTACTCTCAAAATTACATGTACCTAAAAGATGACGACTGATTGGCGGTCGCTAGTAGGATTCGTTGAGAGATCCAACTTTCTCCTTACCAAATGAACAGAAGCGAAAAACCACTGTTCCTGTTATCTTATGCAAATGAACTATACACAGCTCTTTTTTGTCGAATTGTTAAACACACTTCAGGAAGGAAAGCGAAACTCCATCCATCGCAAAGTAGCACGTGTAGTCCAAACACGGAAACTTCGCGACACTTCGGACCTTGTAGAGATCAGTGTCAAGCGAACTGTGGAGTCAAGAGAATCTCTGAAATGGAATTCACAAAGTAAGGCAATTTGTTATCGTCCCACCCATGGGATGTTTGTCAGCTCTTAGCTTCTTTCAATTCAATTACAGCTTCAGGCCACCTGCAAGACACAACAAATACGCGCTAAGTTAATAATCTGGTGATCATTTTCCAAAAACTACAAAATTTAAGCAAAACAGTTTTGAATGGTGCAGAATTGTTATATGTATGACGAAAAGGGGTCTGAGTTTTCAAAAAACGTTGGTACAGGACATCTGTTAATTCGTTAGCCACTGTTTTTACGATGTACGCGCACAATCTTCGAAGACAAAGTCTGTATAGCGACGAGCGAGGCGGAAATGGAGAGCAAGACTCACGGTATTTCGGCAATGATCAGCTTCACCACCACAAAATTGTGATTAAGTGATTGTCGTTTCCCGTAAGAAAAGAAAACTTACTTTGTTCTTAAACAGTTCTCCTCGTCAGTTGGTTCCTCGCCAAACTCATCATGGGGGCTGAAGACATCTCTTGTGTCTAGACAATTTCATAACGGAAGAGAGCAACATGTCGCTTGCTATTTTTCCCAATTAAAAAAAGGAATACGCTAAAATTTGGTATTATCAACAGAGTTGATAAATGTACATTGACCACCGTACAGGGATTCTAAAAGCTGACGTTTCCAGCGCTAGCCCTTCGTCAGAGCGAATCCAAGGGGCTAACGCTCGAAACGTCAGCTTTTAAAATCCCTGTACGGTGGTCAATTTACATTTATCAACTCTGTTGATAATACCAAATTTTAGTGCCTTTTAAGGATGTTCGGGCCCATTGCTACTGCGCATTTTTCGCGCATGTCACGCAACGACTTTTTTCTTTTGTAAAAGCCCATGAAACATCAACAAAGCATGCCCGTTCAAGGCGCAAACATCTTTTCCACAAGAATGGAACGTGAAAGCGTGTAGCATCATGGGATAGCTGTGGACCCAATAAAATGATATGTCACGCAATGACGTGACAGTGTGAATAGACAATCGCTATGAGAACTTCTCAGCGATTTTACTGTCTTGAAAGCTCGTTGAGCCCCAGTTTTTTTTTCCGTAGATCACTTCCTATCCTGATTTTGTCCAAAAAACAAAACAAAAATCTGTACGTGAAAAGTTAGAAATATTTCGCCTTTTATGCTCTCGTGCGACCGACGTTTTCTTTCTTAGACTAATATGTATCGTTTTTCAAGGTCTATTTCACCTCAGAAAAAAGACATCAGCTGCAAACGTTTATTTAGTTATATTAGTTATGTTGTATTGAGTACGTTTACCTGATCTAAATTTCACTACTGTAGCCTTTTTTTTTATTGCTGACAGTGCGGTAAAAAATAACACAACCTTCTAAAAATGCACCTTATCTCAAAAACGAGCATGGTGACCTCCCATTTTCTTTACCTTTTTGGCAAAAGTAGATTATTACCTTTCTGTGTGCCAAGTTTAAAAAAAATCTGTACGTGGGAACATTTTGGGTGCGAACGTCCTTAAACAACTAACTGTTCAGTCCGTCGAGCGTCTCGATTCTCTGCAGTCCCGAAAACTGGTGTCAAAAGTGATTCATGTTACACTTGCTCTTTGAGAATTAAAATAATCAGTGTTTACAAAGTTGCTCGAGGTTTTCTGCAAGATAAGGAGCCCAAGGACGTTTTACGGCCCAAATTTTTCCACTGTAACCTACCAACGATATATATGCACTCGTCCGCCAAGCTGTTTCGTTTAGCTGATCCAGTGCAACGATGTAATTCAAATCTTCTCTCTAGTCTCCTACAAAAAAAACCCACATGATTAAAGCCTAGAGTTTCCGAGGAAAATGAACAGTTTTCCGAATAGTTTACTGACCAATCATTGACGAGATCCTTATTGAGCGAGAACATGACTCCAAATCGCAGGCCAGTTTTTATAACCCAGACTGGAAATCTTGGAGTCTTGAGCATGCTGCCAACCTGGTCAGTGGGCAATGCAGAGGAACGTAACACGTCATGTACAGCCGACACAAAGTGTCTTAATGATTAGCACAAAGTAACGAGGGTCGTGGATTATTTTACTGTTTCACTCTTACTTGAAACGATTTGGGATCCAAGTGTTCTTCAAGAGATAAGAATCCAATCTCACTCCGATTTCTTATGCCATTCAACGGGTGGGACTGTGAACGACAAATGCAATGTTACATGTTGAAAATGGGAAAAGCATTGCAGGTTAAACTAGTTTTCCTCACCAGTTCACATGCGTTAAGTGAACGAGAGTATAATACTAGCCAGCCGGCTTTAACTGCAAACCTGACTACGCTGTTTGAGGGTCATCCCGGAACAAGTTTTCTCAAACTCATTAATAATTCATCAAGTTAAAAACAAAGGAAATCACAACCGCGAAGGGGTTTGGATACCCGGTCTTAAATAGCATAGATTTTGACGATTTTACTTATCCGTTAACTCCTTAGTTTTTGTTTCAATTGAGAAGATATATCAAACACGCGAGACAGTGTTTCATCGGCCATCCAAACACCACGAATTCCGTCAAAAACACTCGTCTGTGCGTCGTATTTTCAACTCTCTTCTCGGTGTTTGGATATCCCGATGAAACACCGTCTCTCGTGTTTGATATATTACTTCACAACCATGTCGGTACTACGAAGGCCAAATGAAATCAAATCGAAGTGGACGGTCGATCCAAGACGTAGCATCATACACAGTGGTCGTTATGAAAACTGACAGGGTGAATGTATAAAAACATCATTCGCTTCTAGTTGGTTTCTTACTACAACTGATAAGACCCTACACCGATATCGTGGAAGTCACTGTTCTTATCCCGAACAGGCCATTGCTAGAGTTATTCCTAAAGCCGCAATTGTCACTGGGCCAACACAATCATAAAAATGTGGTTTTATCATTGCAGTTGATAATGTTAATTGACCACCGTACAGGGATGCTATAAGCTGACGTTCTGAGCGTCAGCCAATCGCTCTGATGAAGGGCTAACGCTCGAAACGTCAGCTTTTAGAATCATTGTACGGTGGTCAATTTACATCATCACTGAACTCCGTTGAAAAAAACACATTTTTGTGTACAACTTCCCCACCGACGCAACAACATAATCATAAGCTGCCTTTTCTTTAAGGTTCAGCGAAAACAATTAACACCAACAAAAAAAGGTTCTTCGCTTACCAGCTTTCGGCCATGTTTGTTGTACTCGATGTCGCCGTTGAAGACGTTAGGCGCAGCTCTGCCTGTGAGCAGTAAGTTAACCATGGCCTAAATAAAGAATAGAAGAAAATAAAGTTCATGAAAGTTGAAAACAAAAGAACATTGTTTCTGAAACATTTTCGTTTGATGTCTCTCCGTTTGTAGCTGCACAAAGCATGCGTTCCAAAAACATCACGGTCACGGTCACGGTCGCGGTCATTGTCATTGCTATCGTCATTATCACTAGCACGATATATCATCGTTATCGCTTCCATAATCATTTCTTTAGGAAGGTATTTTACTCCTGCAACAAGTGTTTCCTCGTAACCTCGGTTTGGAGGAGGGGTAGGGGAAAGGGGTGTGGTTTTTGAGTGGTTTCGATCTGCAATCAGGTTACTAGTGTCATGGTACCACTAAAAACTATCAGGAGATTTATCACTGAGACTGTCAGATTATGATCGAATGTGAATGGGTGGGAAATTTTCACAATTTTTTCTAAAGTATTCTTAGGAGTATCTCTGGAGCTACCATAATCCAAAGGAATAGAACTGTCCAGATTTTCCTACCTGGGAACACGAATCATGGATACCCATCAGAGTTGCGTTCTCGTCTCCCAGATCCTCGATTACTCTGCAATGAAACACGACACAGCCACATTTTTGAGTGTAAACAAATGATGATTACATTCCCTCGAATCTGAATTTCACGAGAACGTCAAACTTTTGACAAACGTCTTCCTCTCCTTTCAGCTGTTAGCTTAAGCCTTGTGCACACTTGAGCTATCAGCTGAGCTGAGCGTCACTCGTGACTGTTGGCGTAAGCTGTTTCCTCAAGTGTGCGGTGTTGTGTTCTCCGATTTTCGTCACTCGTGCCATCAGCGCCGGATATTCAACATGTTGAATAATTTTGTGCACGAGTGAACATTTCCTCACAGTGTGCGCACTTTCTGAGCTATCAGCTCAGTAATCGATGCAAATGCGCATGCGTTTTTTCGTATTTACACAACTCAAGATGGCGGAAGACAGCTTGATAGTTGCTGAAGGATGCTGAAGCACCACTCTGCTCTCAAACAATCACAACCATCTCAAAGTGACACCTGGCTCAACAATGTATAACTGTGCTAGACAGCAGTTGAGCACTTTAATTATGGTGCATCTCGGGTAAGTGGGGCATCCTGTACATCTCAGGGCGGTGGGGCGTCCTGTGCATTTCAGGAAATTCAGTTATACTTTGTATCTCCGGACAGTGTGGAGCAAGGGAAAAACAATGCATGGTTTATGCAACCACAAGAGGGCTTTTTCCCAGGGAAGGGTGGTTAGTACATCGTTCAGCGTCCACCCAACCCCTAATCGGGAACTACTGTCCCCACCCTCTGCGAGTAATATGTTGATTCTTTTACGTCCCCATCGAGTTCTAGATGTAGAGGTAAAGGAGACAACATTTAACTCAATGTTCATTGGCCGGATCATCTGAACTGAGGAAGATGTTGCACAAACAGTTAGTATGACCTCACACGTTGCGTTCCAGTCGAAAATCTGAGCGCACGACCTTCCGCTCAACAGTCCGGAGCTCTTCCTAACCGCGCTAATCGGACAGCCAAGTACTGATTGAATGACCAACCGACTGACTGACTGGCTGACCAACCGACCGACCGCCTGAATAACTGACTGACGCGCTGACTGACTGACTGCCTGCCTTATTGATTGGCTGACTCACTTAAGGACTGTCTGACTGACTGACTGACTGACTGACCGACCAGTCGACTTGCTGCCTGATCTTTTCTGGTGCAATCTGTGAGAATGGCTATCGACCGCATGGCCAGAGCACTCACGCAGTTTAACTCTTACCTTTCAACGGTCCGTGACAAAATTACAGAATATAACAGCAAAATGCAACCGTTTCCATTAGTGCTTTCAAACTAAAAAAGTAAACAGATCAGATGTTAAACCGAATAAAGAACACTGAAACAAGTCAAGATGTAAACTGTAACGACAGATTTACATGCCGCGTTACAAGTTTGTAGTTTATTCAGCTGGGAAAGTCATATCACCTAACCATGTACTTACAAACGATAACTGTTTCTTCATGAATCGTTCGAGGTCATTTAAATCATTGAATTGGAACAGGTGAAGCTGGGAAGAAAAAAGACGCAAGTTAACATGTCTGGTTAACACGTGCTTTTGTTGTTTACAAAGAAATCACCAGCGCAGCAAAACATACTGAAAACAGGCGAAACCATGCAACCAGTTTTAAGCATGGAAAAACGAGCTAACCGCAGTCAGGTATGGCAAACCACTGCGCACCCACCCCTCCCCTAATCCAACTTTAACGCTAACTTATCAAGTTATTACAACTTGTTGGGTTAGGGGAGGGGTAGGTAAGCAGTTGCCCTGATACTGAAAACGGATCAAACAACAACTGGTACCAACTGATAAAAACATGTAACCTGGTGCACTGAAGCGCGGGAAAACATTCAAACGATAACTGGAGGAGAGGGGCGGGGGAAGCCTGTTTGCTCCGAAGCTCCGACTCCGTTCCTACTGTAACTCCATGGCCGGCTGATAAAAGTAGTAAAAGGAATTCCACATGCAGCGAAATAGAATTGTGTTATCATTTACGTAAGGTACCTTTTCTGTAAGCTGGTCTTCTCTGTAGTCGTCCATCACGAGCCAGTTACATTCCCCGCACGGTCTACAATCATAGGTCAGCGGGTAAAAAAGTATCAGCATAAAGTTGTCACTAACAGAAATCCGGAACAAATGGGTTTCTACTGTCGCATAATTTTCTCTTGCACATGGCAGTGACTTAACAAAAGTAAATAAAAAAAAAGAAACTGCTGCAGAATACCCTACCACTTATTTACATGTGAATAGCGTATACTGTTGTTCTTTAAGGTGGCTAGAAACAGATCCCAGCACTTTCCTAGACGTAGATTTTGATGGGTCATTAATGCCACTCTTTATCAGTTGATGTTACAGTCATGGTATCAAAAAACTGCCCAATTATTGGTGAATACGTTGGTATTATTTTCGTGACACTATAGATTACCATAGCAACACTGTCACCTGCTAAAAACACCCTTAATTTCAGCTTTAAGCGCTTATATTTCAAAAATGGCACGCTGAAACTTTTTCTCATTATAGCATTTTGATAAGCAGGATAAGATGCAACTTTTGGCAAAGTTTGAACAAATTCTGTACATGGAATTCAGAGCCACCTTAAATTTTCGAAAATTTAAGGTGGCTCTGAACTCCATGTACGGAATTTCGAGAGCAATTAAGGTGGTTGATGGCTTCGATTAGAAAGTGCAATTATCGTACCCTATCACAACGGTAAAAACGTCTGCAAACTTACAGTGCCACTGTAGCTTGCCTCAGGCCCCCTGCCTGCCACAGCATGCTCACCATGGCTGTAATAAGCGCCTTCTGTCGATCTGATGCCATAGGAGTCAACATACTACAAATAAAAGGTAATTCGAAACTCTTTACTACTGCCTTTTTTCGGGGTAACAGGGTCCGAAATTAACTTTTTCTAAGGGAGCTAACTGGCGACTAACCTAAAAATTTTGGTCGCCAAATGAAAGCGTTTGGTCGCCAAAGACAAGTGTTAGTTTTTTTGGTTTGGTTGTATTAATTTTTCGTTTTACTCCAATAGTTTTAATTTACGTTAATTTATAGTAAAAGCACAAAATTTAAACTTTCTTTCACTATAATTAAACAAAATGTTTCCACTTAACACAATATTATTACATACAGCTATTAAAGGAGAGACTCACAACAGCCGTGTAACGATAACATAGTCCTACATCTCAATGAGCCTGTTTGTCAACGTTCATGCGAAGGCTTCGGATTTCTTTTTCTTATTATTTCCATTTAGCAGGAACTATACTGGTCTCCTGTAAAGTTCTGTGTACTAGACATATGGGGGCCCTCTTTCAATACTTAGATTTAATCAAGTGTGCAACTCAAGTATCTGTTCTTCGCTGAAACGCAACGAAAACGCAATGACGAGAAATGTTCTAGTGCCAGGCCCTCACACTTTTTTATTGCTCGAACCAGTCCCCCACCTAAGTCAGTGGCCATGATAAAAAATATAAAAACTAATGAGTTGATTATTGACCATTATAAAATGTTGGAAGAGTTACACGCGCTGTGATTGGTCGAATCGAGTTCATTATATCCCAATAAAGCACGCGCTCTACGTCACACGCGTGCACTGTTGAGTTATAATGCACGCTGCCTACGTCACAAGCTCGTGCGCCAGCAAATGGGTATGAAAGCTCGCTTAAATCTCCGGGACATTTTATAAAAGAAATAAAAAACTTGTTCCTCGTACATTGTTGAGTTATATGAGCACTTGGGAATTTTTAAGAACACTCGAGAAGTGCCAGGCCCTTCTCTCGTGTTCTAAAAATTCTCGCGTGCTTATATAACTCAACAATGCACTCGGCGCGTTTTTTATTACTTTAACACAATCGCAATGGCATTTACTCTGTTTACTGGTATTTAGGTAAAGTATTAAAAGATTAATTAAGCGCGCTTGTTTCGGCTGAGGCTTTATTCGTCACGACTCGTCACGATTTTCGCCACGTCACGTTTTCGCCCGCGATATCAGAATTGCGAGAAGCTGCTGAAACAATATGGCGCCGGGTAATTATGGCGATCGAAAAATTGTCACTTCGTTTTACTACAATTCTTCACGGCAGCTTTATGTTTTCTTTTAAAAAAAGCCCATTTACCTTGGAATTCCAAATGTTGAGGGGACAAAAGGTTAGTCGCCTGCTGGCGACCAGTTTTAAATTTCTGGTCGCCAACGCTCAATTTTTGGTCGCATTGGCCACCAGTCAGTCGCAATGTCGGACCCTGCGGTAACTTGCCAATGTTCGCACTCACACGACACGTTAATATATCTTTCACATCTAAATTTCCTAGCCTGCGAGCAAGCTCTCTAATACTAGTGGGGTCTTGCGCGAAATTTACTTCGGGTGCGAGCGGGGAGAGAAGCAACCCGCGAGAGGACTGGGAGGAGATGCGCGCGCATCCTCAATCCTCTCCCGTCTAGCTACACAAGCTGCTCCCGCCTAAAATAAATCTTGCGCGAGACCCAAATAGAGAGCTTGGTCGCAGGCTAAATGTTCGCACAAGGATCCTGTGAAATTCTCTAGGGTGAAAAGTTACAAGATGGCCACTCCCATAGGGACTACGACGAGAGCAGGTCGCCTTTCAAAGT
Organism: Galaxea fascicularis; assembly: GCA_948470475.1. Classification (NCBI taxonomy): domain Eukaryota; kingdom Metazoa; phylum Cnidaria; class Anthozoa; order Scleractinia; family Euphylliidae; genus Galaxea; species Galaxea fascicularis. The sequence goes on from OX419344.1 coordinate 11,536,995, forward strand.
TCCGGAGGGGGGAGGGATGGAGGGAGGGCGTGCACAGCTAGAAATCACAGACGCATAATTGTTATTACCTTTTCACGTGTTCAATGGTCGGCTGCTCGTACAACAATTGTCTCAACAGGAATCCTTGTAAACACGCCATGACCCCGTCAGGACCCACCTGGGACAAAGTTCCAACAAGACAAGTGAATAGGTAAGTGATATCTGACCCCGTCAGGACCCACCTGGGGGAAAGTTCCAACACGAAAAGTGAATGGCTCAGTGGTATCTGACCCCGTTAGGACCCACCCTGGGGAAAAGTTCCAACAAGATACGTTAATGGTCTGTGGTATATGAACCCGTCAGGCCCCACCTGGGGAAAGTTCCAACACGAAAAGGGAAAGGCTCAGTAGTATCTCAGTGACCCCGTTAGGACCCACCTGGGGAAAAGTTCCAACAGAACAAGTGAATGGGTCAGTGGTATCTGACCCCGTCAGGACCCACCTGGGGTAAAGTTCCAACAGAATAACTGAATGGGTCAGTGGTATCTGGTCCCATCAGGACCCACCTGGGGGGGAGTTCCAACAAAACAAGCGAATGGGTCAGTGGTATCAGGCAAGAGGCGGCTGACTCGGCTTTTCATTCCCCCATCCTTTCCCGATGAAAGCACTTAAACCAAATGACAGTTAATGTTGGTAATATGCCTTGATGTTTTGACAGATTCTCACCCTCGAAAAGAAAGAAAAACAGAGGAACTGTGGAGAGAATTTGCATGTTGATATCAGTGCCCAGAAGGATACACAGCGATGACTTACGACCTCAGCCAAGAGGTGACCTGGATTAAAGATGAATGAAAGTTTTCGACCATTTTGACAACACTGGGAAATACGCGCATCCAGCTTGTCCGTTTATACATTCATCGCGACGCGTAATTCTACCCCCATGGCCAGGCTATGAGATCCATAAATAACTTGCACGATCAACCGAGTTTTAAATGTCACAGATTTACCTTGTAAAAGCTCAGCGCATAAGACAAGTTGGTGAAGAAGTTGATGTGTTGTTTTCTCCATTCTGAATTGAAAGACGTATACGGCGTTCCAAACAACAGAACACGTAGGGCCTGAAAAAGGAAACTAGGGAACTCATACAATGGACGGTGTAAACGTCGTGATTTGATTGGTCTAGAGGAGTTAAGTATAGGCACATGAGTGACGTCATGCGACAAAGAAAGTAAATAAAAAAGTACAAACCAAGTAGACTGATTCCATTTGTCAGTGTGTGTCTATACTCTGTTGACAAAGGACGTCAAAACATGGTAAGAACACCAGTCACGCTGATCGCTTCCGGCTCGTCATCCATGCGTTATCAGAGTGCAGTCGCACTGCCAAGTGGAATCTATTTGTTAAATAGTGCACTAAATCCTACGAGTCACTTGCATTCTACAACGGTAATGTATATTGGCAGTTGTACATACACTCGACAGTGGTTTCACTCGCCGTTTGTGGCTGGCACGAGGCAATCAAAACATGACAAAAGATTGGGATTTTCGATAGAAACTGTATAAGTATCCTTTTGTGACGGACGGGTGATGAAACAATTTTAATAAGATTGATTACAATGCTTTTGCCCCACGGCTACCACAGGCGGTCCGAGAGCACCAGTCATCTGAAAGTACTGACCCTGAAAGATGGTATAAAGTTGCCATGAACCGTCCTTACAGCGGCAAAACCAAGGAGATTTCATCCGATCTACGGAACTGTTAACACGCTTTGTACGGCCGAACATGCGTATTAGAGAAACCAAAACGCCTTGAACTTGGTAAACACTGAGAAGCGTTCATACGACTGATGCTTGGACTTTTAGAAATTGCAAAAATGGTATTTCCTTAAGGAGGATCGCAGCACTTTTTTTGGCTTTGGGGTGTACCTGTTGAAATCAAGACAGGCTTCAAAGTTTTTTTCTCGTCTGTTACCATAGCAACGGTAACGCAAGGCCGCTGATTTTAAAAATGCTCAATTATCTTGAAATCCAGTTAGACCCTACAAAACGACACTTTAAGAGTGTAAAGTACTTACATCCCACAACGTGTAAGCCAAATTAGAACAAGATCGGTAAAAGCGTTTTGAAATTTTGAAAAAGTCGCTTTGTTTATTTCCGCATTTTTCCTCAAGCTTTTTGAAGAAAATGAAACTTTTACATCATTTTTACTCTGCTCAAAGAATTATCACGGTAGAAAAACATTTTCATTTTACATTGAGCATCCCAGGTAAGTGCGATTGTACGATATTTGTCACAAAGTTGGTAATTTGCATAAATTCAAATGTCAGCCACCTAGGAAGTTCGACATGAATTGAAAACGTTTTCCTATCATGATAATTCTTTGAACAGAGAAGAAATGGTGTAAAAGTTTCATTTCTTCAAAAAGCTTCACGAAAAATGGGGACATGAACAAAACGAGCCTTTAAAAATTTAAATCACTTTTACAGATTCTTTTCTAATTTGGCCTAAAAGTCGTGGGACTTGAGTAGTTTACTCTCTCAAAGTTTCGTTATGAAGTGTCTGACTGGATTTCGAGACAACTGAGCTTTTTTTAAAATAAGCGGCCTTGCGTTACCGTTGCTATGGTAACAGCTATTGCTTGGAAACCGATGAAACTGAAAAACTGAAAAACTTTATTTAGACACGGGCACATGACATTGATGGGTCTAAGAAAAAGACTCGTTACAAAAATGTACGTGTATCTACAGTAGCTATAAGCTAAGTAAATGTAAAAAAAAAAAGTAAGAATTAATAAAAGAATAAACCATTTATACTATGAACTAAAATAAAATCTACTCAGAGTAGGAATCACAAGTCCTGGCTCAACTTAAGTTTCTTGAGTTGGGTGAGGTTGGGGGCCTCCCTAACATGCGAAGGTAAATTGTTCCAGAGTCGGACGGCACGCAATATACGAAAAGGATATGTGTTTAGAACTACTGTTGGGGGCCGGCTGGTTGAGTCTGCTACCAATACCGCGAAGATTGTAAGCACAGTTTTTAATTCTAAACATATTACTTATATAATTAAAATAAATTTTCGTCATACGCCGAAAAGACGTTGCAGTCCCAAGGAAACCAGAGCCTGTTTTCTATAAGAAATTTTGATTTCAACGGTACACCCCAAAGTCAAAAACTGCTGCGAGACTCCTTAAGTCTATCAAGTTATCATCCCTTGGCGTTTTAGTGTCAATAAAAAAACACGTCACAAAGACGTGCTGCTGAGAATAAATCTTCTTTGTTACCTTAGCCAGCTCAAGTGTGATTGGTTCTCCACCTGGAACAACTGGTTTCACCGGCTCGGTTACTTGATCAATACTGCGCTCTCTTTCTAAGTGTGGCCTGGCTTTGGAAGAAGCTTGCCTTTTTGAATGAGCTGGAGTCGCGTGGGACAGCAATGGCCTAATGTCTAAAACAAAATAAACTCATCTGCTTTATTACTCTTCAACGCTATCACATCGACAAGAGATAAAGATAAGTCAAAACGCACAAAATAACTTGAAGATGCAAGAACGTTTTTCCCGGAGGCACCTCCAAACAGACTGAAAACTCGAAGTTCGCATAACTTACAAGAGTGGCAAACGGGTTGAAGGCCGTGCGCTGTATTATTTGAGACATTTTACATTCACAGTGACGGTGATGGTGACGGTGACGGTGACGGTGACGGTGACAATGATGATGATGATGATGTCGATGACGATGATGATGACGATGACGATGACGATGACGATAACGATGGTGAAATCGACTCAACTCTAAACTAACTCACGCTATATCAAATGTTGGTTTATGAGGGGAGGGGAAAACCAGAGTACCCAGAGAAAAACCTTTTGAGGCAGGTCTAGAACGAAAAAACTCGGCCCACTTATGACTTACCCGCTGGATAGAGTTATCCGCTCTTTGAATAACTGGGGCCAGGTGTTTCGTGTTTTGACAAAGATGAGATCAACTCGTATTTGTTGACGTCATCTTTGTCAACACACTAAACACCTGGCCCTAGTTTGAATCACCGGTTTTCCCCTCTCCAAACACCGACATTTGGATTTGATTCGAGTTGAGTTGATTTAGTCTGCCCAATTAGTAGAGCAGTGTGCTCGGCTAGAACAGGTTTGCCACTCATTGGGATAGAAAAAATTCCCTGACTTTTCATTGACCAAAGACCAGTTTTCACTGACCATCGGAGACAAATCCTCAGGCAATAAAGCCAAAGAAATCAATTCCTGTGTAGCATTTTTTGAAACGAAAACACCTTTACTACCAAACAATCTCTTTCCAAAACCAAATGGCTAGTCAAATGTAAAATTCCCTGACTACTCACTGACTTTCAGATTCCCTAACTTCATATATAATTCCCTGACTTTTCCCTGACCTTGAAAAAAATCTGTTTTTCACTGACTTTTCCCCGACCGTGGCAACCCTGAAGAAAGATTTGAGACTTAAATGAAGTGGATTAAAAATAGTATCAAATCCAACAAGTAGAGCAGGACGTCAAAAATGTCCCGGAAACAATCCGAAATTTTTATGCTCGAATTTTTTCGAGAGAAAGAGTCCTGAATTTTTCAATACCAAGTACCTACAATCTGCGGGCCTTACTGTGCACGGGTACACAAGAAAAACGGGTTGCTGTACACGATCCCGGGAGTATATTTATATAAAAACAGAGTCACCTGATCCGTACCATAAAAGCGTGTTGTTGTTTTCAGACTAATATAAAGTTTGCCTTGAACGGCTAAATTTGTTTCTTCGTTTAATATGCAAATAAATTTCCCTTTCACCTCTTCACGCGTGTTATCGCTGTTCTTTTACATTACAAATCCGCATTAACTACCTGTCGGCCGCTCTTTGGGCACTTCCTTCACGGCTTCTTGTTTCGAATCGTTTGTATCTGATTTTGGTCCAAGCTGTAACATAATACAAAGATGCAAATGAAAGAAGTACTTCCTTTTCGTACTGTCGCGCGCACAATCGGGAAAAATACAAGAGTCGAACCTATGACCTTCTGATGACAAGTTCGGATGCTGAGTGATTGATGCTTAATTTCTCCTTAAAGTAACACTGCTCAATCAAACATAAAGGTTGTGAGAAAAAAGGAAGTGATCAACAAATAAAGGTCTTGATTGCTTACCAAATTCTCTTCATCATTACCATAGAAAACGTACGGAGAACAGTTTAAGGAATATACATGCTGATATTAAGATTTAAAAGGTTACACTACCCAATTAAACTAACCCCCCCCCCGGGGGGTACTTAAAAAAAATTGGGTGGGGGTGTGCGGCACGCTTCCTGAAACCCTTACCCTAATTCAGACCTAAATCTGTGATTTTTCCTACCCTATTTCAGATCTGATCAAAAATTTGATACCCTATTTTAGACCTGACCTTTAACAATACCCGATTTCAGACCTGCCTTATAATCAGTTCCCTAGGTCAGACCAATGTTAAAGGCAATGTTTATACGCTTTTCCTAAGTAGGATACAAAACTGTACAAAGTTTCGAGCTTAAAATTCCACACTATAAAGCAGGTTGTATAATGCACCGCCGTGCACAAACCATACCCTATTTCAGACCAAAATGGTCAAAATTGATACCCTATCTCAGACCAAAATGGCTAAAAAAAACCATACCCTTTGGCGCCGCACCTACCTATATAGCGAATCTGATAAGGGAGTAACCCCCCCCCCCCCCCCCCCGACGAGGCCTATTTGGAAGGACTAAGCGAAAAACAGCGTCGTACAAGTGCACGTTTGAGCAGAACCGAAGAGCCATATGTACGGCCCTGCCCCACCAATGGCCCTCGTTGGGCAATTCGTAGCGAATAATTGGTTGCAACAAACAGCCAGTGGACTATGAGGTTCCTGAGACGAAAACATTATAAAGAGGTTCATTGTTCTTGGCAGACACTATGCCTGTTTTCATTTCTTGTTCTCAGAACAGCCATTGTAACATTTGTTCAAAAGTACCTGTACTTTAGAATGCAATTTTTTTAAATGATGAAAAGTTTTCTTTCTGATTCTGACATAAAGACCAAAAGTAAATATATATACAATAAGCATTTCGCGAATAGCCTTAGGCTCTTTGATTAATTGAAGGTCTATTTAATTACAGCTCTGTCTTATGGAAGAAAATAAATAACGTATTGGCGAAATACAGCTGTAGTATTTCTTTGACTAAAGGGGGAAACGTCCTAAGAGGTCTTCTACCTGCTATGCACATCAGTAATAAGGGTGCGTTTCAGCAGGAAGCAAAAGAAAAAAAAAAGGTTGACTAAAACAAGAATAATTTCCGCGAGTCAGTTGAGTGGAAGATAATTTTGAAAAAACACGTTTCTGAGACAAAAGCCAGTAGCGGAAACATGAAACAGCCATCAGTTTACGGAACGGTTTCTCGTGTTTCCGCAGGTTCCATCACACATTCAGTAGTCCGGAATACGTCAACGGAAACATGGAAAAGACATATTTCTGCAACGTTTTTATCTGTTTCCGCAAATGTATACCCGGAATTACGATTGTGGAAACATTTGTTTCCTTCAGCTGAAACTTGACGGAAACATGCACAAAAAGTGGTACGGTTCCGCTGTAAACGCAGCAACGGAAACGCGAGTAAACGTCACGAAACCGCTAACGGAAACACAGATTATCCGTCGTGTTTCCGGAACGGTTTCACATGTTTCTGCAACCTTTCCGTTTACGGATCCTTGGAATTTCGTCCTGTGCCGCCCCCTCCACCGGGAGCTAACCCAGGGAAAGTCTGAATGTGGATTACAGTGATAATATCATGGGTGACAAACTACTCCTTAATTTTGGCGTGAAATTTCAGAGTTAATTTATAATTTCACATGTGAAATTACAAAATTGCCGTGGCAACGTTTTGATCCAAGATGGCACTCCAGGTTCAAAGATGTTATGGATATTACGAGCTCTTAAAGTTTGTATATTTTTGCTTGAATTTTATCTAGGCCAGTTTGCTTTGGCCATATAATAAACTTATAGCGACAATTTGTACTTCAAAACGTATTAACACGAAGACAAATACACAAATGGCCGCTATCGCATTTTACACGGGCGCCGTTTTCAGTTCATGACGAATTATAGCGAATCATGTGACGAAGATTTGACAGTTGACTCAACTTTGAAACATTTTGTAAACAGCAAGAAGGATTTGAAAGGGCTTTTTGTCGAAAACTTACAAATATCGTGAACTTTAGCCAAAAGTATGCTTTAAACATTTCAATGCGTGAAGTTCTCGACGCAATAAACAAGTCAAAAACCCACGATTGTGAGTGTAATTTGCCACCCATGATATTAAAAGGTAATCAAATGGTATACTCGTAAAATTAGGGAATAATTTCACGCGCGTTTTGTCCAATAGAATTAGGACAAAACGCGCGTGAAATTATTCCCTAATTTCACTCGTCACCATTTGATTACACATACTAATTCCAATTATATTCCAGTCCTGTATTAGCAAGAATCAGAAACTAAACCTTGTCGTCCGGTGAAACTTGAATTTCGTCATTTTACCTTGTTGTTTAGCACAACAAAAAAGAGAAATGCACTAACTTTTTTAAACGCGCGTACATTTTTCGCGCATTCAACCCTACAATTTTTTTTCTTTTTCATGTTCTCTTTGCAGCCAGCGCCGTGTAGGGACCTTCGGAATTGAATACGAGTACGAGTTTGAGTACGAGCACGACTTTTCAAATCTTGTTTGCATGCCTTAGAAGATCGCCAGTGACACCAATCTTGTTTCTACAATCTCCTGATCTGCTGGTAAGTAACAAGGCAGAGTGAGGGTTCAGGGTAAGTGACTGGTTTGAGACTAGAAATCGTACTCGTGCTGAAATCTGAAGGTCCTTATATAATGTCTCGTTTATAACTAGTCATGTCGAAAATACAATGACGAGGCGATTTTGCTTTAATATTCACAGATGGCAAACGCAGGATTCCGCTAAATATTGCAGCCAGCCCATCAAACACCGATATGTCGTCGTGCGCACGTGCGCTCACTCACGAGAAGAGAAATTTCGTAGCACCAAGCGCTCATGTATTTTTCCTCTGTTTAATGTATAAATACCAACGTAATACCAATCCATTTCACGTTAATATTTTTTTGGAGGCCAACACATACATACAGGCTAAGACAGACGTAATCATAGCAGGACATCTTTTCACGTGTAAAGATCACATGCGATGAACACGTGCGAAGACATTATGTTTTCGCGCGAAAGCTCACATGGAATTTCATTGGTGTTTACATATTAATGAGGAGATGTACATCTTTTAAGTAAAAACCTGCCCCTTTAATGAGGAAACGTACACTTTTCAAGTGCAGACGTGCACCTGTAACCTTAAAACCCTAAGATGGACCAGCATCAAATTTCTCCCTATAACATCAATGCTTTATAAAATAGAATGGTAACGAGAATTAAGGACAGGATCGCAAAAGATGAATTTGCTATTGCTATTCCATATTTTAACCATTTCTCCCGACTACTTCTCTAGGAAATGTGTGGGACTGATCAACGCTCGTGATGCTAAAAAGACTCTTCGCGAATGCGCCCAGAACATAAGTCCTATCTATTTTAAATCCTATCTATTCGATTATTTATGTCAATTTTAAATCAGATGTAACTTGTGAGTGTCAAGTATGCAAATGATTTAATTAGGTAAGCTATAGATCGCGTTTAAATTTTACTTCTCAAATTTTAGTGTTAACCGTTTAACCCCTAAGGGGTCTCCCTTTGACGAGTAAAATCGTCTGGCGTTGGACAGAGCAAAATCTATAGTTTTTTTTAACCCTTTAACCCCTAAGGGGTCTCCCTTTGACGAGTAAAATCGTCTGGGGTTAGACAGAGCAAAATCTATAGTTTTTTGAACCCTTTAACCCCTAAGGGGTCTCCCTTTGACGAGTAAAATCGTCTGCCGTTAGACAGAGTAAAATCTATAGTTTTTGAACCCTTTAACCCCTAAGAGGTCTCCCTTTGACGAGTAAAATCGTCTGCCGTTAGACAGAGTAAAATCTTTAGTTTTTGAACCCTTTAACCCCTAAGAGGTCTCCCTTTGACGAGTAAAATCGTCTTGCGTTAGACAGAGTAAAATCTATAAAGTCACTCTTAGGAGGGAAAGGAATAATTTTAAACCAGGTATAACTCGTGAGAGACAAGTATGCAATTTAATATAATTTGGTTAGCTTTGGGCCACGTTTAATTTCACCTCTCAGGCTTTTATGTTTAATATTTGAGAATATCCTCTGTATGGGAATTTAGTTTTCCCCCATTTTTCTCGTCATGCAGTTTTTCATTTGTTTCTTTTGTATACACTTACTTGCATTCGCATGACAAAGTATAAATAAACTTAACTGCATTTCTTTCATGAAGCTGCTAAATGAGATCTTTTTTTTGATCGCTCAAGTGCATGTGAAAGGTAGAAAAAGTTGTAATCTGTGCCTTTCGGCCGCTTTTGTGGTATAACCACTCAATTTCTTTTCAGTATCATACTCCCTAGAACTTCTGTCTGGGGTCATCGTCACAAAACTGTTTTCAAATGACCAGAAATTTCCTTCTGATTATCGACATTTAAAGGTATTACTTCACATGTATTACCAGATTGCAAGTAATAGCCATGGCTAAAATCGCCCCTTTAGATTTACATCCTAAAGTTTAACCTCAGACGATGAAACTACTTGTTGCGCTTTCCCGTGCTTTTTAAGAACTATAATATCATTTTCCCTGCTTTCACAGACGATTTAACGTAAACGAATACGTCCTCACTGTGAAGGTGTACGTCTTCTCATTCAAGGTGCAAATACTGTTGTACTTGCCACGCCATACAGTTTTTTCCTTACCAATGTTTCTATAGGGGATTTTTCTTTGGCCGCGAGTTGTTTTCTGGCTTGTGTGACAGCTTTCACCTGCGGAGGTTTCATGGCGTTTACCAGTTTGACTGGTTTGTCCTCTGAGACTGCCATTCGTTCTCTCACGTGCCGCGGACACGCGTATGCAGTAGACCGCTTGAAAACGTGACCCACAGCTGAAAAAAAAAAAACTCCGTGACGTCAAGCAATGTATTTCACCTGGATTAATTCACCTGCTACCTCCAGATGCCTTATGATTGACTTTGCCAGAAAAAAAGATCCACTTCTTACCAGTTTGCCTGAGAAAAACGTAGCATCAAGAACAACACAAGCAACGGAAGTTAACACCAGCTCACGATGGTATCTTTAAGCGATAAAGGCTATCAAAGCTGTCAAAAACGAGTTCGATGGGCTGTGACCTTGGAACAAATCAGGTTCTACACTCCAGAAAACAAAAGCGATGCTCCCGCGGAGTCACTGCTCAAGAGGTTGAAGATCAAGATGCACGCGTGGAAAGAAAAAAGACTCGCATCTTTGTTGATTATTACACAGGAAGATCTACAAAGACTACACGAACAAATTGAAATAATCGTTGGGAAGATTACGGGCCACTGTGATGAAATAAACATCGAAAACCTCACGGATGACCACAGGGACGAGATTCTTCAGCTCTACGAAGTGTACCAACAAACGGAAGAAAAAACAATTTGTAAAATGTGAACTACATTTGGAAGTTTAATGCGCCCACCAACAGCAGCACACGAGTCTACTGTTACTTATTCCCAGACTTGATGTTTAGGTTTTTAAATTATTGACTTTCATAAAAAGTACTAAAAGAAATCTACCAGATCGGAAAGAGTGCTGTGGGTAGCTTCCATGGTTAAGTCCTCGTTACGCCAGCGTTTTTTAGACCAGACCTGTTTGTGATTTGGTGATAGCTCTAAACTGACAAGGACAGTCAATCACGAAACACAGCTTCCAGACTATTTGATTGCTTTTTAACTCATTTATGCGCGCATGCGCAATGAATTAGGCTAAAAACCGACGTAGATGGAAAGCAAATGTTCAATAAATATCAGTTTATGCTCTGACGACAACCAGAAAGCATAGTGCGAGTAGTAAAGAAGCGCAGTGCACTGACCAGCCCGATGGAATGAACCTGAATTACTGTCAGAACATCATAGCCACTAGACCATCCTGCATGTCATTGCCTCGCAAGCCCTAGCCCTGAAGAGACTCTCTATATAGTAGGGTGTCACCTAGCCACCCAGAAATGCCTTCTACCGAATCCAGGTTTTGATTGCCTATCAAGGAATGGCGAAAAAACATCTTCAAAATAATAATTACTAAAATTTTACCGACCCTAATACTAGTGTAGCTCGGCCGATGTCAAAGCAACTTCGCTTTCACATTAATGAACAAAGACAAAACGATCGCGGACAAACAACAGACCAGTAATAGTTTTTCCGGTGAAAATTTGAACCAAATCAACAACAACTGAATTTGCTTTTAAGAGCGAAAACCGATCGTTTTTGTTGCGTGAGTGCAGACAACTGAAACAGGTTTTCACGCGCTTCACCTCTGTTCAGAGCGATCACTCTGATCCCAAAACAACTCTTCTTCCTTCCAAACATTCCAACAATCATCGAAAAATTCTCAAACGCTTACTGTACCAAGGAATCCGACCTGATGAAGACATAGTTCGATTGAATGAAATTTAACGAAAAGTGCCGAAAACAAGGTACTAACCTGTAGCGCCGCCTTTAATGGAGAAAAATATCTCTTAGAAATTGAGGACCGATACATGCGTGACGCCATTCTTTTCACAAATGGACCTATGATAACACTGAACCATGTACTTTCTCCTTGTGATATGACTAGTTTGTCCAAGAATAAAGAAGCTGATCACTTAAGATAACTTGCTTTCATGTGAAGATTTTATTAGTGCTCCCAACTAATGCCATGAAAAATATTACGGACAGTGAACAGAGTACGGATGTTAACGTTGTGGATTGAAAGGTTTTAAATGCAAATCTGTGCATGTTTGATCACAAGGTGCCGACTAAAATATTGAACATATTAATCGTGCGAGGACTTATTGCGACGTGTCTATGAACAAAATGTTCTTAACCTTGTCGAGGCACGTCGAAAAACAGTTGGCTCAATGGAGAAAAACCCGCTCGCAAGCAAGACAACTAGTTAATTTGGTTCGAAAATGTGTGCAAATTTCATTCAGTGATTCCTAATCAAAAGAAGCAACGATTAACCCAAATGTTAAGCGTCAATGTATACGATACACCTTCTACCACTTGAAAACATGTATCCGTATTTCAGTAAAAGAAAAATTGCGAACGGTAAATCCTTAGCGGGGTCATCAAGAGTTATAGACAGGGTGGGGATCACGAACATTTTCTCATTTCCAGTGGGACCCAAATTATGACTGCTATTAAATTTGAAAACCGCGTCATTAGAAACGGGTCAACGGAATCCCATGAAAGAGCCTTTCATACGGAGCAGAATCCTAGATATTAAACTTAAAACGCCTTGATAGTTGGGAGGCACGACTGACAGTTTATAAATCGTCTAGTTTCACTGGATCTTTGTAGCTCTATTGTTTAAGGGCTGGGGTCAATGTTTTGAATTGTTCGTCTATTGTTTTATTTTTCAACTAATCCTATGAGGTATTACGAACGATGTAGATTAAAGGGTGTTTTCGACTGGGAAATCTGGATTTAGATCTTAAAATCCTGGGACCAGTTGCATAAAAGGTGGACGTACGGCTGGGACTTACACCCGACGTTCTTAGTCCCGACTTACGTCGTTAGCAAAGCGTTGACGTCTGTTGCACCAGCTTGACGTTGGAAGGTACTATATCACCTGACATTCACGTGCAAAGTCGGTTGCATATAAGCGTGCACGCCTACTTTGCATAACTGTAAACCTGGTCATCTGGCCAGTTTCAAATAACATAGTTTAGTCGAAGCTGAAAAGGAAACCGTGCTTTTCAGACAAAGAAATACAGTCTCTAGTTGACTCGTTTGGAGAGCATAAAGATTTATTTTTTAGTTAACTAAATAATTCGACTACAAATCAAAAGAAGAAGAAAGTTTGGGCCCACATTAAGACATCAGTTAATGCTCGTGCTGTTCTGTGAAGAGAACCTCCTACGGATGGAGGACCTCGCCAGAAGATATCACCGTACAGCGACATAATGTTGTCAATATATGGAAAGAGTGGCCGTCAGTCGCAGGAATTGTGAACGGAATCGAAAGTGCCAGTGCATGCGTTCCTCTCGCAGTCGAGGAGGGTAACGAATGCAGAGAATATGACGCTGCGTCATCAAATAAAACTGAAGTTCCCATCTCATCCAAGAATGATAAACGTCTAGCCTTTTCAACCAGTGGAGACCTTGAAACTGGTGAGCTCGAGACGTGTTCCTCCAAGATTGAATTACAGCTTGTTGAAGGTAAGATCGATGTTCTCGCTTTTCACGCTCACCTTTATCTGATATGTGTACCAACACTTGCGCACGGTATTTGACAAAAGACCTTGGTTCCTTACAGATAGTTCAAGGATACGCGAAGAGTCGTCAAAATCCGGAGCAGTTTGTACAACGGGGGTAGATAAGAAACCAAACTTGAGGGACCAAATGGAGAAAAGTTCAATTGGAAGTTACTGCCGAACGTTCGAGAATAGAGGCAGAGAAAAGAAAGCTTAAAAAGAAAAAAAATAGAACTACAATTACACAAGATGGGTTCAGAATAGGAATACCAAAGACTTGTGACTCTCTGTCTAGTGAAATGAAAAAAAATATGCAATGTAATGTCAAGTTTATCAAGCTACAAGTTTCACGTTTATTAAGAAAATTCAAATATAGAAAATATGATGTACCACTGCACACAGTTAGTTACAGCTATTCGAGGCGAGCAGTGGCTTGACGCATAGAATTACGATACTAAGTAGACTTACGTATTCTCATACAATACATTATTAAAATAAACTTACAGAATTAAGTATAAAGTAGGAATCAGATAATGAAACCAAGAAAACAAAGATTACTGATATAAAAAAGGGACAAAATAAAATAATGATAATGATAATTGAATGTTGACCAGTATAACATGTGCGAAAGACAGAGATTCATAGGAGAATTAGACAAAATTACATGAGAAGCTGGAAGGATAATGCAAATGTAATGAGTTCAGTTTTTAAGGCATATTCAAATCCAGTAGATCAATATACTCATTTGCCTCCGAGAGTTTCCGAAGGAGCATATTGTGAATGCTGCGTTTAAATTTCGCTTTAGGCATTTGACGAATTTCATTAGATAAGTTCATGTTTCATTTTCGTATTCACTTGGAGCACTTGCTGATGTCTTCCCATATAGGTTTTGTCGCAAAATACATTGGATAAACATCAAAATGGTTATTTTGAACTAAATTTAATCATGCAAATTAATGAGACTCCCTAGTGAGAAAAATGACTCGAGGTAATTCTTTGTCGCATTAAAGCTCCCCGTGTGCTGGGCGTGGTATTTACAAACGCCTTCTCAATTGAATCCTCTGCATCAACTGGGTGTTTGTAGTCCACTGCACTGTTGTGCAAGATAATACAGGCTGCGATAATTCGCTGTGTAGGCAGTGAAATCTGTGCTTGGGGATCCCATTACACCAGTTCTAGTTGTTCGGTGGGAGCCGCCATTGTATCGCTCCTCAGTCCCGTATGTCGGAACCAAGATGGGTGTCTTTAACCAATGCCTTAATGGGTATCCGCTATCACCAAGAATGATCCTCTCGTAAAGTCCCTCTTCAGATTCTCTATATATTGAACTTTCCCTCAAAATACGTGCATCATGAGTGCTGCCGCGCCACTTGACAACCGAGTTCAGTGATAATTATGCGTTCTGCATTGCCGATTAGTTGAATGTTCAATGAGTGATAACCTTTTATGTTGACATACTCGTATTCTTTCCAAGTTGGGGCTTGAATCCTGACTTGAGTTCTGTCTATACAACCAACTATGCCGGGGAACACAGCTAATGCATAAAATCTCTCTTTTGTTCGGTCCAGTTCCTCTGCATCAGCCGGAAACTCAACGTACTTAGGCCCGTTTCAAACGCCGTGCTAAAGTCGTGCCGAACTAAATTCAATTTGGCTCGACTGTAGCACGACATTGGCACGACTTGGTTTCAAACGTCGTGCTTAATTAAGTCGAGTTAAAAGCTGTTGCTGTAAACATGCGTCAAACCATAACAAACCGGTTTTGCTGACTTTTAAAATGTATTTATAATTTATGAATTCAGTTCGGCACGGCAATAGCACGCCGTTTGAAACCATGCCGTGCCAAAGTCGGGTAGCACGACAGAGCTTGCCGTGCCGCACGGCAGAGTCGAACTTAATTCTTAAATGGTTTCAAACGCCGTGCTACAGCCGTGCCAAAGTCGAACTTAAATAACGAATTTAGTTCGACACGACTTTAGCACGGCGTTTGAAACGGGCCTTAGGTAGATTTCTAGCCAACTCTGAGGATACTCAGTAGATAATTCGGCTGACCGTGGACTTGTGGATGCCTTGATGGTCACCAACAAGCTCTTGAAAGGCCCCATTTGCACAAAATCGCAAGGCTGTAAGGAATTGATTCTCGGCAGAAACGGCCATGGTTCGCCTAGTTCGATGCTCGATTTGAGGTCTGATTTCTTGAACCATTTCTGATAGTTCGTTACGTTGAAATCGATATCGGGAGTACTATTAGCTGGGTCATCAACCGAGTCCAAAGGGTTTGTACGGTCACGAAAGACTCGTTCTCTTCGAATAGCACGTCGAATTTCCAGCATTTGCATGAGGAACATCATACGTGCCATTTTGGAAAAATTCGAAAATGAGAGCTACGACCATACTACGCGTCGCTTACGCCTACCCCCTATCAGGCGTAGGTTCTAGTCCTGGGCAACGTTTGACGTTAAGCATAGCCCAAAGTGGTGCAACCGACGTACAATTTACGCTTGAGTAAACGCCTGACGTATTTACTTAGTATAGAGCGTACGACGTTTATGCAACCGGGCCCCCCAGATCTTCGGATTCTCGGGATCGAACACAAGGTCTGATTTCGCCTCGGATTTTGTTAATTGGAATCCGTGCGTAATCAGAAGGCAAGGCAAGGGAGCCTCAAAACGCAGAGGAGGTACGGACTTTTTTTGAGATTCGTGAATTTCAGCGCCAGGTTCATCCCCAACTTAGCAAGTATCGCTGAGCCACTTCACAGGTTGACCAGAAAGGAAACGCCCTTCGCGCGGGGTACAGAACGACAGACTGCTTTTGATGAGGTTGTCTAACACACCGACATAATGAGATTCATGATACTTTGTAATTCGTACTGAGCTTAACAGAAACAGTTTTGTCACACATTAAGAACGGGACACTTTACGACAATTTGTGATGTCTATTGTGACGTACCGCGAATTTCATTATGTCGGTCTATTGGACGTGTATGCTTTTGATACCCTGAAGAGTAGCTTAGCGAATGCAGAAACATTGGCATACTTTGACAGGAACGCGGAGAAAACCAAACTCATTACAGATGCCGGCCCAGTGAGCTTGGGAGCAGTCGTTATCCACTTCCAGGGAGGATGCGACCGGGTAGTGGCATATGCAAGTCGAAGTCTAACCGATGTGGAACACAGATACTCACAGACGGAGGAAGAGGCGCTTGGAGTTGTGTGGGGTTGTGAGAGTTCATATGTACCTACATGAAGTCGAATTCGCGTTACTGACAGGCCATAAGCCCCTTGAAGTTATCTAGTCTACCAGCTCCCAAACTTCAGCAAGGATAGAACACTCGGTCCTTAGATTACAGCCACACAGGTTCACAGTGCAGTATGTACCAGAGAAACCGAACATTGCTGACCCACTCTCGCGGCTTGGCAAAGGAAAAGCAGTATGCATAAACAGTAACGCACAAGAGTTCATTCGGTGTGTAGCAGAAGCATTAATAGCAGCGGCCATGTCTGTACAAGCGGTCAAAGAAGAATCATGGCTCGACCCAGACGTTTCGCAGTTAAGAGAATGTATCGCAACAGGAGATTGGGACAATGCCCCACCGCAAAACAAAGCTGTAAGAAATGAACTTTACACCTTAGGCAAGCTAGTCCTAAGGAGGACAAGACCGATGATCCCTTAAAAGCTACGTGGAAAGGTGCTAGATTTAGCAAACGAGGGACATCAAGGTTTGGTAAAGACCAAACAGAGACTCCGTACGAAGGTTTGGTGGGCCGGGATCGATAAGCAAGTTGAAGATAAGTGTAAAACCTGCCATGGCTGTCAGTTAGTTGGACTGCCCACACCACCTGAGCCCTTAAAGACCCATGACGGACCAATATGCTTTGCGCGGGTCTATTATTGTTTTGACAAACACAAGGAGGAGGCGCCATTGTGTGATGCGGTCGCCGAAGTTTGAATATTTCGCGTGCTTATCGGTTGATCAGAGCACAGTATGAGTTCATCACTGTCTTTATTGGAAAACTCTCTGGAGGAGAGAAATTTAGGCGAAAGATGGCTCAATAGTAGCGGATAACGAGATGGAGGAAGACGAAGTCGTCGAGATTGAAGAGGTTTGAGAAAAAATTTCGGTAACTCCAAATGTTCCCTGCTTTCCATCTCGTTCACACGGGCTGTTAAAATGAACAAAGCTGTGATACATAAGCATTGTAACAAAGCTATAAGAAATAAACAAACCGTCGAATTCTAGCAAGGTCCTAAACTTGATGCTCTGTGGTCTGTTTGATGCAGTAGATCATTACTCAGCAAAGGCAGTTCGTTGCTTCCAAGAACCCAAGAGTAATTTTCCTCTCATGCCATAGTTCAAACACAGATGATCGTACCATGATATAACGGGCACAACCAGATAAACGTGGTCTCCACTTACGCGAAGGTACGGCCATCAAAATGCCAAACGATCAGAGCTTTCTAGGAGTTCATCATATTCACTCTACAGATATTGCAATTCCAAAAAAATCATCAAAATCAACACACAAGTGAAATAGTGAAATCCTTTGGGCAACGAAAAGTAAAATCAAGCTCCATAACCGCCGGATGGTAGCGGATTGCTGTGGATTCAACGGTCTTCACTTGACTTTTCGACTCACAAAAATTATGGCGACTTGACTTAACGCGCGCAAAGCATATTGGTCCGTCATGGGTCTTTAAGGCACACCGATTTTCCAAACCCCTTAAAGAGAGTTGCGTCACAAACAAACGGTGTCTACTTTGAGAGAGGTTATTGTTTAAACTCGCTTTTATGACTGTTTTTCGGTTCTATGGACTGTGAAACAATATCAATGACAGTAGTTTTTAATTTTTTAGTTTAAATGCTGCTACTTGTGAAACCTCTCTTACACTTACCCAAGTCAACATTTTCACTGATATCCTCTTGAAAATCTTCTAGTTCCAATGTGTTTGCTCTTTTGAGGGTGAGCTGAAAGATTATACAGAAATCCTGATGTCACTTATCATAAGCTTCTTAGTAATAATTTGCTATATTTTTTAGATTGGTTTTCAATCGCGTGTCGTAAAACCAAGACCAAAACAGACAGTTACTTTGACCAAACACAAGAGACGAAGACAGGTCATTGAATCAACCGGCGCCAAGCGCGGGAAAAGGCGCGCGTGCAACTTGCGATTGGTTTAGGTTTTGCTTCTCATTGGGTGAGAAAGTGGCCCGATGTTTGACAACCAATCACAGAGCAAAGTCAAGCAAAACCAACTTCGGACACTGAAGTGTGTGACGCAATAAACAACGATTGACTGATGTGGTAACTAAGTAATGGAATGGTAGCATTACGTTGAAAACAGAAAATAGAAATGCAAGTTAAGGTTGCCACTCAATGCGATAGAATAAATTCCCTGATATTTCCCTGATTTTTTACTGACTACGAACTACTTTTCACTGACCCTCCAAGACGAAGCCTTGGGCAACAAAGCCAGCAATGGAGCGACAGAAATCAATTATTTGAAAGACATTACCTTCAAAGCCAGTAACACACTAGGCGATTTTATACGGCGATCGCGACGAATTTGATCGCTTGCGAAAATCACAAGTGAATTTCTCGGTTGATTGATGATGATTTTGTTCTCAGGCTCCAAGCATCGTTGTTGTAAACCATTATGAAAATCGTCCAACCTGATACGTTGACTTTACTGGCGATTCGCAGCGATGACTGTAGAAACTCGCGGAAACGGGCGCACTAGGCGAATGCCCGCAATTTTATACGATTACCGCGATCGGCGTATAAAATCACATAATGTGTCACCCCTTAGCAAAAAGAAAAATTTCTCAACCAATTGCTAGCTCATGGCAAAATTCCCTCATTTCTCAATGAATTCAGGTAAAATTTATAATTTCCCTAACAATGACGCACAATTCCTTGACTTAATTTCGCTGACCATAGTAAAAAACTGAATTTTTATTGTTGTCAGATACATTAGCGATCGTATCCTATATACAACTATATTCCATATTCCAATATTCCATGTTAGTATATACTAAAACAGTGGATAGTGTTGAACGCGCGCGCTGATTGGCTACTCAAACTCCGGATATCCTGTGCTATTCACCTCCGAGCAATTCGCGCGGAATTTGCGCCTGAAAATGTCGTGATCTTTGCAGGAATAAATGAGTTAAAATCATCTTTTTGTGCTATATTATCTCACTGTTTTAGTATATACTAAAACAACTATTCACCTCAGTGTTGGTGGCTAGTGGTGGATATTTACCTCGCCGCTTCGCGGCTTGGTAAATATTCATCACTAGCCACCTCCACTTCAGTGAATAGTTGTTAATTGTACATGAGTAGTATAACAGTTGGGGGCACCAGAGCATTTTACTAAAATAATGGAACTTGCTAATATTTTGCTCCAGTACATCCAACCATATTTGACCGAATTTAGTACCCACAATCATTTTTGACCGGCGGTATCCTCAATATTTTCATTCTATATACAAATAAAACTAGAAGTAATCAAAGATTAATAAGTGCGTTCGAAGTTCAATGAATTTAGCTAAAATCATACAAAAAACATAGGTGTAGCCGCTGTATAGGAACTCAGCACTCTACTTTATTTTGTCACTTTAAAACTCGTCCCGTACGGTACAAAACCTCCGTCCCAGAACGGTTCTTATAAAGGAAAATTACAAAAAAATATATTAAGAATAAGACGACAGAAAGCTTGCAACAACACAGGAAACATACGGCCAAATACCAACGTACCTTATCGGTGACTCTACGTACGACACAGGAAAAACTACCAGCAGCGAAAAACAAAACTAAACAACCTGACATACACTATAAGACACGAGGCGAAAATGAAAAACTTGCACAAAAAAGATTGGCTTTTAAAAACTAAGACAAACAAAAGAGGTGTGAGCGTACATGAAAAAGGTTACGTAATGAAACAAAAGAAAAAACAAATAAAAGTATTGAAACAGTTACGCAACTGCGGTAACAATAGGAGGAAATCAGTTGAGACATAAAATGAGAAAGACGATTACGAAATTCTTCAACAACACGTCCGCCAACACCCGATGTTCGATGTTCGCAAAGAAGACAGAATTTTGTGTCGCACGAGACAGAATCCTTTGCGCAACGAGAATGTGACGTCATAACTGCCCGCCCGATAGAAACCCCAAAAAACCCTTATGAGCTTTCGCTAGCGTTCACAGGACACCCACGAAATTAGGAAGCGTTCTCCTTCGTCGAACGCAAAAACATAGCTAGTCTCGGATCAAGATGGGGTACCACTTTTTAGTTAATTCTGTAATGACCAAATGCGAGACTACTTATTCCATCATCAAGAATGAATCTCTTGTCATCAAACAACTTAGTGATACTTTGTTTAGATTATAACTTCCAATTTCATATTTATCACTTCTTTTTTCTATTATTTTCTCCCGCTCGGGGTCAATAATATTTTATATCATTTTTTTCCATTTTAAAATATCACCTGTTTCTCGATCTATCTTTTCTATAGTTGAAAAATCATAGGGTCTTACGACTTAATGCTTTTTAAACAAATTCTCTTTACAAATGAATATTTCGCATTTATTACAATCACAGGCCGCCCAAGCTCACTACGAGTTGCATACATAAAGGTTTGTATGGGAATCCAGGTTATAGATTCAAGAAAATAAATACTCGCAGATATTCTCAATAAAAAACGCCTTACCTTATTTATATGGTGTATTATTGCTTGCTGTGTGGTTATTTTCCCGATCCGATGCCATTTTAGCGATTTCTTTCATTTCTGAGTGTGTTGATAATGACAAGCCATGTTGTGATAATAAAGAACTGCTTAATGATAATGGAAGGAATGTCAGTAAAAACTGTGGTGTGGTAGACTGTTACATTTTAGTGGGTGGTTATATTGATTTTTACGAGAATATGCATCGAATAAGGACACATTCAGTGTATCATCGTAAATACCATATTGAGAACATTTTAAATGGAATAAATGAAAAGCATGGTATTAAAATTAATTATGAAAACAGACAGATGGTGTATAAAACCTTTGAGCTGATCGACCGAAAGTAAACCGTGAACGGAAACGAATGATAAGTATCAATTTTTTGATTCGGAAAATATTTCAAATAATGAAGTTACGGTATGGTAACATCAAAATAACAAGTTCTAAGAAAACACTGAATTATTATAACCAATGGTAGAAAGAGGCTTACAGGTTAATTAACCATGAGTTACCAATAAGTGACCCGGTTGCATGATTTTCAGTTTACTTGGATGTAAATTGTTTGTTGTATCGCTTTTCAAATCTATCAGCAAGAGGGCATAGGTCAACAATCATCTCGTCGGTCAGTCTCATTTCATTAATGAATTGCGTATGGTTAAATTCAGATCCTCTTAGAGAAGCCCTTAATTGAACCAAGACTTTTTCATAAGTTGTATAAGCGAATTTGGACATTTCGATTTTCTTTTTGTAATCCTTAATTCGGTTAATGTTTTACGCACTAAACCAGCCCCTGAAATAGTACCTAACACAATGGGATTAAACGTTATTCCGCCGGCTATTGTGCCACTTACAACCAATCCTACCGAAATTGGTTTAATCGCTTGAAATACTTGAAAGCCTTTTTGTAACACCAGAACTTACAATGATAAAATTTATTCAACGCTTTGATTTCAGACAGTTTTTCCTGATTGATGCTCTGGTCAATATGATTGAAATGGAAGATGTTTTTTTCAGTCATTATATTATGTGTTTATGTATTTTAAATTTATGCCTTGCCAAAAAGAGGCAAATCCAATATACTCACTTATCGAATATTAAAATAAGAAAAAAAAAAGGTTTATATTTTAATGAATATTCGTTTTTTCTATAACCCGTGTTTCTTTCTTTTAAGTTTTTGGAATGTGTGTCTCCTCTGTTAACAGTGTTTTGGCAAAACAATGGAAAATATCAGAAAGCTGACAGGGGCGGATCCAGGATATTGAGAAAGAGGGGGCCGGTCACTGAAATTGGTATAGTGGCGCAATTTTGAAATTGAGACCGTCAGAGATGCGATTTCCAGCATTTTGAGAATCTTTTTTTTTTTATTTCTTCAACAAAAATTATGTTCTTTGAATACGATGTCTGGATAAAATCAACTATTTCAATCATCCAAGGGATTGATAAAAAAAAATTATTCAACAAAAGGGGGGGCCGCGGCCCCCTCGGCCCACCCCTAAATCCGCCCCTGACGCATGTCGATGTGAGACTTGTCACTGATGAAGAGAAATTGTTCCAAACCAACTTATGTCAGCAACAAAATGTTTAATAAGAATCTCGTAGCGGTTCATAAAATAAAAGAAGCTCTTACTCTTAATAGGCCGGCTTATATAGGAATGTGTGTTCTTGATTTAAGCAAAACTTTGATGTATGATTTTCATTTTAATTATATTAAACAAAAAATATATGGAGAAAAAGCTAAATTGCTTTTTACTGATACAGACAGCTTGTGTTATGAGATTGAGACAAGAAGATGTGTACCAAGACTTTTGGAATGATAAAGACAAGTTTGATAACAGTGATTATTCCCAAAATAATCCTTATTTTGACAAAAGTAAAAAGAAAGTTATTGGAAAAATGAAAGATGAGGCTGTGGGCATGCCGATTATAAGCTTTGTGGGTCTTCGAAGTAAGATGTATTACTATGTGAAGGATAACCAGGTAAATAACAAAACCACTACAGGAATAAAAAAGGATGTTATCAAAAAGGACATCAAACATGAAAACTATAAAGATGCATTACTAAATAACAAGCAAATATACCACACGATAAAAACAATCAGAAGTGATAAAGATGCAAGTTATAATATAAACACGGTATCACTATGTTGTTTTGATGATCAGAGACAAATTCTTATATCCAACCAGTGTTAAACTACATGTAACTTCTACGCAGTTCGTAAAATTAGCAAGAGCAATGGACAAAAGGATGCTACTTACCTTACAACTGAAAAACAAACAATTATGGGGAACCATTCCATTGTTGCTTGTAAAAAGTGAGATTGATAAAATTCAAAAAGCTCGGGAGAGCGCAAATTAAGCTAAATTTTGGTGGGGATGGATTTCCAAAACCTGTTTCAATAGTATAATTAACTAAACAGTGGTATCCCATCTTGATCTGAGACAAGCTTTGTTTTTTTTTATTTGTATGGGGGTACTAAATTCGGTCAAATATGGTTGGGGTACTACAGCAAAATGTTAAGAAGTGCCATTATTTTGGTAAAATGCTCTAGTGCCCCAACTCTTATACTACTTACATGAATGAATTTATGGATGCGAGTGAAACGCAATTTATTAGTGGGTACCAAAGGAGCTATGTGTTATGCAGGAAGAGGGCAAGAATTAATGCGTCATGTGTGAAAGGAAACCAAAACAGATACATGATTTGTGAATTAATGAATGAAAATTCCGTTAAAAGTCAGTTCGTTGATAGTTTTCCATGGACAAAATAAGTTGGTCAAATGCACCGGGGTGGGAGCCAAAAAAGTAAGCAAATGCCCCTCCTTGGGCCTACTCAGAAAACAACATTGGTAAAACTTTGATATACTGTATCATCATTATTTTGCATGCTTGTTGTGTTTGTTTCACGTAAGTTCTAACCAAGCCTGTTCAGAGTGCAAGTCGCTACTATTCAAACAAATGAAAACGAAGTAGATTTGTTTCTTTTTTTATAGCGTTCCATAAACAAACATTTCTTGCATATGGTTAATGTGTTGGATTTAATTTAAATTACATATTCTCTATACTTTGAATGCAAAATTTGTGCTCGGTGGATAATCAACGGTCAGTGTATTTTTATGTAACATGCTCATGGCTCACATTAATGAAAAAATATTACAAACCGCTCAAACGTTCCAGAAACAAATGTAATGTATTTGAACTGACAACACGTACATTTAAAAACATCTACTAACTTCTGGAATCTTTGTTCGGTCAGTCATTTGACTACGAAATTGTCATCTTTTGAAGTGAAATCCTCAATGCAGGCCATATTTGCGTTCACTGCTACGTGTGAGGCCAAAACCACGAGGGTGTCAAATGTCCG
Organism: Galaxea fascicularis; assembly: GCA_948470475.1. Lineage (NCBI taxonomy): Eukaryota > Metazoa > Cnidaria > Anthozoa > Scleractinia > Euphylliidae > Galaxea > Galaxea fascicularis. The sequence continues at coordinate 11,561,453 of OX419344.1, forward strand.
GCCCCATGGCCAGTAGTAAAATTTCAAATACCCCACCTCCAGGATTAAAATATGAGCAAATACCTGGTTAATGCCCCCCCCCCCCTCCCCAGGGGGATGGGGATGGGGATGGGCCAGGGGGATGGGCACTGCTGGAATTGACTGGTGCATAGCCCCTTTATTAATTTGACCACCCACCCAACCTGACTGACTGACTGACTGAATGGCTGAAATGACATGAACTTGTAACCTATTCACTTTAAGTTTTGTATTAGCAACAAATTTTCACCATTGTTGTTCAGGGGCAGATTCATAAAGCCCTCATAAGTTAAAGTCAGATGTCTCATAAGTATTGTTTTCTCACAATAACCCATTGCTTTGATGTACTAGAAAACAATATTTAGGGTACATCTTAACTTAGGATGGCTTTGTGAATCTGGTCCCACATCATTAGATTTACAAGATATCAATATACTTACATTTGTTGGTACTGGTGTTGCAAGGCTAGAAAAGAAGATCAAGATGAAATATATAAATATTCAGTTCAAACTACTTATCCTGCATATGAAACTATATATGTCTTTGCTCAGAGAGATCCACCTCTCACATTCACAGCCAATAGAGAGGTTTGCAAGAGAGAAGGTCTGTGGTCATAGATGATATAGGTGTGTTTTTTTTGCACTAAGGCTCCATTCAACTAGGGGTGATGGGAAGCAACAATAAACAGAATACAGCTGCTGCATACTTGCTGATTAGATTCGAGTGTGCATTATAATATTTTATACAATAAACCTCACATTTTCATTGGTGTAGAGGAGTTTGGGATATTTAAAGTATAGAAAGATGAATGCTGTCATGAGTCAAAGAAAGTAAAATTTAAACAATGTATAAAACAGATAGATTCAATTTGTCAGTGCGTGTGTAGTCTTGATAATGCATGGAGGATGTCAAAATGTGGTAAGAACATCATGCTACTCACCTGCAGCTCATTCAGCTCTAGTGTACCCCAGAGCTTCTTTGTTCTTACCATATTTTGATGTCATCTGTGCATTATCAAATAACACACATTCTATTTTTTTGTTATCTAACATGTTATGGATATTGTTTAGGATGCAATTTGCTGAAGTGTTGTTTCAATAATGGGGTAATTATTACCCCACTAATACTGTTTATACAATTTTTTGGGCACTGTCTTCTTCTCAATTGATTTCTCATTGGACGTAATGTTAACTGCTGTTTATCTTATTCATCCACTCATGAAATGTACTGTGATTCTAATGGTTTACCTCTGATTATGAAACTTGACCAAAAAACTATTAAGACAACAATAATGTTTGCTGTTGGCAAATCATACTGCACAACAAGTTCTCTAACAGACCCAAACTTGTCTATTTACCATGTTTAACATGCCTATGAATGCACTGAAATATGATCAAAGATATCTATATAGTATAAGCATCATAAAACAATCAAGAGGATGATTGTGAAAAAGAAGCACACACTTAATACAAAAAGTTAAAATAAGAACAATGAACTGGGAGGTAGTTCAGTTGTGCCTTCAGTGCAAACCATTCAGGGGTTTCATTAGAACCTAGCAACTGGCCTAAACCACCGCCTAGTTCATCAGAATTTACCTCCACAGCTGCCTACTTTGTCTGGATTTGAACTCAAATGATTGAAAAAATCATCAGTTCGCCACTTAATTTGCTTAGCTCAGACAGCTATTTCAGAAGTTATTAAAACCCCTGCACGTTGTGTTTCCTTATACCATGCTGCATGTTGCGCATAATGCTTGCTACCATTCAGATTTTTTGCAGCTATCTTTTGATATATCCTAAAAATCAGAAGAGGGTGTTCCCCAGCTCTCTTAGAAAGTAAAGCATTTTTTATGTTAAAAAGTACTGAATGCCCTAATCTTCCTCTCATGCACACCAGAAGCAGTTTTCTTCCTTAAGCGTACATAATTTTCTTCAAAAACAACTGGAACACCATTTTCAAATATTATTACACAATGAACTTGCTGTCTCTTTTCAGATTAGTTTTTGTAGATCTTTTTGCAGATTATACAATAATCATGTCAAGATCACTCAATGTCACTGGTAATCATGTCATGTACATATATGACTGCAGTGCATGAATTCTTAGGAATTTAATCATGTCAAGTTCAAGTGCTTTGTATGAGGGGTATAGAGTGGTAAATTTGAGACTTCGTGCCGTTTCAAAATCTGAGACTGAGACGTAAGAGTTTTTATCAATTCGTAGCCCAAAAACTTTGAGATAATGGTACAAATGACGCTAAATAAAATGAGTAAAAACACCAATGAAAGCTACCAGAGGGCCACCTGCTTTGTCTTGGTTTACTGTCTTAATCTACTTGCTGAGTTAGATAAGCTGTACCCATGATCTCTGAAAAATTTGACTCCTGAAGACCAAACAGGCCCATCAGCAAAAATCACACCAAAATGAGACTTTGACCCCCATTAAAAATGCTTCTGAGATTTCAAGATCGGGCCAAACTTTTCTGAGACCCAAGTTTTTTAAGGTACCATTCTATACACCTTGTATGGCTTGCCATCTGGGAAGAAGCAAAATGCCATCAAAGTCTCTAAGTGACTGTTGAGCTGCACACCCACTGCTGTGGTTTCTGTAATTTCCAAAATAATCAAGGTCTTGGTAAGGGTTATCAGTCCCAGCTGATAACTCTTATCTCGACCTTGACTATTTTGGATATCACAAAAACCTCACCCAAAAATTGTTTATTTGTTAGTACAGTATAAATAACAAGCAAAGTACTAATAATATTATCATATGACAAACCTTTTGTCAAATACTTTTGCCCATCTATCCAGCAAGGGTATATCAACATCCTTGGGATTTTTTGACATGCTTTAGTATCTATAATTTACAAAAGAAAAAAAAATGGAAAAGAGAGAGAAAAAATAGAAAAATTATATTCAAATAATGGTAATGGTAATGGATTTATATACCGCATTTTCTATGTATATATATTCAAATGCGGTTTACATCATCCAACCCACCCAACCCATGAAATCATGAAATAGCAGAAAGACCAGACCAGCACACCGGGAACTCCATGCCCTACTCTTTCCGATTAGTGTGTGGGTTCTTTAACGTCCCACAAGGTTATGAACATTGAAGTGCTGTGAGACGGGACCTCCGGTTTATCGTCCTTATCCGAGAAGACTAGAAAGTCTAACAATTTGCAGATGTCATTACAAAGGCAGCACTTTCTCCTCAGTTATTTTAAGACCCTGAGAGTTGGTCCGGCCAGGGATTGAACCCACGACCTCCCGCACAGTAGTCCGGCACTCTACCAACTGAGCCAACCAGTGGGCGATAACAGAATTGGTCCCTGCTCAGGGCTCAAAATTAACAGTAACCCCTTAACCAATAGTTTGTAATTTTCAACATTTGGTCACTAAAGATGTGTCCAACTAACCTGACATGGTTAGGAAAAAAATTCTTACATATTTAAATTATGTTATGGAAATAACCTTTTTACAAATAAATGTTAATTTTCAGCAATGGTTTATGTGTTGTTATAAAATAGGTGCTTAATTGTCAACGTTTTTTAAGGTCACCAGTGCAATTTCAACTACTCTCTAATTTGTTCTAGTAGTTATTAACAAAATATTCAATATCTGAGATACTGTAAGCTGTGAACTTGGATACCAAACTTTGCAATTTGGTTAGTAAAAAAGATGTCTGCTAACCCAAAGGGTTGGTGATCCAAAAATTAAATTCGAGTCCTGCTGCTAGCAGAGGTCTCTCACGGCGAGAAATAAACGAGAGAGACAGATGCTTGACTGTAACAGAAAATATTGCAATTGGTACAAATAACGTTCCACATTTCATTCGATATTAGTGAAATCATCACTTATTAAGCTGAATGACATATTTTAACATTCATGTAATAAGAGTTTAACGGTCTAATATACAAGACGTAAGTCGTATTTTCCTTACAATTTTCTGACGTCAAACTCTGGGGGTCGTCCTGCGATATTTGCCTGTGTCATTTGTCGTCCACTCTCTCAAAACCTGAGTGTTTTGAATAACTTCATAAAGTTTGACAACTGAACACTTCAAACACTAATATTGAACTCAGTGGCACATAACAACTGTGACCGACGGTTCCCAAATTATGAAAAAAAGAAGACTGACTTTGGAGCTCTGACTCCGGAGCTAAATTGATTCGCCAGTTTTTGTAGCCAGCTAACAAATAATTCAGACAACTATGTAGGAAGATAGCAAGACGCCATTTTGTTTCTAAGCAGCTAAATCAAGTCACGTGATAAACGATGACTCGGCAAGCGTGCCTTGGCATGTTTCAGTTTTTTCGGCGGAGGGTACAGGCGGAGGGGAGGGGGGAGGCTGTAGGTTTGACACTTTTGGAGGCCAATATAACGTAGCTTACAAACGTTTCTATGCTTCCGATTTCGGAAAACTATAAACTTCTAATTAAAGTCTGATAAGTAAACGCACAGCATGACGTACCCTGGCTCCAGTACCCTGGGTTCCAGAGGATATTTTTTTCTTATCGATACTGATGGTTGGCGGCGAAGCCGCGTTAACGAAGTGCAAAGCGCCGAGGAGAAAAAAATAACCTCTGGTCACACGAATAACGAACCTCATTTCCTTGCTGTGTTGTCGCCTGGGAAACCACGCTTTTTCTAAGCCAATTGTACGATGGCCCACAGGGGCAAAACACAACTCAATTTCCTTTCTGAAACACAACAATCTTTTGCAGAACACGACAATCTTTTTGAGAACACGACAATCGTTTTCAAAACACAACAATCTTTTTCGGAACACAACAATCTTTCGCAGCACACTACAATCTTTTTGAGAACACAACAATCGTTTTCAGAACACAACAATCTTTTCCAGAACACAACAACCTATTTCAGAGCACAACAATTTTTTTTAGAACACAACACAATTTTCTGGTTCACAACGCCAAACAAGAACAAAACAAAATTTCGTGAAACACAACAAAATTTCAAAGTACTGGTAACTAGCCCTGACGCTGAAAGCGATTGGAACCTGGGACTACTACGGGTGAACTGTAAAGGCGCCATTTTTGACGAGTGTGTCGAAAACGAAGACCGAAGACCCACTGGTCTAAAACGAAGACCCACCGGTTTTTAGCTCGTGGAGAGCTATCGGGGATGGCTGGGGAATCAGGATGTCAGGCGTAAACAATTGCAATAGACAATTTGTAATCGATTTCGGCAGGCGCATCCATGCATTCGTTAAATGGTCGTTAAGAATAATACTCTTATTCGGCTACCAATGAACATTATCTTACTCACTCCACGAGCTTACCACAGGATGCCTTTAATTGTTCAGGGGAAGGCTATACACAAAGCCAAATTGCTCTCATTTCTGTAGCGCATAACTTAAAATGTCATCTGAGCGCAAACAAATCTCAGTCGGTACAACATGTGTCAAGTTGTGTAACGCAATTAAATCCAAGAGTATAGAAATATACGTTTTAGTGACGATTTTAGTATATTTTGTCATCATGACTGTGGGCCACCGTACAATTGTAGCTCTTGTTTAATGTCGGCTGGGAAACCACAATTGTTGTTTCCTTTGAAGAACCAATCAACGAACTAGTTCAAATTCTGAACTGATTTCTCGCATGGAAATGAGGTTGCGTACTCCTGTGACCAGAGGCTATTTTTTTTCTCCTCGGCGCTTCGCGCCTCGTTAACGCGGCTTCGCCGCCAACCATCAGTATCAATAAGAAAAAAATATCCTCTGGAACCCAGGGTATGGCTCCAGAGGCCCGTTGAGAAAATAAATATCCCTAATAAACCAAAACAGAAGGAGAAAGACGGGCCTCTGGTCGCAAGAGCCGAGAAATTCGTTTCCATTCCAGCAATTTAGGACAGAATTTGTCCTAGTTCGTTGATTGGGGCCATGGATTATAAAATGACTTTACTATCCATGTTGGGGCTTTAATGCAGTTTTTACTGCTATGCGCGATTATGCTTGGCTTGCGCGTGCTTGAAGTCGCGTAAGCATCACACACGAGCTAAAGTCACACGAGCTGACAAAGGAAAAACCCACGAGCAAAACTGAAAAAAAGAAATGTGTCGTGCAAAACTCCCGAATACTGAAAAGAAATCACATCCACTACAATGTCGCTACCTTCCACAGGGTCGGTGCAATAGAAAAAGCCATATTATAACTTAAAACAGGAGGTTGTGGCCCCGATGTGGCGTGGAGAGAGAGCGCGAGCACTCGTAGCAGTTGGTATGCTTTTCTCAATGCAGGTCGCATAAAACCTGAAAAACCCATTTTCCTTGCTTAATTTCTCAAAAACTAGCCGTACAACCCATGTTCAACTTTTGGTATTTGGCAAAATACACCAAAATAGAGATGTATAATTTTTTTCAAAAAAATCTGTCAAACAGAACTTCATTAATTTTAAAAAATAGCCTAAATTCAACATTTTCGCCGATAGCAAAAACTGTACCTGACAGATTTTCGTGTTCTTCTCTCTAAATGTTTCTTTTTATCTACATTTCAAATTCTGAAATTTTTAGGTGGGTCGCACGGCTAGATTTTGAGAAAAACTTCCCCGATCGGTCTATTTTGTACCCCGTCCCTTATTGCTTAAACGCGTTTCTTTGACATCCCATAATACATATTTGGCCACAGACGCAATGTTTTAAAAATTAATGTTTTAGTTTTGCTCCCAGGTGTTTCCTTGGTCAGTTGAAGCGACTCTGGCTTGCGTGTAATGCTAACTGAACTTCAAGTGCGCGCAAGCCGCCTATAGCAGAAAAAACTGGAGTAAGCCACCTTAAGGACGGTGCCTCCTAATACGAAGATATTTTCCCCCTGGTTATGACTATGCCAAAGAGTAGATATTGGTAAGGAGCATTGAAAATAGAAGAGAAAACTGGGGGTAACCACGCATTTTTCAGACATAATTAGGGGTGGACCATTTGATCTTTGATGGGGGGGGGGGGGGTGCAAATCCCCCAAAAAATATCGAGCATATGTTTCTGGTTAAAAAAAAATTTCTTGCAGAATTCTTAAGAAGGAAACAAATCAAGCAGCCTTAACCTGGGCTTGACAAAGGATTTTGCGTGATGCGTGACGGCCCCAAAAGTAGCTCTGAGTCACATGATACAGGACTGGGCATCACATTTTTTGATACGTAAATTGGTATTTTGCAAGCGCGACGCATGATTTACCAATTAGATTTCCTATTAAAGTGAACCCTCTGATCTAGAAGGATATTATGATTCAAAGATATTCATGCATTCAGATTCCCACCGTAACAGTTGTCACGTGCAGGAATTTTTGATTTACTTTATAGAAAAGGAAATGGGACAAACAAGAGTTAATTCAGGCCACATTGAATTAGTGCAGGGTTCAAAATATACAAAGAATGTGAAACGGATGCGCCGGATATGTGCACGAGACAAAAGACGATCAAATAGATCGAAGAGCATTTTTTCCCTCTGGGTCATTCGTGTTTTTGCAGAGTTCTATTACTTTTGTGTTCATTGCCTATTTTAAAGCCAAGAAAATAATAGTAAATAGTCTGTAGCACATAAACTGAAACGTCAATGGCTGGTGATAGTCAAGTTATTAAACTTTAAAATTTGTGTTTTAAATTTCCATTTAAAAAAAATATCATGCAAGGACAGGGAGATTAAAAAAAAATCCTGCAGGGCTGGAGCAATAAAAAAAAATCTATCAGTCTAAAAATCCTGCAACTCCCATCAAAAATCAAATTGTCCAGCCCATAAGTCTAAAGCTTTCAAAAATAGGGACTTGAAACTTTTTTCGAAAAAACGAAAGGAATTTCTGTTAACGTACGCAAAAACAATAACAAGCCAGAAACTTTGAAATAACTAACAGTTGGCGCTATTAAAACTACATTTTATGTGGTTTTTACAACAAAATCGTTGCAATTGAGCCCTAATTGGCCTTGACGGCTCTCTTGTTTTTGAGCGAAAAAACAGTCTAAAAGTACTTTTGCGAACATTGAAAAAATCACCATGTGTTGAATAGAGTTACCACTTCTGTTTTATCAGATAAAAAGTGGGGGTCATCACGCGTTTTTTTAAATTATATTAAGACAAGATCCATTGACAAATCGAGTATTTGGAGTATTTAATGGACAAATTCTTGTAACACAATAATTTTAAGTATATAACATTCCTTTATGCATTTTCTAAAAGCTAACGTGATAAATAATTGAAATAAAAGATAACCCCTGGCACCCAGGGTAAGCATGACGTAGATAAAGAATTGAAAACGAAATTTTTGAAAACTGGCTTGAATTTTGAAACCCGCCCTACATTTTTAAGAAAATGGGCTACAGACTTTATTGTGTTTAAGCCCACGGCCCGTAGCCAGGATTTCGAATGGGAGGGTGCGTCCGACCGCCACCGGCGGAGCGCTCGAGCGCCTCGCGCGCGATTTGGTAGGGGTGTCTCTCTTCAGAGCAACACAAAACAGCTCAGTTTTAGTACCCACAACATAAAGAAACGTTTTGACCATCGCATTTTTAGTTAATTTTTTAGTGACGAAATTTTTACGGAGTGTTTCAGTCTAAATTCCAATTATAACTCCTGGTTTATTAGTGCCGGTTCATCGGATGGACCCCTTGATTAAAACTTCATTTTCAATCTACGCCAGCTAGTCAGTTTTTTTTAAAATTCTCGTTTGAGACATCGACCCATAATAGGTGGACGTGGGAGGCAGAGCTCCGCAGCTCGTGGAAGGGAGGGGTGCGCACGCACCCGTGGCATCCCCTTCCCTACGGACTGGCCTATTAACCTTAAGAGCACGAGTGTGGGCGTTTCGGAAAACTGCGAGAAACTGTTGAGTAAACACACATGATACAGTGAAAGAACTGTTGAAAGAAGAATTTTTGGAAAAATAAGTGGAATTGGAAACCTGAGAATTGGTAATTAGAAAAACGGTACTGTTTATATTAAGATTTTTTTTTTAAACGGGGAAGGGGCCTTTATAATGATTTAGAGATAAAGATACTTCATTTTCTGTGTTTCCGATTGACTTGGAATTGTCATGGTCAATAACTTGAAAACCTGGGCTCAACTTTTCCACCATGCACAACTGAAAATACAGCTGGCGTTTTTGCCGTTACAGCGCGCCCATTCATTGGCTAATTCATGGTCACACAACATCTAACAATGAAACTGTCCATGAGCAGACAACATTCCGCAAACATCGTGACTGTGAAGCGTAACTATAATTACGCTCGTGACTTTCACAAAATATTTTGATATTATCTCGCCTTCAGAATGGTCGGAAATTTTATTAAGACCAAAAACGTTTATAAAATTAACTCGAACTGAGCCGTCAACCTGTAAGAAACTTATGCCCATCGCGCACTAGCCGATTTTTTGTTCTACGGTTGAACTGGTGGGAGATTTGGGTCATTCTAGGTCCGTCAGTCGTCGCGTTCGCTCGATTTTCTTTTTCTTTTGTAATTTTTGTATGAGAGAGTTTATCTTGTAATGTATTTGTTGTATATTGATCAGTCGTACCCCTTCCTCGGGGTCTTGTACTGCTGCATTAGATGAGGAATACGTTTCCACATATTTTTTGGCCACATCTAAAGGGTGTTTTTTTAGTGGTTTTTCGTATCTGGCGTAGCACTGTTTCTATTTCTTAGAAACAACAGTTGTACACCTGTATCTTCTAAAGGTCTGCATCAGGATACATTGTACATCTGATGACTGACTGACGCATCCTCAATAAACTTACACATTGAATGTCTCATGTTAGTGTAGTCAGAATTTGAAAATTCACGCGACCCTCATGACGCTTAATTGATTGAGGCGCGCGCGAGCCCCGACAAATTGCCTTGGTCCACAGCACCTAGCCGACAAGGCCCGACAAGGCGTTTTGAGATCTAGCCACCTACAGATTTGAGCACAAGAAGCCGTCTAAAGTTTCCGTCTAATGCTGTGAATTCTACTCTACACTCAAATCTGTCGTTTTTACCGACTGCGAGCGACCGGACAAAATATTCGTTATAGCGGGGTAAATTGTGCGTTGGGACCGTCAAAATCTATTCGTTATAGCGGGGTTCGTTTCCACATATCACTGTAATTCTGCCGGGCTTTCAAATGTTGTTTGTTATAACGGGGTCTTCATTATAGCGGGGTTCGTTGTTGCGGGGTGCCACTGTTTCAGTTTCCTTTGTGGGACACAGTCAGGCTCCTGACACAGTACATTGTGGGACAGAAAGGGAGCACCAGCTCTCGAATGGCAGTCATATCAGATTATTTTCCCTTTTGATCTTGTCTCCTTTTACGCCAATATTGGAAATAATTGCCAAACAGCGCAAATATTCACAAAAAGGAGACAAGGATATGGCTGCCATTCAAGATTTGGTGCTCACTTTCTGTCCCATAATGCACTGCGTCGCACAAAGAAAACTGAAACTCTTGATGCCTGTATTTGGTCGAATGTAATTTACATTAATTGTATGGAGCGCATGTGAGTTTCGGTATCACTGTAAATGGTATAAAACTGGTATAAATTTACGGAAAACGGGAAGCGGAAAACGCAAAACGCAAAACGGTTTTAGATTACCAAGAGGTGCACCTGACAAAGATGCGCTCCCACTAAACACAAAAGAAATGGACAGGTTTCTTGCCGGAACGGAAAACGGGAAGCGGAAAACGCAAAACGCAGAACGGTTCTAGATTACCAAGAGGTGCACCTGACAAAGATGCGCTCCCACTAAACACAAAAGAAATGGACAGATTTCTTGCCCATCCGATTTTTTCAAGAAAATAAAAAGTTGTTGTAAGCACGAAGCGGCCGTATTTATCTTGGAAGACGAATAATTCATCTCAGACGATTTATTCGTTAGTTCAAGAAAAATACGGAGACGCATAAAACAGCAGTAGACGAATAAAAGTATGTCCGTTTGAAGACAGAGATGGGTTAATGAGGTTAAAATTAGCGGGAAAATCGAGACAAAATGGCTGGCATTTGTCGTGCTTTAACATTTGTCTCAAATAAAAGAATTAAGTTCGAAAACCAACAGTTGCATTTTTTTTTGGAATGGCAAAGCCGTAAAGGAAAACGGAGATACAGTGAAATGATACTCGAAGACGAATAACAGTCTTTCAAGCCGTTATACCACTTACGAACACATGATTTCGTTCCTTTTGTCGTCACTTTTTACGTATTTCTTTGCAACAAAACCATGAAGAGTTCCTTGGGAGGTAACAAAGATTTTGCTAAGTTCGTCTGTTTTGTGCGTCCCGCGTTTATCTTACCGAATAATTCGTCTTAGACGAATTCTACGTCTGTTTTGTGCGTCGTTTAGACGAATAAAACAGACGAATTATTCGTCTCAGCCGAATAATGCGTCTGGTCTTATTTCCCGTATTTATCTTGACGCACAATGCATCTCAGACGAATAATGCGGCTGAGACGAATTATTCGTCTTCCAAGATAAACACGGCCAGTGTTGTAATCTTCTCCATCCATGAGCTGGCTCACAGGAACCTTTGATTAAAACTCTTTCGCGATTATTCCAATTTGCTTAACTTGGAAAATGTGGGGAAACTATCTAAAGTAAGGTTAAGGCTGAAAAAAAAATTATCGTTGTGCGATCGCGTTTTCGAGAAAACCTACAATTTGGTCGCAAAGGAAGGAAAAGAAATGAACTAAAATGCAAAACGCATGTGCATAGGGACGATTCTGTCTGTTTTATGGCATTCTTGTTTCCATTCTCTTTATCATTGCTTATTTTCCCTCATCCTGTTCCACGCGCGCGACCGTCTTAGCTCGTACAAAATTTACAGTTTGTTGAGTTAAGAACCATTGTAATTTTCCGTGTTTATTTCACTAATTTTTGTGGTATCCACTTATCAGTGGTAATTTATTTGTGAAATCTCTGTCGCTTTAAGAAAACGAAACGACGAAACACACTGTCGGATGTCTTGCAATATATCCAAATTTTCTAGATTTAGATTTGTCGTCAACTGTCAGTGATATTGCCATTTTCAAGGAGCCTAAGCTTTGAAGTGTGTTGACGCTAGTTTAAGTGTTTTAGTTGAAGGCTTACTCGCCTTTGTTGACACGTGTGCGAGTGAACTTCACTATTTCCGCTTTTTTACTATATTTAAAAATATTTGTGACCTTTTAACAGTCGAGGGATTCAATTTGCTTGAAACAATTATCACAGTTTGTTGCAGTCGGTGATGAGAGGCAACCTGAGAACAAAACAATCTTTTTCGACGTTGTTTCGTCACGTTTCCGACCGATTTACCACCATTAAAAGAAGAAATTGATTTCCTCCTTAAGTTTTTCCTTGTGAAAGGTCAATGGCATATGTTAATGCTTGCGGTACAAAACATGAGCGTTTCCTGGACGACATCTCACAATATTGAAAAATAAAAACTGGAAATCTTCCTTTTTGACCTTGTGTTTTGGAGCGATCTGTCCGAAAACATAGTGGGGGTGTCTTTTTCGCTTTCCCACCTTCTTCAAGCCAGTATTTCCGCACATATTTTGGCAGAGACCCAGAATCAACGTTGGTAAAGGGCTGTTTACGTACGCGCTTCCTGACAAATAACTTTAGTTAATACCTTCGTCCGACGTATACAATGAACAACTCGATGAGGAACACAGCATTTTTTTCGCCCGTCGCAGTTCCCAGGTTTGTGCTCAAAACATTAATTTCAATGAAACGTCTGTTAATACAAAGATTTATTCATTTAGGCGTGGAGAGATGTCTCATAATGGGCTTTTGACCCAGGAACATAAGTGTTTAGCTCAAGTTATACAAGTAGACTAGAACTGAGCATTCACCACCATCAGGTGGTTGAGTGATAAATATGAGTCTCACTGTTATGGAGACCTCTTGGAACCAAATCAAAGTCGGTCTGTAAAGGTCCCAGACTAGATCACTCAGAGTGCAATACAAAACTGGATTTGAGACTTGATTAACCTTTTAATTCCTGTTATCTAAATATACATTTTCCTCGCAGTGTTATTCTTGTATTGTTCTGGCGCTTGCTGCGAGAATTTGCTCAAACTTCAATACATTTTGGTATCCGTTGCTTCTCTGCCAATAAATCTACATCAGAAAAACGGCTAGATCTTGGCGATAACCCAGTCATATCCTTAGCTTGTAGGTTTAAACCGTATACTCTAAAGTTTTCACTTTATCAGTAAAGAGAAATTACTGTAAACAAACCCGCTTATATATGTTATACGGATTGCAGTCATTTGAACGAAATCGAGGAGTATAGAAAACGGACGACAGCAGTTCATGATCAGATTATAGAAACAGTGCATGAAAATGGTAATCACCTCACGATTCCTAATTTCAGATATCAAGATTTCTAACAAAATTTATTAAGGCATTAAAATTAACGATAGAGTGACCACAACTACACTAAAATGATGAAAAGGTGAAAAGCTCTGTTCCTAGCAGAAATATTCGAATTTCTGGAAAGCTGCCAATCAAAATTTGGTCGCCATGGTAACGTCAACTTCAAATGAACATTCAAATTTCACATCAAAATGCTCCGACACTAAACTCTACAAAGGTCATAAGGATTGATGAGGCCTTCTCCCCACGGGAGAATCCCTCCCTTCTACGGTGAAATCTACGATCTTGGTCAAAACTAACTGAGAAAACAGGCTCCTTGGAGTCCTAAAAAAATCGTTCTCCAGTATGTTTACCTCGAAATATTATTAAAGAAGCATCTCCTCCCCCTTTTCCACCTTCTGTCCAATGTTGAATTTGAGAAATTGTCATTCAACTAATTGTTGAGACATTCTCTTTTCTTGAAATCGCTACTGCTAAGGGATCTATAAGATATGAAACACTGTCTCTTTCTCTCCCATTTTAAAGTTTGCAGCATAGTGTTGCACTGTTAGCAATTTTGATAAGAGGATTGGGGAAGCGCAAGATTATGGAGAGATCTAAGACGTACAGTATCTCAAGTATTTTTGTAACAGATTGTTGCTAAGGTACTGTTCTGGAGGCGCAAACACTGTTTCATAGGAGGGAGACTTCCGAATTTTTTTGTTTATCGGTTGCAACCAAGAACACTTTGAGCGCAATTTTCTTTCACTTTTGTCCAAGACTATACCGCACGCAAAGGTCTGGTTAATAGAAAAAAAAGAAGGAGAAGAGTTTAGGCAACCACGCGTGACCACCCTGACCACGTTGCATGCAAAAACGCGCACGCAAGAACTTCGAAGTACAATAGATTTTCCTCCCTTCGACATCGCGTGTATCAATTGCACTGTAACTCCACCATCTGCCGCACGCAGACATCGCGTGTGAGGGGCAGCGTGACTTTCAGTCAATTTATTCTAGCTAATCTAATCAATTTCACGGCTACTTTTGTAACTGCAGGCAAAACGCTTGGAACAAGATTGTAGTCACGTAAACGGGTGTCACATCTTGTATTCCGTGCGCCGCGTGTTCAGTCCTTTGGTATTTTGCTTCAGGGTGCATCCACGTGACTAAATGCATCAATTCCTGAACATCTATCTCACAAATATCGTAATGCCCCCAATTTATGGTCAATTTAGAAATGTCACTAGTCTAGTCATCCGACCAAAAATCCCTAACAGTGTGAACAACGAGTTTTTACTTCATTTTTATGATGCAACTGAATAATGTCGAACAAAGTTTTGTCGTCAGCATGAGGTGAAAATTAAATCAAAATGGAAAAGCTCATAGTATTGTGTTGAAAAGTGGCTCAGTGAAATGCTGCGCAGGCGGCACAGCTTTCACCAACGGGGGTGGAGTGAGGTTGGTGTAGTATTGTACATTCAAGCAAACAGTATACTTAATTTTTGTTGAATGAAGGTCCCGGCCTAACTCTGGGTGGAATCAAAATGAGCAGCTTTTGACAGACAGGTCTTTGAAGCGAAAACTTATGATGAGTCAAGGAGGTCGGTCTAACCTTTTTTAGCTATTAGACCTCGAACAAGACTAGTACAGTGATCTATTATATCGATTTCTTCTTCCCTGGTGTCCCGGCTGTTCATCTTCATCATCGCGTTTGTCTTCCGGCTCCACCTTCCCCCTCTTCTTTGGCACTCGTTTGCGAAGTATTTGCAGCCGTGAGATACATCTTAACTTAACTTAAAGCTGTTCTGGTCCAAAACTGATTTTCAATCTTATCTGTGTTTTGTCGGCTCTCAGCCGTGAGATGCACGTTTAACAGAAGAATCACTTCCGGATGTTGCTAGCTAAAACTTTCCTGTGATTATTTAATTGCCATTCAGTACACTTAATTTTGTGTTTGGGCAGAACAAGCCGAACTAATGATCAACCAAGACAAATGCGGCGGTAAACAACACCAAGATTTTTGTATGCGCCATCATTTTAATAATTTTATTTTTATATATGTAAATGTGAAATAAGAAGTCAGCAGTTTTCGGTTGGAGGTTGTCATTTCCGTGTGTTACTAAAGATGTTAGAGTCCTTTCAATTTCAGGATAAAGTTTTTCTCAAAATAACTGTGATTGTTCTCTGTTGACAATAGTGTACAGGAAACAAAGGGGTTTTTTTATCGCCGTTGCCAACGTTTCCGGCCAATTCACAACTGTCAAAAGAAAGTATTCTTCCTTTTGAGTTTTGCCTTATGCCGAAAGGTCAGCCAAATGTGTGCGGTGTTGAACAACGCAGCCCTTCTGACAAACATCTAACAGTGCCAAAAATTGCGGCGAAAATTAGACGGTCCGTTTCGTAAAATAGCGAGTCATTGAAACAATTTGCGCTCGGAGTTTTTACGGCCGAAGGGCGCGGCCTTTCGCTTACCACAGTTATGCGAATTGAAATGTCTGCGCATGCTCTATCGTGAACTCAGATTTGGCATATCTGTCTCATGCTTGCGTGCGTTCACGAGAAAGGTTGATCAAACTGGTAAAAACTTCTCGCAAAAATTCTACTGGATCGCTTTGCTGCGTAAAATGAACCCCTCATTGATGAATGATGCATCTTTTATTCCTATTGCTGCTCAAAGGTTTGAATTATAATTGTTTATCCTACATAAACGATTTTCATAGAGAACTAACAGAGCAAGGCGAGAAAATTCTCACCGGTCGTCATCGTCGAGTGTCAGAACTTTGTACTCAAAGAGAAGTATGCTTTTGTTTTCTTCACATCAAGTAAGGATCAAGCTTAGTTCGGCCTTGACCCTTTGTTGTACAGCGTTGGCGTTTAAATGTAAATTAAATTTCGACATGTGTGGAAGTTGTAACAGCCAAAAATATCAGGTCGTGTGTGTTTTACGATATGCGTGGCCAGTCACGTCTTTTGCCAAGTTCGTGGGACGCTACTCTGCCAAGCTCTCTTCACGTCTGACGTGCCACTTTATACATCTTGTTCGGATCTAAAAACTCTAAAGAATTTGTTAGTAGTAAGCTAGGAACAAGTAACACAGCGGTGAGGTAAGAAGTAACCTTTGATTTATTTATCTTTACTACGTGCTCTCTTGCACTGTACACATCTCCAACTGTGTCGACCAACGCTCGCAAACTGTTTTCGGTAACAAAATTATAAACAACACTTTAAATCAACAAGTGTCACAGGTGAAACATGTCGTACGACGTAAATAGTGAGGAAACGTTACTAAAACAAAACGAATCTGCCTGGTACAGTCTTGAAACGTGCTTCGAATTTCCCTCACATGGTCGCCATTGACCCACAGGAAGTGGCTGGCAGCTTGTTCAACGACGAAGAAAGCGAGTGATTTTTCTCGAGACACGTGCGTCTTTGAACAGAGGCGTTAAACTCCCAAACACATTGAAATGTTATAGTATATTGACTTCGTTTCCTTCCCGGTTCTTCCGAGAGATTAACTGAGCATGTCGAAGGAAAAAGACCGTGGATTTATCAGTTCCGAGGGAAGCGTGGGAGAGCTTTTGTGTGTTTTGCCAAAAGATGAACAATTGTTAAAACACGTTAAATCGCCTACACCTCTCAACATATGATCATATGCCGAAAAAATTTTCCACATTAAAGAAGCTTCACGTGGGCAACTAAATTCGTGACTGTGGAAAATGTGACTGTAGTCATCATAAAACCAAACTACACGGTTTCTTGGCCTCTTAAACAATACCTGGAATCTTTTTCTCTTTTGAAAATTGATTGGAACTCTATTCGAGCATTCAGACTGGGTTATTCCTCTCAGATGACCAAAAAAATATGTTTTCTGTCAAGATGGAAAGCAGTGCTTCTTTCACTGTCCGGATTCGCAGTTTCCGGTGGGGCATAACTTCATTTCTGTTAATACAGAGCTGAAAGAACCGGACCGAAGAGCGAGTTTTGGAACCTATGACAGATCTGTCCCAGCTCATCCGTAGCAGAATCTTTGGAGTGTAGAAAAGAATACAGTTGTTGACTTGAAAACTTTTTAAAACGTGAAATTGAGATGTCTGAAAAGACCCATCTGTAAATGTACATCATTTTTTCAAGGGATTGAATCAGCTAAGTCAAGGCTCTTGTTAACGTAATCCACATAAGGAGAATCTGACAGGTTTTATCAATGAGAAGACAGAGTAAAATTAAGGCACATCGTGCGTGTTCAGACTGTTTGCGACGTAAGAGGTACAGGGTTATCATGCAACCATGCATGTTGCAAGCTTTCCGTGCATTTCCAACTTGGAACAACTTTTAATCGTTCAGAGGGGTCTAGATTTAATTATTTTAACCTATAGGGGGTGGCCGAAGGCGATGCAGTTATCAAAAGTTCGAGTTCATAGTTAATTTTGTTTTTGCTTGCATGATCGCTAGTTTTATTTGCCGGCAAGGGTTTTCGTCACGAAAGGCGTCAACTTCGAATTTCCGAAAGCGGACGAAACTTGAAGTTCGCCGAGGTTCGTCCAGGACATTTAATCTTAAACTGAACCGAAAACCGGTCGAATGCGATGCCGACGCTAAAACCTGGCTGCTTACGGCTGACAGTCCTCGTACTTGTCAGGGAAATTAGCTAACGGGTCTTAGCGATTGCCATAATACTTTTTGTAGCCCGATCACAATCGCATTGTCGTGCTGTACAATTTAACGGTCGGCGCTTCGTCTCATCACAAGAGGGGCTTCATTGTTTACAAAGCCAGTCAAACACCGAAAACATGCTTACGAATACACACGGCTGGAAAAAAAAATTCCTTCTTTGGTATTGCTTCGCCAAAGAGCCAGCGAATAATTTGCACGCAGGTGAGTCGATGAATCACCAATTGAAATGACTCAGTGCTAATTAGAATTTGACCGATTAGTCTTACCAAAGATCACGTCCTGGCATTTGCCTTGCGATTTCGACGGAACGGACTCGCTAACAAACCAAAACTAAATAGGAAATTGTGTATATTTGATTATTTTTAACGGAACACAAACAAGTCGAGAAACAACACTTGCGTTCTCAGAAGAAACACATGACCTCCCACGGTGTAAAATTGCTTCGGGCTCCGGGTTTTCAGGATTTTTTTTTACAATAAAATGTCCAAAAATGATAGAATCACCTAATTTGTTGTTGAGAGACCTCATTATTTTCACTACCCATTCGTAATGACAAACGATCCCGCAGATAACGATTAAATAATTTCCCAACAAGATCAAAAGAAGCCACGCTCTTTGCCGTTGCGATTTAAGTTCCGACTTGTGTCAGACACAGAACCGTGTTGTCATTATCTTGCTTGCCTCTAAACACTTCATTAAAAGCGCTTGTCTTTCTTCTTTCTCTGTTCTTTGACGGGACAGCTGGAACTCAAGAAAGCCGGCCGTTTGATGCGGTTTTGTGGCATTTAACCACTCTCTTTCACTAGCCCTCTCATGCGGAAAAGGGAACAAAAGCGTACCTCTATTGCAAATCACTCATGGTGATGACGTCATCGGGAAGGACGAGTACAAAGGTGCACGATCCATCACGTACTCGCGTGATGCGTCACAAGCGACCGAGTCACGAGTTCAGATCCTAGCTTAAAAATCACCCAATTCATGCTCTTAATCGCATCGCCCAAAAGAACCTCAATTAGCTTCGAATTTTCACAGCGTTTTCCGTGACTTTAGCCGGAAAGAAAAGGAAATTTCGGTTCGCCATTGACCCTGACCTCCACAAGTAATTGATGACTCATTGTTATGTAATTCGAGCCCGCGATGTTTGGGTGGAAGTGAGCATGCGCAGTGTTTTGTTGCCAAATACGCCAAATACAAATTTCCCCAAACTTCTGGAAATATCGGGAATCGCGTTCGCTGTGGCGCAGAAAAAAAGTATGTCATTCATGATTTCCGCCTTTACTTGTTAGGTGCTTGCTTACTGAAAAGGAGAGCCAGGACATATTAATCCCGAAGATGATTGTCCCAGTCATGGGCAAGGATCCAAGGTGGTTACTCGTTGAGGTTTGCAGAGAATTTCAGCGTGGAACTTGTTCGCGGACAGAAGACGAATGCCGTTTCGCACATCCACCGCCTCATGTGCTCATTCAAAATGGAAAAGTCACGGCCTGTTTCGACTCGTTAAAGGTACCTACGTTTTTCTCTCTACGGGAATAGTATTATGGTGTTGTGGATTATTTGTGGTGACATTTTCGCGACTCTGGTCACAATCTGCGGACTTTCTTTTGTTGGTTCAGGTTTTCAAGAACTTGTTGCGTCGTTTTCTGCGATGCAGGTATTTTCGCGGGCGTTTCGAGTTCCTGATTTTGTTAACGTGCCATGACGGAGCATTCTGAGAACTGAGTTTGAGAGTTCACTTTCCGTGGGAATTTTCCCTGCAATGGATTCACTGTTTTCTGACAGTGCGGTATTTTATTATGTCAGACGAAATACATGGACTATATAGGCACGGCGCTGTCATTTGCAACCTCAGCAATTCAATATTTTGAGGAAACGCTTCGTGTTTCTATCAAAACTACTTAAAACTTTGATTGTGAATCGTCTAAGTGGTTGTGCTGGGGTTCTAAATTATGTTTGTGGCTCCTTTGTTTAAGTCAACCAATATTTCTTGCTAAACTGCTTAAACTGGTGGTAAAATATAAACTCACGCTTTTCAACCTCGTACGTTCTGTTATGCAATGGAGCCGAAGCTGTCAAAAAAAAAAAAAAAATCAATTTGCACGTTCGCTCTTTTCGTGAGTCGCTCTGTATAATTTTTTTTTCACAATTTGGCAAGTTAAGACTTTGCGTGCTAGCGTTTCGTGAGAAAAGTATTGACTTATTTCAGGGTACTATAAATTTCCGTGACTGAATATTAAGTTTGTAACTTTTTTGTGCACGAATTGTGTTATCAGCCTTTCGATAGCAAAGCAACTGTAGTTTGGTCTCATTCTTTTTTTTTTTTTTTTTTCATTTTACGAGTGGGGTTGCAAGTTTTGATTTATCAGATTCAAAGCACACCTTTGTGAAAACTTTCTGTTGAATTTTGCGTCTTTTCGTGAGCTTTAAGGCGAGACTCAGCGAGGGCCTCAAACATCGTGTAGGCAAAGGATTTTCTTTGTTCTATCCTAAGGGCAGATCTCAACAGCAAATAGCTCAATTTTTGTCCTCGCCTATTCCTGGCCATTAGAATAATAGAATGTTAATTTTAGGCTGTTAAATGTGATTGCTTGGAGGAAAAATATTCATTTACTGCTTGTTTCTGTAAAGAGGAACAAATTACGTGCTCCAACGTAAATTTGTTTTGGAGAAGAACTCACGCGATTGTTTAATTTTCTGGCTCGTTAAATACCCTGGTCTGAGGAGCTTGAACATCGGAGGCCCTTTCTGGTCGGTTTTGCGTGACAGAAGTTCAGATTTGCAATTCTTATTAGTCCTTGTGCTCAGACAAAAGAAAAAAGAAGCTTTGGTGAAACCTCCGTTGCCTCTGCCGTTTGATTTTATTATTATTTCCGCGTTCGCGAGCGAAATTTCCTTTTTTTTTGAGAATCTTTTTGATCAAAGTTTCAAACAAAAGCGGGATATTAAAATCTTGAGCCGAAAAGTCCGATTTGCAGTTAATTGTTACAGTGAACAATATTTACATGTAGTTTCCTTAAGACCGTTTAATATAGAATTCTGGTAAGAGTGGCAGGGTTATTGTCACTCAAGCAAAAGTGTTAACTATTTATGCACTATATCTTTGATCTGTTCCCTTCTTGATATGGTGTATGCATTTTTTGCCGAAAAATTTTGGATGCCTTGCCCTTGAATTGAAGTTCAAGGAACTATTATTCATTTCCTTTCTTTTCTGTAACACATGTTGTGGTTTAAAACTTTTTAGCAACTAAGATTCTTTTCTAGCAACCTGTTGTGCTGGTTTTGATAACAATGGTGTCAACTTGCCAACATTTCAAGGATCCCATTGTTATCTCCAACTGGATCCATTCTGGAACTCAAACTTGACTACTTGCTCACATGTTTTGGTTTGCCACTTTTGAATTTTTCGTTGCTTTTGCCTCAGTGTATACATAACATTTATTAATTACAGATGTTTTAGAACTCAAAATATATGTGGAAATTTAAAATAAGGTGAAACTAAAACATTTCCATAGAGCAGCATCTAGTTCAACTCATTTATTAATAGGGCTTCAATGTGAAAAACCTTTTTGAGGTGCCTGGACTCTTTTCACCTTAGGAATCTTAAAAGTCTTATTTGGTTTCCATGAAGATAACTACACATCGCACCATAATAATTATTATTATTCTGTCAACTGCTTGGCTGGATGGTGTTGTTATTTTTTGTTTCAAGTTCTTAGAGTGGAGAGAACTATATTCAAGACAAGCATTTCTAAATTCAGCAAAATTTTAAGTCTTTTGTTGTTTTTTTTTTGTGTGTGTCTGTGTTCTTTTGCTTCCGGGGTGAGAAAATCAAATTTGCACCAAGCCCTTGAAATTATTGAGATGCTCTTAGCAGGTGGTTTGCCTGAAGTGAAATGCTTCAAAAAAGATTTTTTGGAGTTCGTAAAGGTACAAAGACTAGTTGAGTTTAAAACACTGGAATTTTTGTATTTGCATGTACCATGGCTCATCCTTTGTTTAAGGCTTTGAGCATAAGTCCACTTGTGGAATCATAAGCAGTTTTGTCTGGCTTTGTGAAGTTTAAGTATTAGTACTGACAGATGTCTCCTCAGAGCTACCCAAGAAACAAAAGACAATAACTATTTTTAACGTCTGTAACATGTGATCAAGCAAGGAGAGACTAGAATAGATCAATGGCTAGCTGCTATTCTTAATTACCTTTGCTGCAATAATAGTGTAGCTAGTGGGAGGTAATACTTGCACTCAGACGAAAGCTATTTTGGTCTCATTTTAGTCTACAGTCATATTCATGTAGCATTCATCGTAAATGCACAGTGTCATCTATTTCTAGCATCACCATGAATTAGAATCCATGTATCAATGCATAATATTGAAATAATGACTCCATTTTGTTGGAAATTACTGGAGCACCATTATTAATTGTCTTTGGTGGCAGACCACTTGGATGGAAATGGTTCAGCCAGGTTTTTGGCATTTTCCCATTTGTGCTGGAAAAATCATTAAAACTGATTGCAGTTTGATCTTTCTTGAAATCATCATGATATTGTCTTCCTAGTGGTTAACAAGTATTGCCATGTTTCAGCACACATTTTCTGTAATAAAACAGAAGTCACAGTGACAATACCTTTTTAAATGGTCCAAAGTTGAATCAAAGAGCAAAATTTGGCATGTTTTGTTTTTATAGTGTTTGAGCCTTCAAAGCTGAATATGCTATCTGTTTACACTTGCCTGCATCTGTAACATAAACATCTAACCTGCCATTTTCAATGAAGTTGTCCATGAATATGACTGCCTTTTGTTTATGTGAAATGGCCATGTATGAAAGGCTGGGTTATCATTATCTTAGTTCAGTGATTATCACTGTAATAAAATAGGTCATCTCAAGGATTGTTATAAGATAGAAGATAAGCTTGTTAAGGTTAATCTTAATTAGTGACTGAAATGAGCATTGTCGGGTCAGAGTACTGGGGCTAAATATGGTGTATAACATTAACATTACTGCTTTATCAGCAGTGGCCTATGACAAATATTTAACTTGATACAACAAACTGTTGAGCTTAATTCTTTAGCACATTCAAATGTTTGAATTTGTTGGCAGATGTGGCAGGAGAATCTGTTGCAATCTGTCTAGACATGCTTACAGGTAGCTTATTGGCCTCTTGCCACACTCTGTAACTTAAACCCTCTTGACAGATTTTCTTCATAATCGCATTACAATCTTCCTGCTACAGGTGACTCCACTATATATATCTGAATTATATCTGAGCTCCAGACAATACTGCAAACAATTGTGGTGCCAAGGACTGTTTACCCATTCACCTCTTAGGATTTAAACTGAAAAAAGAAAACACCATAAGGAAAGTATTGCTAAATAATTACTTCAAGATTTAACAGACATAAAAGATAACAACCAACCTGCATAGGATGATTAACAGTACTAACGGAAGTTAATGCTCAGACGCATTCATTTGAACAATAAAACTTCAGGTTATCTCCAGACCAGAAATTTAGAACATCGTTATAACTTTCATACAGGATGAAATGCACTACTTACACTACTTGTTGCCATGGTTTCTTTTGTATGACC
This sequence comes from Galaxea fascicularis, assembly GCA_948470475.1. Lineage (NCBI taxonomy): Eukaryota > Metazoa > Cnidaria > Anthozoa > Scleractinia > Euphylliidae > Galaxea > Galaxea fascicularis. Next base: position 11,585,044 of record OX419344.1, read on the forward strand.
ACAATTTAAAACCAAGAATATTCCCTGATAACACAAACTGAAACACATACCGTACTATGTGAGAAACACTACCTTCAGGTAGAGCTGTCTGGGAATTTTCCTAGTGAGGGGAACAACGTGGTACCAATAATTATTGTTCAAAGGAGTGTGGAGTAAGAAGTGGGGGGGGGGGGGGTGAGTGGGGGAAGGCAAGAACTTGATTTGATCCATCTGCAGAAAATTGGATCAACTGACATCACTGGATATAACCATTCATGGTGTTGTGATTCTTAGGTTACAGCTTTGTTTTTCTTTATTTCTCAGTCAGAGTTTGTTTTGATTCCAAATCAAGCTTATTCTTATTCTCAAGCTTTCCCCTCTGCCAGTTAATATTAGAACACTTATTGTTTGTGAAATTGATTTTTTTAACCAAGTGTGAGCCTTGCTTCTGTCACATTTGAAAGACATGCTGTCAGAGCTGGGTTTCAGATAAAAGAATTTCCAATTTTATTGTGGTTGTTTAAATACTGTAGGGTATGTGCTTTATTTTTCCGAGGCTGGTAATTGTAATAACTGATCAGCAGAATGCAACAAAAGAATAATGTGGCAAGTATACACTGTAGTCACTGCATTGATATAATGGTGCTAAATTATTCCAACTTCTACCAATCCAGTCAGTCCTTGTTTACCTTGGTTGGCATGGTCTGGCTTAATTGGCTTTATTAATGGCCCATGGTCTCTGACTGGATAGAGCCTGGGAGGAATTTGTTTCTGTAAATTGGCATGCTGAGGTGATAAAAGTTCTTCACACCAGTCTGTCTGGACTGAATGAGAAATTTCATGCTTTTCACAAAGCCTTAATGAAGTGGTCAAAATTACTACACTCAAACAGGACCTATCAAACCACGAGATAGATGGCAGTGTCTGCCTGCACTCCCTTGCTTAGCGCCAAAAGATGGTGTCTTTATTGCACAATCACCTCTCTATCCAGCAGTAAAAAATTACAGTGAGATTCAAACCTCACTTTTCTTGTTTGTCTAGTAATGCTGACTCTTGCTAGCTGAATATTCCTGTGTCAACTCAAATTTAAAAGCCAATAAAATTTTGTCAGTAATGTTCAGGAGATAGGTGGTGTCTTCAATGGCAATTGCAAAGAATTTAGAATTGTTAAGATTTCGAATTGTACAGCTTATTATTGTAAGGCACATTTGATCATATCCACATTCTAATATTAATATAAATTATTATTATTATTATTATTATTATAACCAAAGTAGGCAGCATCCTTGGTAGTTTTTCATATCACTAGGCCATTTCCAAATTACCTCAGGCCTCTTTTTCAAAGCAAGTCTTAGTGCGCATCCTTTCATAATTATGCAAATCAATTTTTATTCTTGAAAATTAAACTCATTTTCATGTGAATGAAAATTGATTTGCATATGAAAGGATGAGCACTAAGACTCACTTTGAGGCTTGAGGTAATTTGGAAATGGCCTATTTAATTGAAAACATGGGACAACAAGGCACCCACTTGGATTCATGCACCTGTAATTATTATGTCTAATAAACATTGCTGCCTTTTAGTGAAATCTCAGAATTGTCATGGTGTTAACACTCATGATGATGTTCAGGATGGTAAACCGTGCTGTGCATAACTACTTTGATTTAAATGACTGCATGTCAGGGTTTAATTGAGAGGTGCAAAAAACAGAATTACCCTGTATAATAAGTCGCACCTTAGGAAAGTATTGTTTAGTGGTTAGTTTTATCAGTGTAAAAATGTAAACTTCAGCCATTAGGGTTTACTATGGGTGTGTGCAAAGTGTGAACGTAAGTTTTGAATGCATTGTTTTGTTTTTAGGCACGGTGTCGCAGAGATAAATGCAAGTATTTACATCCTCCAAAGCACATCAAGGCTCAGATGGAGAATAATGGCCGTTTTCTGCAACAGCAACAGCAGCAGCAACAACTTGCTTTGCAACAACAAGCTTTTGCACCTTTGGCACAGCAAATGCTTACAAATCCTTCCTTTGTAAGTGTTTTTATGATCACTTCAAAGGTCAAAGGTCATGTCCGTTTCCTAAAAAACAAATTACTGTATGATGAATTTGTGATCCATCCTCTCTATTAAAATGACAACAACATTGCATGTACTTAAGATACTAAAACTCTTCTTGAGATGATCAACTCCCCTGTAATACATGAAGGCCAACATCTCTCCTTTCCCAAGGCAGTTTAGACCTCACTTTTCAAATTTTTGTGGACACTTTGAGATACATGTTTTCTGTATCCTATAATTGCAGATTTCTACATGGCCGTTGAGTGTTCCTGCATCAAATGGAACATACCTCCAACAGCCAGTTGCAATTTTCCCAGATGCTTCAGCTCTTGCCCAAACTACAACACAGACACCATCAAGAAGACTAGATAAGTCTGATAAACTAGAGGTCAGAAGGGTTTTGAATTATGTCTTAGTATGATAAAGTTATTACATGTATTTTATGAGATTGTCAGACATGTTTGTACAAACACCCGAGGAACATTAGTTTAGACAAATATTACCATAAGCCTGTAATTTAACTGCCAGACAAACGACCACTTAACTCCTGCAAGAGTTCAATATTTCAGAACCTTCAGAACAATTGTGTCTCTGTTCAAGGTGTATTTTCTATTAAAAATATTGTTTGATTTCTATTTATAATAACCAAAAGTTACGTGGGGATATTTGTACATGTAATTACATCCACAAATGTCTAAAGTGGAATACCTTGCACAGGAGAAGAACAGATAATCAGACATGGTCATATAATTATGTTTATAATCCATCAAGTATTTTAACCTTCATGCGATTGGGCTAAAGGCATTGTGACTGAATAATTATGCTCCAGCTAAACCAGCGGTATTCCCGAAATGCGTGTTGCAAAAAATATTTGAAGGATTATAACGACAACAGTGTCCATCTGACTTGACTTGGAAAATACAGTCATATATTTTTCCTCTGACATTATCAGTTCCTTGAAGCTCACAGTTCATTTCTCGGAACAGATAATGCCCACAGACAAATATTAAAGCATATTTTCACGCCAGATGGAGAATATTGTTTTTATATACAGAATTAGAAGTTACAACAACCTTGAACAATATCAGGATTATGCTTGTGGGAAAGGACTGCTTGTTAAGACCATCCATTGTACTGTGATTGCAGTGACATGTAACTTGATTTTTTTTTTCCTTAATTCAGGTTTGCAGAGAATTCCAACGAGGTCTGTGCTCAAGAGAAGAGTGCAGATATGCACATCCCCCAAGGCATGTGTCTGTTGACAGTTCAGATGGCATGATCACCGTGTGTATGGACTTTATGAAGGCGAGATGTCAAAGGGAATCGTGCCGTTACTTTCACCCACCAGCTCATCTTCAAGGAAGAGTTAGAGCTGCCCAGCAACAAACAATGCCGGTTAGTTTTTGTATTCACATTGTGCTTGGTTGTATGTTTAGCAATAATAATTGTTTGCAGTTAAACAGAAGTTCTTAACTACTGGTTAACCTCCTGTACATGTAAGTGTAAACTACAGGCTTAAGTGAATTTACTTTTGAGAAGATAAAAACTAACATCATTACAGTTCAGTGGTAATTGTTCAGAAGCTTTCATTTGAATGATTACACCTTAGAATTTTATCCACAGTCTTGTTTGAATGGGGGAAGGTAAAAAGATGAAAATTTCATGGAATGTCTGAAGCATGGTAAACTCGTTTTTAAACTGCTTGACTACTTAAAATAACTTTGTGTGTGGTTGAGCTTTGAACTGTCAGTCATTCCATAAGGTATTAATTTGCAAACACCAACAGAGTGCCAGTTGACTGTCCTCCATGGTCGTGTTTAATTGATTTATTGAAGAATCAATCAAGTTTTCAATAAGTGTCATCAACAAAGGTGTGTTGTCATCATCATCACAGACCACACAGGTGAAAAGGCCACAAGATGCTTCAAAGAATGTGTGGATTGAGGAAAATCTTCCTCACCTTTGTCACAGGATGTGATTGGAAATTCTGTGAGACAGAGGGCCCGCAAAAAACCAATACTTTTTAAAAGAGAATTTGAAAACTTTTCAGGGGTAGAGGTATAGGCCAGAAAAACCCAAAATCTTCTATGGGTGCAGCATGAGGCTATCTTTTGGAAACAACATGGATGATCCTTCTCTAATTAATGTGCAAAGCTAGTTAAGCTTTAAAATATTTAATGCTGTTTGCTTACATGTAAGTCATTTTGAAGAACCCATTGTTGCTCAGCATGCAGAAAGCTTTTGTTTATGTAGTAAACCAAGATGTAATTGAGTAAATGAAAATAAATCATAATCAAAGAATTAGGGGTTACATCATAAAAAAATGTTACTGTCAGCAGTAATTAACTCACTGCACTGTAAATTTAATAAATGCACGCAACCAGAGCATCACTTAACATAATGTAATTAATGCAAATGCCAAAAATGTTTTTTCAATTTTAAACTGAAAATAATCGCTATGCCTAATGGCCAGGGCTATGATTATTTGAACAAACAGGAGGGAAGGTGTACAATGCAATTGCTGCTTGCATGCTTATTTAGGAGAAAGAATTACCAACAATTTAATTTCTTTGCCAACTCTCAGTCAATATGCATGCTGGAAGAGGCTTTCTCTGAAACTATCATGCATGTTTGGCTACTGATGCAAGATGTTTTAGGGCTCTAATGTGTCTCGTAAGCTGAAGGGCTGGCAGCCATAATTAGATTGTTGGTAAACTTAACTGTAGCTTCCTTGCTTATAATCTGATGCATGCAACTCATTTTATAGCTGGCAATTGGCATAAATCATGACTTGCATTTTGCTTGTCTTTTTTCATGTGCTGCCTGCTGCTTTCATCATGCTGCTGCTGGCATTGTGGCTCAAACCTTTTGTGCTTGCACATCGCCTGCTGACTTAGTTGGAGGGGAGCCGCAAGAGGCCCCATGATTCTTTTCCAGAACTGGTACTTAATTGCCATTTGCTTTTGTAGTAACAAGCACGCCATTTGTAGTTGTAGAAGCACATTTCTAATACAGTAACAGGGTTCCAAGCTTAAATGATGGTGATGGTGATGGTTGTTGTTGCTTGCATTGTCTTTGTTGTCATCATCATCATCCTCGCTATTAATTTCATTTGCAAGACTTGAAATTGCAGTCTTGCATTAGACAGCTTTTGGTCAGAATAAAGATTGAATGACTGGTCATGATAATTTATTTGAATTAGTGGAAATCTTCAGTTATCCAGGTCATTTGAATCACTAACTGGTGGTAAGCCAGAGTTTGTATGGGTACCAGTACTGGCAATTCTGGAAAGTACTGGAATTTTAGTCTAGCATTTTGCAAGACTGGAAAATCATTTAAAATGGTAGTAGGTCCTGGAAAACTAGCAATTTATAAATGGACATTTGCTTATGGAAAAGGCTACAAAGATTCTTCCAACTGGAATTGAGGTCTACAAATATTATCTCACTACCACCTTGTTTGATCAGGACTGGTCATAATGTGTAGCATCAATGTTTGCATTTCAGCTGCTTTTCAAATGTCCTTCATGTAATCTGTTTAACGTATTCAGCAGGCCAATGGTCAGATTAGTACTGATTGATGTTCCAGTGATTCTAGAATGGGTCAAAGTACATGTAATAACAAGTAGAATATGGGAACTCAGTACAGTGTATAAGAATCCGTTGTTTCCTATTGCAAACAGGGGAAACCAAAGAAAAGAAAGCAAAATAAATCTATAATCCCACCCCTTAGGAACAAACATCTGTCTTTTTTGTTGGCTGGCATATTGCAGTGTTTAATACAAAGTACAGTGATATTGTAAAAAGATTTGTAGCTTGGAACCCTGGTTCATTAACAGTTTAATGTGGTACTGTGCTGTAACTTGAGTTAGTGTTAGGAACCCTGTGAGTTGTAATGCAGAACTCCATCTGCTTGAAGGGAAGCAAGGACCATGAGCTGATTATTATTTAGTTAAGTGTCATTTTAACAAAGTTAGCTGCCACGAGCTTATTGCGTGCCTGGCCAGTGGTCAATCTCACTAGTGCAGGCTCACATAGAACATTGTGGCTTGATCCTCGTTTTTTCAGTGCAGTTTTGGAGCGGTTTGGTGCAGTTGTTTTGCCAGCCATGAGGTGGTATTCTATCTGGGGGCTGACTGGACACAGTGGAAGCCCCTGGATACCCTAGACACCCACCTTCCATTTAAGCGAGGCAGCGGTTAAGTGTTACATTGACAGGACTGTGAACATGTGATTTTGTTTTATTATCAGTTCATTAAGCTCTGATACATTTGTAAACATAGTTGTTGTCTTTGCTATTCTTAATGCAACTGCTATTGAAAAAGTTAGCAGAATTTGCTCGAAGTTCAGGATATTTTGTGTTTTGGTGATTGGTTCCTTTATTGTCCTAACCCTTACTTGAGATTAAGAAGCGATGTTTTGAGAAGGAGGAATATACTTGTTACTATTGGGCTTTAGAAAAGATACAAAAAACATGTTCCTCGTGCATTGTCAAGACATTAATATAAACACTTCGAAATATTTGAGAACACTTAAAACATACGAGAAATACTAGCCAACAGCTTGTGTACTGAAAAATTGCTGTGTGGTTATAACTCAGCAATATGCTCACCACATTTCTTTAGCACATTGAGACCTCAGTAGCTTTTACATGTGTGGCTTTGTTAGGAAGAACCATGGAAATACTAAGTTTGCTTGCTTGCTGATGTGAACATCTGAAATACACTTAAGAAGTTACTATAAACTGCTGTGGGTGTGCCATGAACTGTTTTTTCTATCAGACAAGGTTACGTCAGAGCACGTCTAAAAATGTTGCAGTCTATCACATTGGTTGTCATACCTGTATGTCAATTAAGAGTTCTTAAGTCTTTGGAGAGGGGTTTGTTCTTACATCTACGTGGATATTTTTAAATGTTCAAACACTGACATGGCTTTACTCCATTACAGAACTTTGGCGAACCCTTTAAGAAACAAACTGCACTGGAGGTGCCTCTGGTGATGCCAGCGGCAGGAGCAGCGACAGCTCTTCAGTCCCTTCACCAGCCACTTGGACTGCAGTTCACCTCTCTTATACCCACAAGTAAGTGTCATGTACATGGAAAATATCATCTTGACCTTTAATTTTGTACTAGACATCTGTTATTATGGAGCTTCTCCATCCATTTGACTCAATTCATTTTTTTTTTCACGATGAGCTAAAAGAAGTGTGATGTTGAGCAATTTCCAATCAAAACAAGGTCTTCAAGTATTCAAAATTTTAAAGCTAGAAATTGTCTCTAATATTTTGGTGGCAATCAAGTGTGTCTGTGGGGCAAGAGAATGAATTTTATTCACCATTTACAGCAAGAAAAATGAACTAAAAAAATAATTTTAAGATGATTTATTGCATTTTTCCTAGTGCCTTTATTAACACCTGGTTTGCCATTGGTTCAAGCACAAGTACCTCAGGTAATCACTCAAATTCCAAATGAAACTTGCTCTGCATTAAGGAGGCTATTTACAGAGTAGTGTGAGTTAAAACATGTCAAGACAAAGTTACTACGGGGTTCCAGACAAGTTTGTAAGGCATTGTCAGCAAGGAATTCCATCAGGTCAAATTCCCAATGCTCTCACCAAACTATTATAAATTTTCTATAAGTTGGTCAGGTCAAGAAGCTGCATGCAAACAACTGTCGGTTATCAGACAGGCTATGTCCGAATAAAATTGGTTAATATCAGAAGAAATCTTAACTTTGGTCGGACATAATATGTTCAAACCTTTTTTTTTAACCAAATAAGTAAATAATGATTAATCTGATCACATTTGGAACTGTTGGACTGTCTGACTAAACTAGAGACTTGGTCAGATGTATGCCCTTTCAAGAAAGAAATTATATTATTTGCATTTGTTTTGAATAACTATTAATCATTACTCAAATCTAGCCATGTGTCCAGTTGACTTTACCTGGGGAGGTCATGTTGAACCACGCCATTTACTGTAAAAAGTCTCCTTAACATATGTGTTTGTGGAGTGTGTACATGTACAGATGTTTTTAATATACTCAGTAATTAAATTTTTTGATGGGTGTGATGGTACAAGTTGATGTACAGAGCTCTGCACAAAGCACCTTTATGTCATTGCATGGTCCATCAAAATATAAAGCTTTAGAGTGTCTGTATGTACAGCACTGTAGGTGTTTACAGTACAAGTTCATGTCCAGCACACTGCAAAGCACCCTGTAATATGTCATGGTTCCTGAAAAGATAAAGCTTTAAGAGTGTGTAGGGTTTTTTTTTAGGTTTTGTTGTGATTCAGGACTGTTATACATAGCACCTGTCATCACAACTGTGGTTTTGCTTGCAATTTTAATTTTCCAGCCTTATGTAGTATAATAATTAGCGTACAGCTTGAGTATGGCTGTCATTAAGGGCCGCAGATTTTCCATGGATACTTTGAATTAGATCCCCTGATACTGTGATGAAATCAAAAAGGCTGTGAGCCACTGAACTCAGAAAATGAATCATAAACCAGTTGTGGGTATATGGCTTTGATTCCTTCATAACTGAAAGCTCCAAAATTGAAGTGTGACACTTTGTCATATTTTACTCATGATTAAGTCTTTGTACAATGTAGGGTCAAATTCAAGTATAACAGGAATTTTCTGTTCTGCTAATCCCAGAGAAAATTATCAGTGAAAAGAAATTTCCTCTCGTTCTGAATATCTTTCATTAATTGTTTGCAGTATCTTAATGAAATGTTTTTCATTTGGGCGTTTTCATGGTCATAATTTTTGTTGTACAGTTAGCCTGAGGGCAAGCTATTGAGCAGAATATTTTCTCCTGATATGTGGAAATTATGCCAAGAATTATCACTAGTCAGTGGATTCACAAAATGTTTAACAGGAATTGAATGACTGAGTGAAGGAATGAAATCAGCCCTATGCCTACAACTCAGAAATAGCATAAAAACAGGATATTGAGTGAACCACAGTCGCTGGAGTGCACAACTTCAATTTACATTTTTTCATCCTTATTTTAAAACTTAATGACAGCCTTTACAAGTCACTTAGCAATAGCACTTTGCAACAGCACATAACTGCCAGAAAGTTTGGTTAAGGCCATAAATAATAAAGAATATAATGCTACACCAATGCGTATTACATCAATACTGCACTGCAAATTTGATTTAAAATTGTTGCTGTTTTGTAACACCTTAGCCCTGGTGACCATGATTGCAGGAGATCCAGTTGTGGTTGCATTTGATTGTAACCTGAACTATCTCCTTTCCTGGTGCTTCAGCTTTCTTTAACCCTTTTCATCCCAATAGTGATCACCATTTAACTTCTCCTTACTATATCATTGCATGTAGTTTGACAGTCTATGATACAGGACATTCATGAGAATACAGGAGATGATCTCCAGGGGTCATTTGAGTCAACATTTCTACAAAGTTTCCCTGCATGTAACATAGGGGAATACAAATAATGACATTTTGGATTAAAAGGTGTAGTTACCAGTTTGTTTAGAAACCGCTCACCCCCTTCTGTTGCCAGGTGGGGTACACAGTAAAGCTTGCAAGTGATTCTAACGTTGGTATTTCCTTTCCTATTCCATGTTTCACAAGTGGCAACCCCAGGTTCAACCACAGGTAGTTAGCTATGTGCCTGTGGAGTCAGCCGCAACACCACCACCACCTCTCGCTCCTCCACCACCTCCTCCTCAAACATCCTACCAAATTATTGACCCTCAGGTCCAATCAATGGACGTCCAGTACTGGAACAACTACACAATAGGCTCAGCACCCACCACACCCACTTTTGTCATGGCGCCCCATGCTATGTGATCAGAGGGGCAGCACTTTTTTATGCATGTGTATGGGTGGTGTGCATTAATGCATAGTGCAGAAAAGCACCGGGGTACGTTATGTGAACTGATTGAACAGGGAGTCCCCGATTGAGAGACTGAATGGCTGGTGTTGTCAGCTTCTGTGTTATGAAAAGCAAGGCCTGACACTGTATACTGTGGTTGGGGGTTGCCAATGTGTAATATAGATGTTAAAGAACCAGTCATATAATGGCCTATCCAACTGTGATGAGAAGACAGTATCGGTCTTGCGAAGTTGTGCAATGGAAGCATTCAAGTACTATTCTAAAGAGAGAGAGAGAGTTAAATATCAAGGACATTGTGGATGGAAACTCTGTTTCCTAGTCTGTATATTAATAAATTAATTTATCAAATGAAAGCTCTTTATGTTCCGGTCAGCTAAGACTGTGCTTAGTTCAAGTCCATGAGCAAGTGAAGAGAACATTATTATTATTTGAAGTAAGGTTTAGTTGAATGTTCTTGCCAGATTTTTAAAGTGAGTATTAGAAGGAATATCACAGCAAGTGAATTGATCTCAGGAATGTGTTTGTGTTGGAAGATATACGAAAGTAAAGGTGAACACCCTGCCAGAGATGATGAAAAGGAAGTTGTCACATTTCACTACATGTCTTCCTCTTGTGATTCACTTCTTGTCTGATTGGTTGCAGTATAGTTGAAATATCTAACTAAAATAAATATCCAGGTGTCTGATTATCTAAATTGTAATTAAATATAGTAAAGAAATGATAGTTGGTTTCATTTGAAACTTACTTTTTAAATTTAGCAAGAACGAAGAATAAACTAATCTAACTTAAGACAAAACTGAATCCCGTTTTAAGATGAGGATTTGTTATGAAAGAAGAAAGTTGTGAAAGTTACGTCGCTGTAGTTACATATTTTGATTAAATGTCATACATTGTTTAGAAGGAATTATTTGGATCTGTAATAATAATTTTATTTGAGATTGTTATTTACACGACTATTTAAACAAGAGACTGTTTTGTACGTACTTTCACAAGAGCTGTGTTTTGTAAAATACGAATATATTAGCCTGCATGTGTTCATGTTAATTTGAATACTGCAGGTACAGAACCTTTAGAGAGAAATAGTTACTTATTTGTACTTTTGAACAATCTTAATTTACTACAGCCACTCAGTATGGGCCACGTTTTGTTGCCCCAGGAAACAAGAAGTATTAATTTAGGATTTTAATGAAACATGGTAACTCTATGATGCGGAACTTGTGGAAGAGCTATTCTGTAAGAAAGAATAAGGGGTTTCTTGACCTTGAATTTTGTCCTTGGAATGTGCCACACAATATTCAATGGAAAGAGTCTAACTACTTGACTGTATGACTTAAAGTTATTTTTTTTTCTGAAATTAATGTGGGTGTAGGTTGGCACAATGAATTAAAAAACATTGGTATTAATTTTTTGTTCAATTGAGATAAGTTCTTGCTAATGGCTGAGCCATTGTGGCAGAGATGTGATTAAGATTTAGTAAAATTTGTTTTTTTATAACGTGGTGATGGATAAGTTATTGCAAGACTGAAGAATTGGTCAGACGAAAATGAATGTTTACATAAAAAAAATTGGCATAAATTTTTTGATGTTTGTCTTGCGGTAAAATGTCCATATATGTACTTCGTAGTGACAGATCTGTTTTTGTAGAAGAAATTTCATTATTTTATTTGTTTATTAAATAATTATGTAATTGTAGAGTTTACTTGAATCATTAAAAATGTCTATGTTGTCTGTCTGGTGGTGTTAATTTTGTGTTCTAAATTAAATTGAGGGTGTTTGTCCTGACTTTTTTTGAGTGCAACTTGCTGGTTGAGTTGTCCGTTAATTTCATATTAACTCGTTCTGTATTATGTGAAGTGCTTGTTAATGTGCAGTAGTTAACTGTGATTGTTTATTTGTGTAGTATAATTGTATCCGACTCTTCACTCTAGGTAGGAACCCAACCTCATTCTAGAATTTTGTCAAATTGGCAGTTGAAATTCCCACTGAAATGGTATGCTCTATGGAGGAGCTATAGCTTAACCAAGTTTAATAGATAGTTTTAGCTAAATACCACCAAGGAGTGAAATAGTCAAATGTAACTTGTATTCTCTATTTCCCTATAAAAGCTGAAGGGTGTGGCAATGCTTGCTTTGCATAATGGCACCTGCTGCTTCCACACCCTTGCTGAGCTGACCTTCACAGCTTGCACCATTCCACACCATTCTTTTTCAGCATAACCATACATTTTGAATGATAAACTTGTTGTATGTAGCTAGTGAGATATCATGCAGTCTATTAATTTTTATTCCCACAACTGGCACTTTCCCACCTGACCAACTGACACCTATCAATCAATCTCAGACCCTTTTGTTTTTCCCTTGACAGAACTCCTCCAATGGGTTGCCAGTTTGTCGGGACTTTGTCTCAGGCCAGTGTCACAGAGAAGCCTGCCGCTATGCCCACGTTAAAGACAGTGAGCTCTCTTTCTTGTGTTAACGCTTAGCTGAGTTAGCCCTGTCAGTCCAAGCACTAACCAATATTCACATTCTAAACATCAAAACAAAAACCAGAGAAATTCCAAACATGGTAGTTTAATAGGTTGGTTTACCTCTGCATTCAATGGTGCCAGTTGTTGTGCACTGTCTCTGATAAACTAATGGTGAAAAACAATAATTGAAACAGTGCTATAAACAACACTCCTGGGTTAAGCTGTGTGTTGAGAGGGATAAGCTGTGCTTGATTCTTATGCTTGGCAGGCTCTCATACTAAGCTTTGCTGGCCTGTTTATCAAGATGATGTAAATTTGGACATGCATTGTTGAGATTTAAAATTATAGAATTCACTTGCTGCCCAAAATGTGTTTATTACTGCTCTGCTAGCTGGAAATATGTTAAATTAGACGAGTGTAACTCCCTCATGGAGGGTTTTTTTATTGGAGCGCCACCCCTATGGACATTTCAGTTTGCATTCTATTCTCCTGGCTGAGTTGTTTGAAGCCTGATGAGCTCTAATCTTGAATTAGCTCTGATTGAAACTTACGGATTGCAGTAGTAGTTAATTAAACCATGTTAGCACACATTGTGCTCCAAATATCTTGACACATAATTGTTTGAACCTTAGTAGTATAGACTACTGTCAGAGGTGAATGCAGTGACAAAAGCCATAATTGAATGCCAAGAATACCAAAACACATTGTCGTGAGCAATAATCCCCCCATCCCACCCCTGAGAAATCCCTAATACTGTGGGGTTTCCTAAATCTTCTCTCTAAAACATCCTGTGTATATACTGTTATTCAAGGTCCTGTATATTGTTACCCATAAATTTAGGCATTTGAAATTTGGGAGTTGGGTTTGAAATTTTGTTTAAAAAATTAAGAAAGCTGGACTAATTTCTTTCTTGAACCCTCTTGGTTTTGTATCAGTTCTCAAAGTAGGGTGGTTGGGTGGTGGTGCTCTTCTCATTCTTACCTTAGTAACATTCCTAACTGACCCCTCCCCTGGCTTGCAGTCATTGCTCATGGTTGCTGTTCAGGTGTACTCCGTCTTGTAATTTTTTTGGTGTTCCCTTGGTTTTGAAATGCCTTTTTATAGTTTTTTCTACCCATACATTTTGCACTCTTGCCTGAGACTGTTAAGGCATCGTGCAGTGATGGCATTTGACTTCTGGTTGGAAGGTTGTAAAGTTGCCTTTTCATCATAATGTGGGTTCAGCTTTGTGAAATATTCACATTACTTTAGTCTCTAAACTTGAGATGTACAAATGAGTACTGGGGCCCGTTCTCGAAAGTCCTGGTAAGTTAATAGGCCCCCAAACCATATTTTGAACTCAAAATCTCAACAAAAGTAGGGTGTGTTCTGACCTCTAATTAAGTCCGTTTTGTTTCTTTCAATGATAACTTTACTCTATAATTTTCAAAACTTTTGAAACTCTCATCTGGAATGGAAAACAAAACTGCTTAACAGGCCTGGTAATTACTGGGAGCTTCAAGAAATGGCCCCCTGGGTGACTCACTGAAGACAGTAACCCCCTTCAAGTGGGGAGTGGTTAACTACCCTTTGTGACGATCAGACCACAAATCCTCTATCAAGCCCACTCTCTAAGAGTTTTACATTCCTGGTGTGTGTTTCTTGAAACTCCTGAAACTTTTCAGGCCTGTTTCGGGTGACATAATTTCCTACATATCTTAAAAGTAAAAATGTCTCCAGGCATGAAATATTGCAACAAATTTGCCCTTTCGTATCTTGAAATCATGGTGAAAGACCAGCTTTTTAGAATGAGTGGATCGCTGTTTCTGTTGCTGGAGTTTCGAGAAATGGGCTCCTTCTTCCTTCACAAACAAACCTGAATGTGCATTGAACAAAGAATTGGTTGTTTCTATGAAGTTGGGAATATGCTACTTTATTCTTGATCTTCTACCTCATGGCCTCCAAATTCACCAGCTTCAATTTTTCCACTTGACATTTTAGCTCCTTCCACAGAATCCTAGCTTTGTCATGAACAGAAATCTGCCTTCACTGTGTTTTGTTTCTCTTTTAATGCCTCCTAAATGACCCCTCTTTATCATCAGAGTTGCCACTCACAAAAAATTCACTGTCATTTCACTGACCAGAAACCAGTTTTCACCCGCCTTTCAAAACAAAACCTTGGACAACGAAGCCACAGAAATCAATTCTGTCTGTCTTTTTCTCATGTGGTCTCATACAAAGAATCTGCTTCCCAAACCTTATGGCCAGAACTAAGATTCCCAACTTTTCACTGACTGTCAGGTACAGAATTTAGAATAGGCCATATTCGTATTCTCGGTATTGAACTGGATCTAGCGTGAAGTGGAGGCTCTTGCGGGGGAATCTTTTCATATGTAAATGTATTCCCCCGCAAGAGCCTCCACTGCATGCTAGATCCAGTTCAATACCAAGAATATGAATATGGCCTATTTCCCTGGACCGCACCATACTCTGACTTTTAAAAAAATTGGTTTTTTCTCTAATTTTTCCCTGATCACAGCAAGCCTCATTAAGTCCCCTCTCTCAACTAAGTTCTGCATCAATGTGCCTAAAATATATACACAAAGATGGCAACCTCTGGAGATTTTTTTCTGTGTGATGCCCCCCACCCAGTCTGACCAGCCCTACCTGAAAATTCCTTCAATGATGTAGGACCCCCCCCCCAAATGTGACACTTCCCTTCACGACTTTAATTGGTTGAATGCTTGTTCCATCATACTGCCACTTATACAGTACATGTACATGTAGTAACAAAAATTGTAACCTCTGCCTGCAGCATAACAAATTACGACAATTACATGCATGAGGCACAAAAATGAAGGCAAAAAAATTAATGTAATAAGAAGCTGAGTGATTTGAATAAATACTTTCTGGAAAATGTATAGTTGAATACTTAGGTTTTTGAGAGAAATTGATCCCATTTAACTTTTATCTGGAACATTTAGTCACCTGTACGGAAGACCTGGCATATATGTATACACCCCCAGTGGGTTAAGGAGGTTTATGGGTGTGACCCTTTTCCTTGTAGAAAATGTAGAAGTGGTGGATGGAAAGGTAACAGTTTGCAGAGATGCTGTGAAAGGAAAATGCACAAGGCCAAACTGTAAATATTACCACTCACCAGCCAGCTCATCATCGTCTGGTGCTGCATCATCGAAGGCACCAAGATAGAACCTGCTGGAATTTGATTGGCGGAATGGAGGTGAAATTTTGGAGGAGAACTATTTTTGTTACCGTGAGATTCTTCTTCCAGTAGAATGCCAAAAATTATTCTGAGTCAGGTTAAAGGGGGCATCCCCCACACGTGGTAACTTCTTATTCATTTTTTATGTCATTTACCAAAGGCAAAGTGATTATCTTAAGTAATCATCAGTTCATAAAGACTGTGAAAATGTACTTATATCAGCAGAACTAATTAACTCCACCATTTTAGCTTAAGGTTTACAGAAAGCAGTCTGAGAATAAAGCACATACCGTAAGTCTCAATGTTGCAGTTCGTATCTGAAAATCATGAACACTAGATTTCTTGAGAGTTGTAAGGTTACGAAAAAACTCTACCAAAATCCAAGATAAAATTCAACTGCAAGCCATATCATGTAGGTTGTGAAATTCCTTAGCACAACCTTGTTGAAGCTTGTTGAAGCAGTGCATCAAAACAAATCAGCCAGTGTTCAGACGATCAGAAATGAACAGTTACCCTTAAGTAAACTTGTTAATTCTACATAATTTTTGTGTAGACTCAGTTCCCTTTTTCTGCTACTAATCATGTTTATTCTAGCGCTTAATTGCTGTGCAAGGTGAAAATGGTTGCTAAATATGCTCTGTGAAGTGCTTCCGTCTTGGTGAATTGTCCTTTTGCTTATGCCGCAAATCAGTGGAATTCAGTGTTTGAGGCCTGTTCTTTCTTGTCGCTTACTAAAAATGGTGAATGGTTATGACTGGTCTCCTTTCTTCAGTGTAGCAGTTTAGATAGCTTCTCACAACTATACATTTTGTGATGACATAAGTGACCATAGTAAAGCCAAGAGCTTACTAGATAATTTATGCTTCCCATGAGGAAAGGCACCACAAAGAGGGCCCATTTCTTCAGTCATACGTTTTGTTCTTCCTTTACATAACCACGTTTTTGTATTATCAGAGTACAGAATAATTATGTTTGGTCTTGCTCATGATTTTAATGTATAGTTTCAGAAAAATTCATACCCCCCACCAATATGGAAGATTTTTTTTTTTTTGGTTTCCACCCCACCCCACCCCTCTCGAAACTCTTAGTTAGCCCATACCTTCCTTTCAACACTTTTGCTTTTTAACCCCCCCCCCCCTCATCTGTGGGGGTGGTATGGAGCTTTTCTGGAACTGTACAATTTGCACAACTGCAATGAAGAAAATTTGAGCTTTCTGGCTTGGTGCATGCTGTGCAAAGGCATCAAACAAAAAAAATACTTTTGTATGAAATGAAGGAACAGAAACTGGTTTTCTGATTTTTGTTTTTTACAATGTTTTATGTCATTCTTCAAATGAAAGTAAGAGGAGTCAATGCAGAGGATGTGATAATTTTCTACAGTAAATAATTATTGCTTCTGTCCAGGAACAGATTGCTGATGGAACATGTGAAATTTATAACTAAGTATATACAGCTATTTTTAACTCATGATTGTCACAGGCAAGCTTCAAGCCAATGTCTATGGAGTTCTTGGTGCAGTTTTCAAATGCTCAAAGTGATATATACAACGTGGATGGTAGCTTACAAAATGCTTCGAGGAAGTAGGTTTTGTTTACAAGCATTCAGCTAGGCAGTAAAAGTCCCTGTCTTAAGGAGGTCATGCAAGATGATTCTCCATTACACATGATCGCCTTGATGTGCAGTGACTGCACCATATAAGCATGGTAAATATGTGGCAATTTTGGTTAAGAATAGCTGTGAGCATGAAAGTTTGTACAAAAGAAGTAACACTCCAGCAGGTCTGTTTTTTTTTTGGTTTTTAATTGCTAAAGCAAATTTTAAAGTATTAGATGTGTTAACAGCCTCTGATGAAGGTATTTGCTTCAGACCTCAGTCACATAATTCTTTTCTCTATTCAGTCACACAATTGGAATGCAAACTAACCTATTGATAGGCCAGAGGCTGTGCAACTGTTACCCTTGTTCTCAAGACTGTTGTCGTTGGCTACTTGATATGTTCCTAGATTTTCCATTCTTTTTGTCACACCTTATGAAGCAAGCAGTGACAAAGGATTGTGTGACACAGTGCCTACAGACCAGCATGTTGCTGGTGGCCTTTTAGATTTGTTAAGAATAGCAAATGCTTTCATTAGAGGTTATGATTATGCTGTGGCATGTATTTAGAAAAGAGGGATGGAAAGAGTTTATTTTTTATATCCCTGCGCTTTTAAAGAGAAAGCATATAGCAGAAAAGCTATCAGCGGCGCTTAGTCTTGCTAGCAATAGTTTTAAAGCATTAATTCAGTAAATGTTAAATTATATTATTACTGTAAAGTGCATTCAGTATATGATAATTATTATTATAATTATTAGTATGTCCCAGATGTAAAGTTGTGCATGCCAAAATTAAGAAGAGTAAAGTAACACATATTGATATTTTATAAATATTTATTTAAAATTCAAATATTGTTTTCAACTATTTTTTCCGTCAGGATAATGGACTAATTAGCAAGTTAGCTTTAAGTGGTAAATGGAGGGTTCACCTCAAGAAGTGCAAGTAAAGTTGTTGAGGTTCCTATCAAAGTTTTAAAGAAACAGTTTATAGATGCTTAGCAAAAAACAATATTGAAGGTCTGAGTACAAATGTGATCTTTATGTATAGGATTTTTATGCCATAATTATATCAGGAGTCAGGGTTATGTGATTGAGATATCACCTTTTGTCCTCAGCTCTCCAATATTAACATTATCTTTTTAGTGAATGATTTATTGTTGAATAAAAATGTCCGATTTTTAAGGTCTTTCTTTAGGCAGCACAGACCCCTTACAGGCAATCTTTCCTCCTTATTTATATTTGAAGTAAATAAGTACTTTCCCTGGTGGTTGTATGAGACTGTTGTGTTTCTTGGGACAAATAAAATTTTCCTCTCACCTACTTGATACAGTTGATTATGATTCTGACTCATTCCCCCCGCCCTATCCCCCTTCAACTCCTTGTGTTACAGTATGCCAGTGACAGGCACTTACGATACGATACAATATCTTTGTTTCAAAGAGGGTATAGACAAGTCAACCCAATGAGAGTTTTCTAACACATGGCCCTCTAGGTCAGCACTAGGTGTGGTCACAGCCAGGGTTCATTACGTCCGTAGTGGTTCTTTTATGTCCCAAAGAGTCAATTTGTGAAGAGTTGTGAGATGGGACCTCCGGTTTTATCGTCCTTATCTGAGAAGACTAGAAAGTCTAAAATTTGCAGATGTCGTTACAAAGTTAGCACTTTCTCCTCAGTTATTTAAAGACCCTGAGTGTTGGTTCAGCCGGGGCTTGAACCCCAACCTGTTGCACAGCAGTCTGGTGCTCTACCACTGAGCCAATCGGTCGGCGGAACTTCCAGCAGCACTGAAGGAGAATTCTCCATGTCCCAACAGTGACTGCCATCTTAACTTCTCCTTATCCTATCACTAGTTTTGTCAGGCATGGGAATACATGAATTGATCACCAGGGATCAGTTGAGGTAATATTTATGCAAATTCTCCCGACATGCACAGAAAAACATGTTGATGTTGAGAACTAATGGGTCATTTTTGACTGGATGCTCAAGATTTCACAATTCTCAAGAGCTGTCAACACCATTTATAACCAGCAATGGTACATTAAAGTAGAATTGTAAAGGGAAATTACACGGTCACTGATACACTCCAACAGCCAATGCTCAACAACTGATGGGAGAAAAACTGTATTTTGTCAGTGAGCAAAGCGGGGATGTTGGTTAGCTGAGCACAACTGTTTTGTCCAGGGGATGGGGTTAGCACCGCAATCCATCCAACCCCATCCCGTCAGGTAATAGTGCTAACACCTCTTAGGAGGGAACCATGCTCATCAACGATTAATCTCAGGAGGGCCCTCAAACTACACAAATACCCACCAAAAAAAAAAGAAAGTGGAAAAAAGAAAACTTTCAAGAGTAAAACAGTTTCTACTTGAGTTTGCATTTAAACTTTTAAATACAAATAACTAATTTGACAATTTTCTGTATGCAACAGACTTTATTTGGATGGCCAACAAAAATTGTCTTTGGATCATAGTGATCACACCAAACCTTAAAAATTATTATTAAATATTACTAACAGCAATTCATTTAAATTCTGATCAACATTTCAACTCAGTTTTTTGCTTTGCATTTTCTCTTTTTTCCTAATAATTCAAACTGCCATTAGATTCTGCTAAATGATGATTCTACCCTGGCAATCCTCTGACTATCCCCCAATCCCCTCCCCTCCCAAAACTGCTGTTTGGGTTGTAAAGCTCCAAACAGCAGTTATGTACCAGAGTAAAACATTAGATCATGCTCTCAAAGTCGCTGCTGCACAAGCGACAAAGCTGTGAGAGAAGAGCTGGCAAGTGAAATGTTGCAATGCCTACAAGACTCCTATGAGAGGCACTCAGACTACACCCAAACCCTCCTTCACTAGCTAATGTGTTGAGTTAATTGAAGAGAACATGTCCTTAGATCTTAGATACCAGGGGCAGTTGCCAACAAGAGAATTCACTGTAAAGTAAAATGGGCGGGATGAAAGTCCACACAGAAAGACTTTTTTTTTTAAAATCCATTTTGACTTTCTCTTGCCCAGACTATCTGCCCCCGGTTTTCAATTTAAGCTGCAAATTTCCCTTACAAAATATATATATTTTTAAATTGCACTTACAATATGCTCTCCACAGGAAAACCAACAAAAAGGTGATGACATGGGTATATTATAAAGATGATGACATGGCATGTGAAACAGGCCAGTTGCTTGAATGTGCATATTTTAATAAGAAAACAGAGCACAGTACTGTAGTCGCTTTTGTTTTGCCTGCGTCGTTCCCTTGCTGTTTTTTTTTTTTTTGTGAACAGTCAATTTTTAATTCTAACCTTTACCAATATTCAGTCACCTTGATTACCTTCTTTAAAATGGCCAAAAGCTTGTGGGTGCCACAGCCAACAGAGAACAAAGATGGCTTTTGAATAAACTACTCATTCCACAACTTTCTTGTAAGTTATATGCAGATGTTTATTACGTTCAGTGTTAGATGTTTCCATGAAACATTCCATTTCCAGTGTGTAAGGGTCCTTCAGTGTGTACAATCTTTCAATCTACAGATTCAGTTTGATTCATACAAAGATAAAGAGTATTCAGTAAACTGAAGCTCATTCAAACATAAAAAGCACTGTGGTTGTTTCATTAACAGCAAAAATTAGCCCCCTCTTTCTCTTTTCCTTTGGAGAAATAGACACTGATGGGTACTGTGGTAAAAAAATGAATCCAGGGGTGGATGGTGGATGGCATAGTGTACTCTAGATCTGTTCCTTTTCAGTGGGGACCATGGTGTTATTTTTAACCTTGATGTTAGTTTTGATGACACTGTCTTTTGAACCACACATTACAAAATTTGTAATGTTTCCAAGTACTCCTTTTACCATCACAGGAATATTTCAAGGATAAGAAAGTATTTCACTCAAAGCTACTGAAACTGTCATTCATGCTCTTGTCACTTCTAAACTTGATTACTGTAACTATTTATTTTATGGTCTTCTTAAGTTCCTTATTGCTAAGTTGCAAGCTGTTCAGAATTCTGCCATGTGTCTGGTTTGTAAGACTAAGAAGTTTGATCATATCACTCCAGTTTTAATTGAAGTACATTGCCTTCCTATTAGGTATTGCATTGTTTCATAAATCTCTTAATACTATGGCTCCATCGTATCTGTCTGAGCTGTTAGCTTATTATAGGAGTTCCTGTTCTCTGTGATCTTAGCAGTGGTGAACCTACTGACCCATCCTCAAAAATCTATGGTGATCTTTTGCCATGTGTGTCCTGAGATTGCAGAAGTCATTGCTGCTTATAACATGCAGAAGGTCTGTGATGGAGTTTTAATTAGAGTTTTAACTACCTTTGTAACTTGTGGCTCTGCACCAAAACTTATCCTTCCAACTGTGTGAGAGAGAAGGTGAATCTTGTGTCCATCAACTTCACCTTCTTCAACTTCAGCAAGGCCTGTGAGGGGTATTAAAAAACTTAGCCACCTATGTAAGTGAACATTTGGGAAAACAATGGTACAAAACCATCAAACTGTGCCCAGTTCTTCAAAGAACAGATAGCTCTACATTTTCATTAGGGAATAAAAACTGTAATACAACTTTACCTTCTGGGCCCGGTTGTTCGAAAGGCGATTAATGCTAATCCAAGATTAAAAATTAACCAAGGAGTTTATTTCTCTATTCCCAAATGTTGTTCAACGGTGATATTCAGCAAAATTTTAAATCAAAGGAAACTAATCCTGAAAACAAAACAAAGCACAACAAACTTTCCCCCAAAAGTTAGAAAACCGAAACTAAAGTTTACACTTATCCTGGGTTAAGTTAAGCGCCTTTCGAAAAACCAGCCCTGGATATTAACTTGGATCTTGTTTACTGTAGGTAGTGTCGACCGATCTATCGGTCGATATAGCGGTCGATATAGCGGCCGACAGTCAGTCGATAGTCAGTCGACACTCAGTCAATAGTCGGTCGGCAGTCGGTCGGCAGTCGGTCGAGCGTGAGATAGACTATCGGCCGAGTATCGGTCGATATTTCGACGACGCACCTCGACTTACTATCGGTCATATGTTGGTGATGTATCGGTTAACTGTCGGTGGTATATTGGTCAACTGTCGGCCGAATATCAGTCGTGTGTTAATTTACCAAGTGAGTCTTTCTTAACGCAAAGACGTCACTAATTATTGTTATCATGCAATGGGGGAACATGTGGCAGTGCGAGGCACGATTTCTCTATGAAGCGAGCCGAAGAGCACCGGGAACTAAGGACATGGTAACCTTTTTTTTTCTAGTTTGTATCATCACCGATCGTCTGATTTTAAACAGAACCAGTTACAGGCTAAGTTGAATCTGCTGCTCCTGTGGTCCTGCAGTCGAAGAATACTTAAAGAAGGACGAGTGAAATGACTGCTCCCGCAGTCCCGAAGTGGACAAATAATGAATAGGAAGGGCAGTTCATGACATGCTTTAAGAGAGAGGAATACACATCTTTCATTATCAGGCTTTGACCTGCTTCATCACGCCGAGTTCTCGAGTGTGCGGAGACCACAAATTAAACTTATATATTTCTGCATTGAAGTCGGGAACAGTCCTTTGTTTAACGATCAGTCATTGATAAAATGCGCTAATAATGCGCCGAGGAAGGTAACAAAATATCCAGCAGACTGAACACATTCATTTATTGTGGGAATGATTTCAATTTACAGCAAGGAAAATACTCATACGTTCTCATTACATTGTCCTGTCTTTTTTCTCTGTCCTGTCTCTTTATATTGTGTTCAAAATAAAGACGACCATGAGTAACAGAAATTAATATTGAATGGTAAATAACTTTTCGTCATCCAATAAGAGGAAAACAGTATGCGCCGCGTTAACATTACCTTAAAGGCACCTCTTACAATAATAAAAGACCTGTTGAAGGAAGAGAAACCAAACCGGCAATGATACCCACAGCAGAGTGATATTGAGCTTCAAATATATACAGAAAGGTTTATAAATTTGAAAACGGAGGAAAAATTTCCCTCTTCATCACTTGGTAACAATTTACAACAACAACAACAAATTTATTGAAAATATAACTAGTTACATTACTTCCCCCCCACAAATAGCTTATAAGCTCGTCGAGGCGGGGAGATCTGAGGACATATTTAAGTATAAGGTTTATCTATAGATGGACTAAATAACAGTGAAGACACAAGAATTTCCCTTTTGGATGATGCTTTCTCGAAAATTCTTGAACTGACTGGCAACTGGCAGTTAGCAGTTAACTGGCAGTTAGCAACGGCAGCAAAATGACAAACACAAGAGAAAAAGGAAAAACGAAACTAAGCAGAAAAGTCTTAAGAGATTGGGTAAGACTGTTTCGCATGCCCATACCAAAAAAATGTCACAAAACGGGATGCTATTGCAAAGAAAGACGTTCTGTCATGTTTAATTTTGAGTACTTTGGACTCATAACTGACCGAAAAATGTCCAAAAAATGCAAATTTTTCCATGAAGAATCATCTCTACGTGTCAATGGGGGCAATCGGTTCATATTTCAGTAATTTTGCTCCCATTTCTTCTCCAGGGCTATTGGTAACGGATTAAAAACTATACAGAGCGACACAAATCTCGACTGATATATCGATCGACTATCGGCCGACTCTTAACCGATATATCAAACGGCTATCTTCTGACTATCGACCAAGTGTCCACCGACCATCGACCGAGTGTTGGCCAATTACTGACCGACACATCAGTCAAGTATCGACCAACTATCGGTGAAGTGTCGGCGAAGTATCGGTGAACGAAAAGCAATATCGGCCAAGACACATCTGGAAAGACTATCGACCGACTATCGACCGAGTGTCGACCGACTATCGACCGACTATTGACCGAGTGTCAACCGACTATTGACCGACTATCGACCGACTATCGACCGCTATATCGACCAATAGATCAGTCGACATTACCTACAGTAAACAAGATCCATTAACTTAACCCCTGGGTACATTAAAGTTGATTCTACCATCTGCCACGGAATCAACACTGTCAGAAAACCATGGGAGTCAATAATTATTGTAGCCTGAATATGAGGCTTTTTGAATGGATGGACAGGAAGGGCAGTCAGATATTTGAGTCAGACATTACCATCAATGAATCAAACATAATTCAGCTGGAGGTGTCCTGAGGATGGTCACATCATATTTATAGGACTTGGTGGGGATGAACCGTCAATCAAGTAGCAATGTCAAATTTCTTTCTTTTTTGTAAACCAAAGGTGCACGTATTGTTTCCTCAAACTGATACAAGGAGTTATCTTAAATACTTGGTCCATACACTATACTTTGCCTGGCAATGAACCCTAGCTAGACATATTAATATTGTAATATCATGAGTGACAAATTACTCCTTAATTTTGGCATGAAATTTCAGCGTTTATTTATTCATTCATTCATTCATTCATTTTGTTATTTGAAAAAGAAAATACAATGATAATCCTGCGCAACCCGCAGATAGCAGAGCTAATCAAGGCGGGTTGCGCTTTTAAATCAAACGTCATTATCAGTAAAAATGAAACAAAAGAAATAGAAAAGAAATAAGTGAACAATTACAATAAAATAATCAGTCAGTAAAAATGAAAACAAAAGAAATAAAAAAGAAATAAGTGAACAATCACAATAAAATAATTACAATATATTACAACAAGTCACAAGTTAGTAAATTTATTATTTTACATATTTTGCCATCTTTAAGAGGAGTGTTGGTGCTTCAACATAAGTGTCCTCGGCATGTGAAATTACAAAATTGCCAAGGTAATGTTTTGTGCAAAGATGGCGCTCCAGGTTCAAAGATGTTATGGATGTGCTTACGAGCTCTTAAAGTTTTAACTTTGTACATTTTCGCTTGAATTTCATCTAGCCCAGTTTGCTTTGGCGATATAATAAACTTTTAGTGACAATTAATACTTCAAAACGTGTTTAAATGAAGACAAATACACAAATAACCGCGATCAGATTTTAGGTGCATCTTACACTGGTGCCGTTTTCAGTTCATTCATGATGAATTATAGCGAATCATGTAACGAAGATTTGACAGTTGACTCAACTTTGAAACATTATTTTTGTAAACAGCAAGAAGGATTTCAAAGGGCTTTTTGCCAAAAGTATGCTTTAAATATTTCAATGCATGGAGTTCTTGATACAATAAACAAGTCAGAAACCCACGATTGTGAGCGTAATTTGTCACCCATGATATTAAAAGGTAATCAAATGGTATACTCGTGAAATTGGGAATAATTTCATTTGTGTTTCGTCCAAATTCTAAAAATTTCCCTTGCCTAAAGGCTCGGGAAATTTTTAGACTTTAAACAAAACACGCGTGAAATTATTCCCTAATTTCACTCATCACCATTTGATTACATACAAATATGATTCATACTCTTTTCCTCAGGTCAGCTGCACAAAGGGATAACAACAAAAAGAAAAACAGAAAAGAGCTAAATAAGGAAGGATTAGGAAGACAGAGGATTGTCCTACTGGTACTTCTTTCTTGACTCTGTGCCTGAGTTTTGTACAGGTTTTGGCTTCGCCACTTTCCACTCACTAGTATGAATCCCAGGCATGGGTGGTGCTCTGGCTTTCAAGTGACGGGGATGATCAAATGGGGGCAAAATTGAAACCCCAAAAAACCTCTGAACCAAAAATTAACCCCTGACTACCTGAAGTCGGGTCGTCTTTATTGGCAACGGGTCATCAGTGCCACCTGATCAGGTCATCATGAACTGTCACCACGTCTCTACCCCTCCTTCCTTAACCATTCATGCTGGATTTTTTTCTAAGTTTCTCACAACCTGACTACCTGTAAGTCAGCACAACTTTTTTGGTGACGGGTCATCACCACCTGATCGGGTCGTCACAAACCATCACCATACTTTCAATATGACTTTATGCAAGTTAACAGTACCTCTCTGAAAAAAGTAAAGACGTGAGTTCCAGTAGACTGGGTCGACAACATTATAAATGACCTGACTCAGTTCATGTGCATAGGACTACCCGAGTCATACTTGCTATTACCTGTATTCTGTGCTATGATGAATGCCAAGCTTGATGTACCTGGTTTAACTCTAAGCCACCCAACCTCATGATGCATGGGATTACCTTTCTCCACGTGCCAAGTTTTAGAGCTGGAAATAACAGTTACCATAAATTACATGATAAATGCTTCTACTAAACCATTCTCGATTACCATTAATTTACAGGTAAGTAAATTCTGAGTTAGCAAGAGCACTAAATTTGACTGCAGAACTGCAGGAGTTCATAGGTTCAAATCAAAGGTTAGACCTCAAAATTAAGGGTATTTATTTTAGAAATAATTGGTAAGATCATGCTGGCTGTGTACTTAATATCTGCATTAGTTTAGATGGTCACAGCACTCGGCAGTGATGCCATACTGATGACTAACTTCTCTTGTTCACTTCTGCAAGTAAAACTTGAAGGGGTATAAAAGAACCCATTGGTCAAAGAATGGAGAAAGGAGTTCCCTGGGTTAGTACAGGAGGGGCAAGTTTCAGTCCCAGTGACTTAATCTGAGTTAGTTTGGTCCCTTTCTCCTCTAGCTTAGAGAATAGTGTCATATAAACAATAGTCTCCATTTGGCATGAAAATATCCTTGGATATTTATCTGTCCTGAGAAGCGAACAGTTTTCCATGAGCAAAGCTCAAGGAAAACTGTGAGTTTCAAGGAAGTGGAAGGACAAAATTAATATCTGTGCATATTTTTAAAGGCAAATGGAGGCTACTGTCTTTATTATCCTTCAACATTTTTTGCAACACACGTTTGATGATATTCCTCTGTTCTAGCTGGGGAATATTCAGTAACGTAATGTGTTTGGACCAATCGTGTGGGAGCACAAATCTTTGATGGATTCTAACTTCCAGTGTTACCAGAGAAAACCTTCAGTTGGTTATGGTGATAGTCCAATCAACCATTATAAATTATTTACATTTACATCAACATTTATCTTGTGGGAAGATGGAAATGTAGATATACAGGGCAAAGGAATAGTTTTTAAACAGTCAAACCAACTCTTGCGGACATGAGCAGAAACCTTTCATAAGTGAATACCAACAAAGTTTATTCCCGCCAATATTGCTCCATTGAAACCTTACATTTATGACTTTCTGTAAATGGACACTTCCTATAAGGAGACACCAATGCTTGATCCAAGGGTGTCCCGCACTTATAAAGAGGTTAAGTTATATTTAATACTGCACAATGAACTTACAAGACTTGAAATTAAGCCTTTTGCAAGTTGGCAGTAGGGCATCAGAACAACCCCCATTTGAGCTTCCACTGGCGATTATTGTCAGTGGAAGCTCAAATGGTGGTCTGACTGCACTCTTACTTGTAAGAAAGCATTGGCTGTCCCACATGATCGAATATAATTTCTTCACCATACATAAATGGTGAAATGGTGGGATAAACTCCACAGCCTTCTCCTCTCCACTTTCCAAGCAACCAGGACACTTTGTTTAGTGCTTCATGGAGGGCTGGCTGTAAAAATAACGATATAACTTTAGCTTCATTGTGTATGTTACTAGTAATCTCAATTAAATCTTATCATGGCCAAATTGCCCTCAGTTAGTAACAGCATTATTGCAGCTACAGTTAATAATTAACTGTTACATCCTTATTATGTACCCATCAGAAGTTCAAGCTAGGGTTTTTGGTCTTGATTTTCAGGTTTGCATTCCTCAGCCAATGCAGAAGTCACTTCCAGGAGATGGCTCGGAGAAAGAGTGTCTTGTAGACTCAGGTTAATTAACAAGAACAATATTTTCTTTTAGGGGAGCAGGGTTGACGCAGTGGTGAGTGCGCTCGCTTTCCACCAATGTGTCCCGGGTTCGATTCCTAGACTTAGCCTCATAAGTGGGTTGAGTTTGTTGGTTCTCTACTCTGCTCCGAGAGGTTTTTCTCCCAGTACTCTGGTTTTCCCCTTCCCTCAAAAACCAACACTTGATTTGAGTTGATTTAGAATTAATTTGATTTTACAGTCTCCCCAATAATAATTGGAGAGACTGTAGAGCACCTGTGCTCGGCTAGAAACATTTAAGACTTAAATAAAGTTGTTGTTATTATTATTATTATTATTATTATTTTAGTTTGTCATGCAAATCCTGCTAGTCACAATTCTTTGGTGGGTGCAATGCTATGGCGCGTTATCAGTGTCAAAATTGTTTGTCATTTAATTATGTGTTTTGTATTGACATTAAAATGTTCATTGTGAACTTAACCTTGGCATCATGATGTTCGTCTTGATGTTATGATATTCGTCATGACATTATGATGTTCGTCTTGACATTAAGATGTTCGTCTTGACATTAAGATGTTCGTCATGACATGACGTTCGTCATGACATTATGATGTCCGTCTTGACATTATGATGTTCATCTTTACATTAAGATGTTTGTCTTGACATTAAGATGTTCCTCTTGACATTATGATGTTCGTCATGATGATGTTGGTCTTGATAGCATGCACTGCGCGCCGAATTCCTGCCTTTTGGTCAAAGTGATATTTGTCTTGCAGTGCCAAGAAATTAAAAGCAAGAAACAAAATAATTGCATTTTTGTTACGTTGGCATAAAGGCCTTTCACTACGCAGAAAATCAGGCCATTTTATTTTTCGCACCGGAACCGACCGGTCCGCTTTTACAGAGACTGCCTCTTAATATCAAGCTGCCTTTGCACATCTCCAAGCAAGCGTTCTGTTCTTGATATTTACAGTGGCAGCCATTTTAGTTTGGATTCCCACGTGACTGTCTCTGGCGGGAATTTGGCGCGCAGTGCATGCTATCAAGACCAACATCATCATGACGAACATCATAATGTCAAGAGGAACATCTTAATGTCAAGACAAACATCTTAATGTAAAGATGAACATCATAATGTCAAGACGGACATCATAATGTCATGACGAACATCATGTCATGACGAACATCTTAATGTCAAGACGAACATCATAATGTCATGACGAACATCATGTCATGACGAACATCTTAATGTCAAGACGACCATCATAATGTCATGACCAATATCATAACATCAAGACGAACATCATGATGCCGAGGTTAAGTTCACAATGAACATTTTAATGTCAATACAAAACACATAATTAAATGACAAACATAATTTTGACACTGATAACGCGCCATACAATGCTACCTCTCTGGCGTGCGCAACGAAGACTCTTCCGTGTACATGCCGTACTCTGCAGACTGGAAAAACAGCAGACCGTGACCTGATCTTGACAAAATCATCCCTTACATGACAATTAAGAGCTTTAGCCCAGCAGTGAAAAAGGTCGCACTCGAATACTGTCGATCCCATTTTCGTCGTAGTTATTAGCTAAGATTTGCCAGATAAACATTCTATGGAAGAGTCTTCACGCTTTTGTTTCTTCACTTAGAAATTTTAAACCTCCAATATCAGGCTGTCCAGTTGTATTATGCGTACAGTATTTACAGTGAATGTTGGTTTGCGAGAAAGGCCACGATCTTATTTTCTATAAAATGTCCACGCAAGAGAAATTGACAGTCATGTAGCTTTAAAATCCGCAGAGCTCTCTGCAAGCTACGCGACTGTCAACTGAAAGATACGATTTCCGTACGATTTGCCTGTACAAAAGCATACAAATGAAAGAACAGCGGAAAACCCTACCTTTCCTGCAGGAGTGCTTGAACTCATACTTGGACCGTAAAGCCGTTTTAAATGAAGAAGAAGGCGCGAACGTCGAACACAAGGTACGGAAAAAAGAGCACCAACATGGTACCTGCGTGTCAACACAGAAATCTTTTCCAGCGGGGTGGGGGTTAGGCAAACTGATCATATTTGTTGTCCATCTTTACTAGCCCAAACAAGTCACATATTGGCAATAAATAATTTGTTAAAGAATATCTACATTCTTTTCAAAGAAAGATATTTCCCGGTATAGAGTCGATTACCAATTAAAAATTTTAAAAGTGCGAGGTTAGGATAAACAATACATAACTTACTCTACCCTACTTAAAAATCCCCTTGCGTATTGAACACCACAAAGGCATCTGGGATTGATCAATGCACCGTTGGAGGTAAATTCAAACGATTGTAATGTTCGAAGGAACGAGCGATTTCACAATCGAACTCTTTGAAATTTGGTACATTTTCGCTTCAGATAAAGAAACAGACATCTCACATGTAGAAAAATTATGCCTGTGATAACAAGATCA
>OX419344.1:11620420-11635420 GCA_948470475.1 Galaxea fascicularis
TGTTTAGATTAAAGGATTTTCTGCAAAATGCCTGTACTGTATATACCCTCCTATGCAGACCCTTTTTTGGCTTGTCATGCAATCTCTTCTCCCCAATTTCTGTTAGCTGTAACTGTTATTTTACAAGTTTTCTGACATTTTTGGCAAAAAATAGTCATAAGATTCTAGCATTGAGGTCACAAAACAAATACCAACTTTCATTTTCAAGATAAGCTGTTTGTATGCCAAAGTAGAGTGAGTTAGAGATCAGAGATTTGAATTTTACAGTCTTTCCCGTAAAACTGTGAACACCAGAAATATCTATGGAATGTTATTGTGTTTCAAGTAAAAAGCCAATCACGCATGAGAAAACTGAACCACAAACAGTAACAGTAATTAGGTTGTGGTTTCATGTTGCTTCTGATTGGTCGCGAAACAATGAACATTCCAGAATTTTTTTCTGGCATTCACGGTTTTACGGGAAAGACTGTAAGGCAATTCACTATATCCATTTGTTTTGCAAAATGCCCTGCAGTTGTCGTTTATAGTAACAATAAATTGCAACCTCTGTTAAAGAGAATGGGAAGTTTATGTTTTCCCAACTGTGAATTTTATGAATGTTTTAAAAATGCTCTTTTGTACTTACAGTGAATGTAGAGAAGCACAACAGAGAACTCAGTGAGAAGGAGCTCATTTCAAAACAGAGTGATACTGTTGGAAAGAGTGAGAGCTCACTACTGGTAATCATTACTTTTTTCTCAACTTATATGATAACCAGGATTGATCAAAAAATATATAATTACGTAAAAATGTGAAAACGTTCTCTGGGAAAATAGTCTATAAAAACTATAAGCTTTTGACAGTCAGTCTACTGTCTGCGACAGGTAACAAAATTTAAAATTTGAATTTAAAGAGAAATGTACATATTAAATTTAAAAATAATTTATTAAAATGCATGTTAGAAAAGATGTTCCTCTGCATGTAAACCTGGATGGTGCCTTGTTACAACTGTATGCTATTATGTTGGTACATGGCTTGCTAGCTCTCCATGAATAATTGGATTGTTCCCAGTTACAACAATTTTGGTGGCGTGAAAGAAATTCTATTTGATATGTATTCATATTATGCTATTCAAACATAAAAAGCAAAAAAAGATAAAATGGCCGGTTATCCTGAAATTGGCATGGTATAAGAAGAAAAGAATGTAGAAAAGAATGCTTCAAGTCATAGTGCTAAAGCTAGTGTATGTCCAAAAGAATGTTATATCGTGTCGGGAGCGGGAAAGAGTTGTTGTCAGCCTCAATAGTTTTTGGTCGTGTGCCATGACTCAAATGTACTTTTGTTTGAACAAACACTAGCTTTAGCACTAGTAGTACTCTTTTCAATATTCTTTTCTCACATGCATTTCAATCATTTTTAATTTGAATTGTCCATTATTCTCTTTAAATTTGATTTTTTACAGTTTAGTCCTTCACATTTTGTTATCCGTCAAAGACGGTAGACCAAAATTTTAAACTGTTGAAAGCTTATAGTTTTTATTGGTGAATTTTTTTACATTATGTTTTCAAAATTATCACCCTTTCTTGTGCACCATGCCAGCTAAACTATTGAACAAATGAAACTTAGCATACTTCCCCACTCTAAGTGTTCTACCTGACACATCAGAAATCTAGTTTCCATCACTCAAAGTGTTTACTAAGGTTGAACAAAGCTAACTGTTCATCTGATCATCACTAAGAAAAGGTGAGTTGAGACACCTTGACTTCCTGGGGTCCTGTCTTGTCTAGCAGATCTGTTAGTAACTTTTTAAGAAGGCAATGATGTGCAAAACATAGCCAGGAAATCCAGCTATTGCAGTTAAGTCAACAAACTGTTTTTTTTATCAAAGTACCTGAGGATTAAACTCAGATTTCAATGCCCTGTGCCTTGCTGACAGCCCTGCATTTAGAGTCAAATACAGACAACTGCTGAACAAATCTCACATGGCTGAAATTGTAGGCCAAGAAACAACTAAAAGAAACCTTTACTTGTTTTTTTCTCACGCAACCAAATTGTTTAGAAGCTGATTGAAGACCAGAAAAGTGTGATAAATTTCTACTCCCGACTTACTGGAGTTTCGATATCTGACAACACCTGTGAAGATTCAAGCTCCTTTCAGAGTTTCAACTGCACCTTCTTCCCAACAACAAACACTGCTCACAGTGAGTATGTCCTATGTTCATTATAAGAAACTTTATATATTTAACAGTTAATAGTTTGAACCAAGAAGTCTCCAGTGTGTAGCTGGTCAGGTGTCACAGTCAAAATGACTGGAGTTCTTGAAAACAGGGAGCTTCCAAGCTATGAAGCCAACAGTGAAGGAGTTAGCACATCTGAGTTTTAGTAGTTATTAAGAGGAAATAAAAACTAATTAAAAAATAAACTAAATATAAAGGTTAAACTGCACTGAACTACATAAGACATCAGTGATAGGAGGCTAGAAACAGATTTAGTCACTTTATTTTGGGTATGACTAGCATCCAATCACTTCATGCTGGGGATCCTGTGGTGGACCTGCATTGTGTCCAGAGGATAAGCACTGCTCTTACAGGTTGGAATTGGGTATCCTTTGGTGGAATTCCATACCACTGAGAGAAGTAAAGGAAGAATGTTGTTTGGTGCTCTAAAAAGCAGGGTCAGTTATTGAATATTACAGCTGTTGGTTACCTTTCAAATCCTCTTAACAGACACAATGATAGCTGTACAGAGCATTAGAAAATCATTGGAAATCTTGGGTACATTTTGATCTTGTCATTTCTTATTTTATTTTCTCCATTCAGGGCTGCAGTTTAGGTTAACACATGATAAAGAATTTGATGAGATTGAATACAGTCCTAATCCCCAAAGTCCTGGCTCAGAGGACATGCTGCTCAGTTTGCCAAAATACCTCCAGGAGAACATCTTCTTTGGTGCTGATCAGGCTCCAAGATTCATGGCAAAATTACTCACTACATCCGAGTGGCAATAAGTGGCAGAAAACTTGCAAAGCAAAGCTTCTTGATCTCCCTGCTTGATTGTTTCTAATTTTATTGGACAGTTTGTGAAAATAAAGTACTTAATCAACCAAAGAAAGTGTGACTTTAAACTAAATCATCTGACATTGAATTGTAGAAAACACGCATCTAACATACCAGATCGATGGAAACCTTCCCACGTGTAGCCTTTGATTCAGATTTCATTGGTTATTATGTGAATTTTGATGTTGTGGCACTTTTTAGTTTCATGAATTGCATTTTACTATTCATTTAGTTGGCTTTATGTGGTATTTTTCAGAGGATTGTGTGTATAGCTAATTTTCTATTTTTATTTAAACTTAGTAAAAGATATCATAATATTATACACTGTATTGGTGGAGTTTAAGAAGATCATTTTGGAAAGTTATAAGTTGCTTATTAATAATAATATTAGTATTTACTTTATAAAATTACTTAGCTTAAAATTGTACATGTAGTTAAATGTAATTTACTAAATTTACTTCAGCCACTTTTACTTGGAAAGGAAATCTTGAAATGCAGTGGTAATGTGGTGAATATATTGTTTTAATAATTATTGTGAGTAAAAAACACCTACCATGTGGAAGCATGATTTGGAAGCTGGGTTTTGGATTTTTATTGTGTGAATCCAAAAACTGTGAACATTTTGATTTCATTTTGACATTTTCTATTGTTCAGCAACCAATCAGAAGTGACTTGAAATCACAAACTAATAACTCACTGTTTCTGGTTTAGTTTTGTGGTGTGTGATTGGTGTTCACGGTTCTTGGATTTTCACAGTAAGTATTGCTCTGTGTAGAAGTAGGTTACGTCTGAGTAAAACAAATGTCTATAGCACATACTACGTCCTTATTGACTGAGTGGGAGGGCCGGATGGGAAAATATTTGGCTCGGGGTCATGGGCAGTACTGACCGAGCGCAGTAAGGTCCATGCGCCATGACCAAGAACCAAATATTTTCCCGTCTGGCCCAACAGGTCCCATCCGGCTGTACAGGTCATATGATAAAAATGGGTACTTAGTACATGTAGTTTAAATATAAAACACAACTATCTGCTGTAAACTATGTTGAACCTCTTCATTTCCTGGACTTTTTCTCTGATCCCACTTTCTTTATGAATAGTAGCAAGATATGATGTTGAGAAGTTAAAAGGAGCAAAAAGTTCAATAGCCCTTGAAAAAGAAACAGAAAGGGCGAGTGTCACCAGTCAAGCAATTAATGAATTCAGCTGCATTCTGTTTGGCTCACAAATTTCATTGTTGTCAGTATAATTTTGCAATTAAATTTTGTTGTCATTTCTTTTATTTACAAAAATGCCTCATTGATATTAATGCTTCTGATTATCTGACTATTAATTTTCTCAAGTTCTCAACTAACTTGTCCAGATAATGAAGGTTCCAGGTGCTCATACAGTCTTTTTTAGTAACATGTAGTCACTTCTTGTTGTAGAAAACTAGTAACCAAATGTGTAAGTAGTGTAAAACACGCAAAAAGCCAGTGACATTTTAGACTTAAAAATCCTATGGAAATTAAAATGAACAGCTTCAAGAGAGTTGAAGACAGCAGTTTCATATCATATCATATCATATATCATACCCAGTTATCCACAAACCCATGTTGGATATACCAGTAAGATGGTAGAAAGCAGATGAGGCCTGTAGTGCTGAGTCAGCTACAATCATCTCATATCCAAGAACTGCAGGTGGAATATTGCTTTATTAAAAATGCCCATGAATTATGGATACATCTTGTTAAAACAAAACTGATGCATATAGTTACCATACTTGTAGCCACGATGGCCAAGCCAATCAATATTCTAGAACTGCATCAATTTATCCATTAATAACGCAATAGGTGATATACAAGAAATGAGGGAAATCTGAAAAAGAAAATCTTTTAGATGTTTTATTGTGTTTCTGTAAGACTGCCCTAATTTTTGGCATATGACAATAACATTTAATTCAAATGACCTTTTTGGCACCATTTTGTATGCCCTCACCTGCCCACAACTCTTCAGTTGCTTATTTATTTATTTATTGAAGTTGCATCACATCAAAGTATGATTCTACTTAACAATAATAGTCCCGCAGCCCTTGCAAGCTATGGGTCAATAGCCCATAAGGTGAAGCCGAATGGGCTATTGAACTGTGGCCCTTGAGGGCGATCATGCAACTAGTCGGACAGAAAAGGCAATAATAAAGTTAGTAAATGCAAGTTGAAGAAACTTATTTGGGAATAAAACGAAAGAAAGCATCACGCCCGATTGCTACTCGAGGACTATTACTAACAGTCCTCTAGTAGTGCAGCCAATCAAAATGCAGGATTTGCATTAGTCCACTAGTTAGGTAATACTAAAATAATTTATTGGTAACCAACAAAGGATTTAAGATAGCCAGACTCAGAAATCCAAGTCACCATAGCAACTCAAGTTTGATGTCATTAAAGAAAAACTGTGAGTCATATTTTGCTAATGATATATTTATATTAAATAGAGGATATTACACAGTGGCGAGAAGATATGAATTTTATGTTCGAGTGGCAAGAACAATATCTTACGAGTGAGCGAAGCGAACGAGTGAGATATTGTTCTTGCCACGAGTGGCATATGGAATCTACGAGTGGTTTTCCCAGTAAAACACTCTCCTCCATATAATAAAAATCTAATATGGGTTAATTTAAATAATGAATGACTTTTTTTGAGTAATGCTGAATGAAGATTTTGTATCACCAAATGCGTTTTAAATTTAAGAAACTGTGATTTCCGAGGACAAGTAAAAAAATAGTTAAAATGAAAACTCAATCTTTTCAAAACCGCAGATCACATTTTCTTATAATTTATTCATTATTTTTGTGTTTGTTGAATACGTCTCCATTGAGCGGCGCGCCACTACCCATTTCCTCGAGGGTGACCCATATGAGTTAAACTGTATTTACCTACCGATTAAATTGCTTTTTCTCTTTTCCGGACAAACTAAACAATACGACACCAAAAATATTCGTCCCCGCATCGTCTGTCGGATAATCCCCTACTTATTAATAATTTATTAACCCTGTGTTTTGAGCATAGACACAAGATGGCGGACGGCTTGCTGATTTCATCGGTGAACTATTCTTCATCGCAGCCGTCGGCTGCTCCTTTAAATCGCTTACAAATGGGGGGTTATGATGCAGATTTCGTCAGTCCCATATCGCCGGACTATTTGTGCCCAATATGCCAGCTTGCGTTTCGCGATCCCGTACAGACGAGAGACTGTGGCCATCGTTTTTGTGAATCTTGCTTAGAGCCAATTTTAAGGTAAGTAATAATTGGGTAATCGCGAAACAGCGTCTTGCTGAAAAAGCAAGGTAACGAAGGCTGATGTTCTCAATTAGTCGTCTCTTTTTCTTTCTAGAAAACCCCCAGCATTTTGCCCAATCGATCGGCGGACATTGACGAGAGAAAAGGTGAGAATACGTATTTGCGGTACATGATTTGAATGCCGGAAAACTGTAATTTGTCTGCCACTTGCCCAGTGAGTGTTTGTAGCAGTAGAAGAAATAGTACAAAGAAAAATGTTCCTTTTTATACCTAGGGATAAAACAAACTTAAGCAATGTATCGAAATCATACAATTTTAAGTCTACAAATCATCGTTAAATATCATTGTCTTGATCAAATTCCTTGACCGCGGAAATTTTCATTAAGCTTCCTGACCACACAAATTAAAACACTTTATTTAATTAATGACAGTCATATTCAATTCTTTAAAAAATTGTTAGTTATTACATTTAAGAATCTGAAGATCCTGATTATATTTCGGGTGAGGATTTTCGTTTTGGGAGGTGATTCGACACTTATGGGAATATTGTTCTTTTCATAAAGCAAAAATGTATGTAAGCTAATAATCGGCTGTCATATTTGTAAGCTGTTAGGGCACCTCTGGACATCATTATTATCAGAGGAAATGCTGTATTAACTAAGTTCATGAATATTCAAATAAATGTAGAAATCGTTACGACCTTATGTACCTTAACATTACTTCTGTCAAATGTTGCAAAAATAGCATCTTCACATGTAAAGGTCACCTTCTGTCATCACGTGTGCATAGACGAAACTTTCAAACGGCGGGCTCTTCGTCTTAATCTTGGAGCTTAATTACTGCAATAATAATAGCTTCTTTGTCGGGTTTTTTTTTCTACTAGGAGCACGAAAGCCAAACAAAATATTGTAATCTTTTCTTTTTTGATCAGAAGATCGGCCATCTTTGTCTATCCGCGATGGAGTAGGAAGCTTCAGGGCAAACATTGATATCGATTACGGAAGAAGCTGTTTGTCTGTGAAGAGCTCTTGTGTATTTACATTGGATTTTTCAGTCAAATACTGTTGAGCACACTACACACCATAACTACACTGTACAACAAATGTTTACATAGTTTACGTGATCAGATTAGAACCAGTTTAGCTTATCATCAATAAAATCGTCAGTGACTGCTTCCTAGGGAAATACTGGGATTTGTTTCCCTCAACATAACATGTATAGCATAACAAACTTGTTTATTCAAGATATAGAGAAAGAAAAACAAGGGAAATAACTTGTTGTTTTCTGTGTGTTTTGTTAGGCCTTGACAGTTTTAAAATTTTGCTCAAATCACTGATATAACAATACAATTATTGTTAGTAACACATTCTGGCGTTTTGGAAAACAACATTGCATTGTAATCCAGTAATGCTGCATTCTGAAACTCCAATGCTGAATGACAGGCTACAAAGTGAAATGTGAATTAGTATTGCAAAACGAATGTTGAATTTTGATATAACACCAAACCTTGCACATCACATCATGAAACTTCAACATTGCACTACTGTAAAACTCTAGCATTAATCTATGTTGCAAAGAAGTTGTGTCATATTTAACTTCAGACCTATAAAATAGCAAGAAGGCAGTAAATCTAGAGGATTGGAAGTAAATCATTTAGTATGTCTATCAAGATATACTTAATGATTTACTTCATCCAGATGCATAATACGTCCTTTGCCTTTTTTTATACTGGTCAAATTAAATGACGAACCAAAAGATGCATTAAAATAAATTGCTTAAAGTCGTCCAGATGCATAATACACTGTACATGTATGTCTGCAGTATAAAAACAGTAATTATTTTACATTGATTGCCAAAAAGTGACAAAGTATTGATGTCATAGTAGACTATAATGGGGAAGACCTGAAAGGAAAAGTTTATCCTAGTAACCCCCTCTCTGCGCTAAGAGACCGTTCTTAGACTGAGCTGAATGTGTCAAGGGTAAGGTTACTCCTTGCATTAAGATAATAAATCAAGACATCGCATGGGGAGGCTTTTGAACTTCTATATGATTGTGTACTTTTGCCTTGGGGCCTTGGAGGTTTTTAATCTCTTTTAAAAGAAGACTTTCAGGACTCTTAAGCTCAGATAGTTTGGAATCAAATCAGTGTATTTTTTTTGCACATAATGGTAACAGGACTGAGTGGAGTCCAATTTGCTCTGTAATCATACGAGTGATACGAGTGAGTGAGTGATCGGACGACCGCGTAGCGGGAGTGCGATTTGTTTCATCATGAGTATGATTACAGACGGAATTGGATGACACAAAGTCCTGTTACCAATTAATTGTATCTATAACAAAATTTGAGACAGAAATGAAAGAAAATCTTTTTAGGAAAACAATAGTTTTCACCCTGAGATACGTAGTAAAGAAAATATGAAAGTGCAACCGTGCTCTTCCAGCGTACATGTGATGGTGCATACTGTCCAATAACTGAGGCATGATGTGTACGGTCCAATAAACTTGTCCAATTTGGACAAAAATCATAGCTTTTGATGGCCAATCAAATGCGAGAATTTTGTTATAGTTACGATTAATGAGGAAAGCATAAACCCAGCATGACCATCACTTGCATGCTAACTCATTTTCACAATCAGTTTCTAAAGCTATTTCCTTGAGTGTTGAAGAGTTGCAGATGGTTTTATCACCCCTGTTCAGTCTTCATCAATTGTTTCTCTGGCAAACATGAAGAAAATGATCTTCAATTACCAAATTGGTAAAATTATGGCAAAATTAAGAAAAGGTCATGTGCTACTTTTTCCTTCTGGAGTATTGCTCCCACTCTTTAGTTTTCCCCAAGAGTTAATCTCTGCAGAGTCCCTGGGTGGTGTGTAGCTAGAGTTTCATTACCTGATGTAAACTTTGTTTGTATTTTGGGTATTGAGTTATGTTATTCGCTGTTCGTGTTTTGGATGTTTTTGCTTATGTTCACTTCCCTTGTGCTTGGAGCTGTTTCCTTCTTTGGAATGTTACCAAAAAGTTTTGAATTTTGGGAGTGAAGTATGGTTAGAGATGCAACCCTGTTGTCGACAGTTTGTATGATTTGCTCCTGTTGAACATTTTTTTTGATTGCACAGTTGAACTCCACAAGACATGGGATGAGATTAGATAAGACTGCTACTTATCAGTGTGTTTGAGACTTGAGTCTGTTGCTGATCCTTCTACTGTGGTTAAGGGTCTCATTCTGTACAATCATTGTAACATCTGCTTTTAATAGGTTGTAGGACTCATCCTTCATCGTGGATGACCATGTCCTGCCTGAGGTTTTCATCTCTCATCTCATAACAATTATCCAGTTTGTAAAAAAATGAACTCTGTCTTTGTGCATACCAAACAAACAGCAAATCAATTCTAGGTGTTTTTCACTTCTCAGTGGCTTCTTTTGGTGAGGTTCCAAGGTCAGAGGGTTTTTTATCTTTAATCTGATCCAAAACCAGTAAACTAATACCCTTTTTGTATTTCAATCTCTTTTACAAAGTACACTGATTATACATATTTTTTTTGTTTAGTGGTTTTTCAGTATGGCTAGTAATCAAAGCAGTTGCCTGAAAACTTTATTGTCTAGTGAGGCCTTTCAAGATGCTTTCTGTTGAACTTCATATGTATTTCAAAAGGTACACCAGTAATTAAGCTGTCTTTGCAAACAGCTGTTTTTTCAGAGACTTAAAGATTGCACTCTTGGCATACGTGACATAGTGGTAGCTTTTGAATTACTTCATGGAATCCCATTTAAGTGAAAGCTGTGTATCAATAATCTTTCTTTCTTTTGTATGCTGTTTGATGGAGATCTAACCTTTAAGTTTGTGTAAAAGCACTGATCACTTAACTCAAAGTTCCTCATGGACGTTTAAAATGTCCAAGCTATTTTTCGCCAAGCTTTATTGGGAGGTGTTAAAGGTTGATATGCCTGGGCTATGTCAGTTATGTGATGAACAATTTTGAAAGGAGTTGAAGGCATTTTTGAACTGCTTATTTGTAAGTAATTTGTGTTTTCAAAAGACCTTAGGATTTCCAAACAGACAAGAGCTTTTAGGCTGAGCTTATTATTAAATCAAGTGGCTGTTTGGTGTACTTTAATTTAGGAGGCATGTGTGGGTGAAAATCTTTTAGCTTTGGTAATGTTATTGAAATTTTTGCCACAGTTGGAGACTCCATCTCTTTTTGAGCATTACTAAATAAATGAACTTAGCTACTGTGGACAAAATTGAGCTTTAATGAAAAAAAATTAATATCTGTAGGGGTTTTGAGCTAATGCTTCCAACAGATCATTGACCAATTACAAGCCATTCAGAGCCCTAGTTTATGTCTAGATGGAATTCAATAATCCTTTGGAAGCAGAACAGATATATTCTAAACTGCTAGCACTGATGCTTCTGTGTGTTTTAAGCATACAGCCTGAAAAATGGAGAGTGATCCATTAGGGCTTCACAGACAAATGAAAGTTTTAAATCTGCCATCTGGGGTCTGGACTTCTTCACTGACTGCTGTTCCTTTTGTTATTAGAATAAGTACTTAGAATTATAATATTATTAGGTTTTTAGTAATTATAATTATTATTGTTATTGGACTAGTTTTATTTTGTTGTTACTATGATCATTTGTTTTTCTCTCCTGAAGATATTAGCATATTACATTTGCTATCTTAAATTCGAAATGAAATAAAGTTTATTGTTGTTATTGTTGTAGTGAGGTAGAAAACTAAACTATCCGAGGAAAAACATGTCACTGTTTACACACACAAAACTATTGCAGTCCACTTTTTGTTTCTTATAACTTCTTAGAACCTCTGGAGTTAGTTTAGGGTAAAAATTAAATATTTAAATTCAGGGAAAAAGTTTTTACCAAGGTTGATTCTCAAATCCCTTTGCCTCCTAAGCCTAATTATTTCAAAATTAGGGTTAGGGAAAAAAGGAAATTGATTTTCAACCTAGAAAAAATTATTACCTGAATGTAATTTTGAACAGTCGCAACATACCAACTTGCAAAACAGTAAATGTTAATTTCCTTGAGTCTGGATGGGTAAACTGAAGGGGTGTATTCCAAATTCTTATATTTAACCTTATTTCTTTGTATATCCTTAAGGTGTATCCTGACAGAGCATGTAAAAGAACAGTGCTGTCGTTAACTGTAAAGTGCTACAACAGTGGTAATGAGTGTGAGTGGACAGGAGAACTCATAAACCTTCCTGTGAGTGTTGGTTAACTTGATTCATGTGAAATAGTGATAAAGATGACAGCAATCATGGTGTACTACAGTAAAAACCTGCATATAAGAACCTAGGTTTTTCCAAGTTAGCCTAAACAGGTTCTTATATAAATGGTATTTAGTGTAAAATTAGGCTAACTAGGTTCTTAATTACATGTAGGTTCTTAACTTTTGTTCAAGAAATAAAGCTGAATTTTTAGATGATCTGTTGTTTAATGTCCAAAAACAGTATTCTTGGAGGCTTTGTTAATCAAAATACTATTACTATTTTAATCTGATTCTGTTACAATCTAACCTATAGTACTGTAACCTTCACAATTAATAATTATTTTCAATAGAGTATTATTGCATACAGACTGTGTTATATATATATATATATATATTTTTTTTTTTTTTTGAGAAAATTTCTTAATATTTCTATATATATATTATTTTCTTTTTTGAAAATAAGAACCTGTTTTAGGATTTTAGCCTAAAATGGTTCTTATGTGAAGGGTGCTTAAAAATGAAATTCTAGCCTAACAGGTTCTTAAATGTTAGGTTCTTATACGTGGGTTTTTACTGTATGTATTTAGGTTTAGGGATAAAGGACCTATTATTAGATTTGGTTTTCATCTTCAAAATGTGTGGTTCCAAAGTGTTCATAACCCCCCTCCATGGAGGGTTTTTTTGGTTTGCACCCTTACCCCTCTGGAAATTCCAATGTAGCTCCACACTTTTTTTTAAAAAACTCTTCTTTTTTGCCACCCCCCCCCCCCCCTTGTAATTTCCATCGACCTCTGTGGGGGAGGTATAGATATCTTTCCTGGAACTGCGCAATGACCAGACACTAAGGAAAAGTGAAGCTAGGTCTCTCAAAGGCTAAATGCAAGAAATAAGTGCTTTCCATGGAAACACAGTAAAGGGATTGAATAAGTACCGCCCCTGAATAAGCACTGCCCTCGATTAAGTGACCCATATGGAGTTGAAAAGTTAATAAGCGCCACAGCTTCAGTGGAGCACTTATTTGAGTATTTCCATAAGATGATAAAAATACACTGATTGCTGCAATGCAGTTCTAAGCCAGCAGTGGGAATTTATTTTCATCAATAGTGATGTTTTTCTTTTCAAAGTGAGTATATCTTGACGC
Organism: Galaxea fascicularis; assembly: GCA_948470475.1. NCBI lineage: Eukaryota > Metazoa > Cnidaria > Anthozoa > Scleractinia > Euphylliidae > Galaxea > Galaxea fascicularis. Next base: position 11,633,103 of record OX419344.1, read on the forward strand.
TCATTCATTCAGTTCTCTCTTCAAAATCTTTGCATTTTTCAGTTCATGCTTGAAGGCTGTAAACTTAGGTTAGCTTCAAGTTGGTAAGCCATGAAAAAATACTCATGAAGTAACTTAAATTGTACAATCAAAATATTTTGTCTTTGTGGTATGAGCCTTATACATAAGCGCTGCCCTCAAATAAGTGCTCCACCAGACACACGAAAAATGAAAAAAGCACTGCAGTGCTTATTCAAGTAAATACAGTACTTGTGTCATGAAGTTTATTTGGTGTGGTTTTTCTGGTTTCTCTCTTGTCAGTGTGACCAAATGGTCAAAATGTTCTTTACCAGGGAAGGTTGAGGCCAGAATTTGTCACTTAAAGAGATCTTATACTTACTGTGAAACTCACAAACTGTGAACACTAAGAATTATTTTTATTGTTGTTGAATAAATCAGATGCGTGATGAAACCACAAGAAGAACCACAAACCACAATTAATTTTAAAGTGGTTAATGTTACAGTTTGTGGTTTATCCATTGTGTATCTGATTGGTTTTCTTTTACAACACAATAGACATTCCAGAAATATTTTTAGTGTTTATGGTTTTAGTGTACCTTATATAATTTTATATTTTTATATCTTGTGTTTATTTTGTGGAGGGCTGCAGGGTCATCAGTTTTGTTACTATCACTTGCTTCCCTCTTAAAATTAAGTGTGTTGTATTGTATCTACAGTAGCTAGCATCAGCCCATTTGTGAGTTGAAAGAATAGGCTAGGAACTGCTTTCTCTTCTCTTATGAAACACTGTGAGTTCATAAATGTCCAGTACTTATTAACTGGGGTAAAATGTAAAAAACAATGTAGATTCTAGTTTATATCCTTAACTGAAGCAAGGGCAGAACACTGCAGTAACGAGTTGATAGTTATTTCAACAGTGATGGTGGTCAGTGCTAGGCTTGACCTCCTGTTTTCAGATGTCCATCCAAAGCATAAGCCAGTAATTTTTGCTGGAAACTTTGCTTTAGCAATAAAGTTGTTTTGGAGGTATTTATTCGCCATGCAGTGTACGAGAACAGACGTTAGCAGCTTTGGAAGATAATGTTTCTACTTACTATTTTTCCAGACTCATTTAGAAAATTGCAGGCGAGTACCCATTAAGTGCATTAACAACTGTGGGCGGACAGACATACCAAGAGACCAGGTAATGGATGGTATTATTTTGTGATTTAACAAAGATTAACCCCTTAACTTTCTCCTGTCTATTTGCTATACATTTTCTTGTGCATTAGTTAAGAGAATTTGGAGTTATATCAAGAAAACACCCTCTGACGGAAAAATTTGTCCATTCTCATCACCTGCGGGCTGGACAATGTTTTACATTTTATTGTATTATCAGAGTACAAAACAAATTGAAATGAAAGAAATAGCCACCCCAATGTAGCAAAGCTAATCACATGAACTATACCTAGAGATGGTCAATAAACCCCCAAAATCTGTCATCACTACAAACCAGATTCTCGTTGATGACCGTTAGTTGACATACTTAGAAGTGTGTGGTAGACGTTAGCAACTTTTTTGAAAGGCAAGGTTCACATGTTCTTTGTTTCTGGTTCTTCAACCTTGCAAAGGTTTCTTCTCATTCCTGCTCCTCCTTTTCTGGTTCTCACCCCTATCCATGAATTTGGAGGTGATACATGTGAAAACTTATGTTCACCTGTAGAAATTAAACTAAAGAAACGAAGGGTGGTCATGGCAAAAAAGTAATTTTTTGTTGGGTTAACTGTTGAGTGATGATTGACTTACTGTACATTTAAACGTCAACTTTGAATCGGGTGTAAGGAAATCCTTAGTTACTATGATCAGCATTCAAATTTGTAAGTGGCCCTAATTTGTTTCCCTTGTTGCAGATGTCAACACATGTGGATATAGATGGTGATTGTCCTCTTGCCGTTGTGCCCTGTCAGTACACTGACCTTGGTTGCAAATTTAAGGTGAGAAAACCATGCCAATACTTAAAATGTATTGGTATCTGTACAAGGGAATTAATTTTGCTTTTTGTACATGTTTGAATGAATGATCATTTACTGACAGTTGACGTTTTGCAGGGACGACGAAATGAGATGGACAAGCATGTCCAAGAGAATATGCAAATTCACCTGGACCTGGCTCATCTGAGAATAAAAGATCTGGAACAGCGACAAGAATATGTATGCACAAATGGAAAATTTCTATGGAAAATCTCCAACTACTCCCAGTTGTTCCATCAATCTGCCACAAAGAAGGAAAAAGAAAAACTTTGTAGTCCACCTTTTTACACTGGACAGTATGGCTATAAA
>OX419344.1:11637920-11697920 GCA_948470475.1 Galaxea fascicularis
AAAAAAGACAAAAAAAACGAACACTCTCGACAATTAATTATTATTATTATTATTATAAAAATAGAGTTCATTTCCCAAAGGTTTAGCCCTCAACCTCACTCCCAGGCTCTCTCTCCTCTGCCTCACAAGGGAGGTAGAGGAGAGAGAGCCTGGGAACGAGGTTGGGTTAGCCTTGTGCACCAATATGACCGCCATTCCTCAGTTTTGGTACACCAGCATGGCCGCTGTGACGTCATGTGAAAACAATCTATTGGTTTATTATTGTATGGGAGAACTAACTTTAGCTTAACTTAAACTTAAAGCCCAGACTACTCAGTTTATGATATACATAGGTTATTCTCTAAAAGCATAGGCAATTTGAATTTGGCCGTCAGTGTGTCTTACTCAGCTCTCAAGTGAGAATGATGTATATGAAATAAATCAGATATGAACTGCGGAAATGAAATGAAATGAACATCGATCCTCGCAGTTGTGAAATTGCAAATACCACAAATTACGTTCGCAACTGCGAGGATCAATCTTCATTTTGCTTACTCTCAAGTGTTTGACTGTTCGGCATGGTAAGATACGTGGTCAGGCGCGGATCCATACCGGTTTCCACCGTTTTACGGAAATCGGTCAGAATTTTCATTAAAAAAAATAGGTATGTATTTTTAATAAAAATAAACTGCAAGTTGAATCTCGAAATAATTGGCAGATTTGGAAGGCTTCATCCAAGGAGAATGAAACTGGCAAATATATTGTCTGACTGACTCAAAAGCGAGGAAAGCGGGAGCCTGTCTCCGAACCCCCCTAGGGGCTTGGGCCTTCGGCACTTGTTTTGTCGTAAATCGGTCATCATTTTTCCTAGATCCGCGCCTGGTGGTCACAATCAAACAAAAGGAGCTCATTTCAAATCGTAGGGGACTAATACTTAAACTGTGACATCTTTTTAAAAACAAAACTTTAAAGTTACCATACTTCAAACGAAACGAAATTTCAGAGTCTCAAGCTGAAACGAGACGATGTGGCAGGTTTTTAATAACAGCACAAACAAATCGTAATTTTTAAGACGTTCTTTCAATGCACAAATTCTTGAATTTTACCCGAAGTTTTTAAAGCTGCCCTTTAATAATTATTGTTTTACACTTGTTTATTTTAACTCGGCAAGTTACCAAAATGGTGATCTTGTCACCAGTTAAGTTTTAAAATGAATCTAAACCAATAATTTCCACTTTTTGCTAGTCCCCTCAAACGATTATATTGGGCTTTTTTGTTACAAGTTATTATGCATAACTGAAAATCAACGCTTGAATATCCATGAAATGACAATCTAAATTTCATAACAGTCTCCACCCACAGCAAAAGAATTATTGTATGTACAATGCATACTAACAGAAGTAGAATCGCATTCTATGTCTGCGCACAATAACGTTGGCTAAGTTTAGTAGCATGTAATTATTTACGTCTGTCCGGATTTAAATGTAATTATACAATGCAAAATAAATGAATTATATGAATTAAAGAGACTCGCGTTGTCTTGAAAGTTTTTCTGGTATCGCTGGTTTTCATGTGATGTCAAAAAGGTCCAAAAATTAAAGGCATCATAAAGTTCATCCTTTATTAGTATAAACCACACAAGTGCTTTTCGCGCGTCCTGATTGGTTAACTCGGGGGTGATTAGCAAAGTACTATTCACCTCCACTTCGGTGAATAATTGTTAAATATTGTCCACTCACCTGTGAGGCAAATTTCATGCTGACATATTGCTTTTACAAGTCATTTACAAGTGCAGCACTTCGTATTTGATCCACATCAGATCGTGGCATCCCAAAGTACAAGAATTCTCAGTGTTATAAAACTGGCATTTTCAATTTACTTTTTAATTTTCACATGATATCTTAATATGAAAACTCCATCTCATCAGTCCTGAAGCAAATTCCATGATCCGCTCTATTAAACTGGGTCCAAGAACAGTGCCATCTATTTCTTCATTGTATATTCCATTTTAGTATATACTAAAACAGTGGATATCGTTGAACGCGCGCGCTGATTGGCTACTCAAACTCCGGATATCCTGTGCTATTCACCTCCGAGCAATTCGCGCAGAATTTGCGCCTGAAAATGTTGTAATCTTTGCAGGAATAAATTAGTTACAATCATCTTTTTGGGCTATGTTATCTCACCGTTTTAGTATATACTAAACTGAACTATTCACCTCAGTGTTGGTGGCTAGTGGTGGATATTTACCTCGCCGTTTCGCGGCTTAGTAAATGTCCACCACTAGCCTCCTCCACTTGGTGAATAGTTGTTAATTATTTTCCTCATAGTCAGGGGGAGAGATTCCATCCTTAAGCCTCGTTCACACTTGTGAGATAAGCACAAGCACGTCCACACTAGCGACATACGCATGCGCAATGCAAATCACCTCGGTGGAGAGAATCGAGATGGCGGACGGTTGAATTCTTACACGTTTCACACCAGTTCCAACTTGTGAAATAAGCATAGTGCAAGCACAACTAAAACGGAAATGTTTCGTTTTCTTGTGCTTATGCTTGTGCTCATTTCAGCTTGGTGCACACTTGCTTTTTTTGTGCTTAATACTTGTCTCACGAGAGTATAAAGTTTGTCGCCTTCAAGATTTTGACCTCTCAGAGAATCATACTACCGTGGTGAATGTGATAGAGAAAGTTACAGGTTAAATGGGTCCAATTTGTTTTTCTTTCTGCTAAATCAACTTTGTTAGATGTGCAGAAGCTGAATGCCCGTTTACATCAATTTTCTCTTTTTTTTTTTTTGAAAATAAGTAGGGATGTTGTAAAGATTTTTCTTTTCTTAAACGTTTGAAGGACAAAGACGCGAAGCTACACGCATGGGCCAAATTTTTCGAGGTCTGGAAAACACACACAAAAAACACAGGAACCGAAGGCCACCCAAAAATATAAGTTTAAACAGTTTTCCGATTACGGAACAAAAACTAAAAGCTAAAAGAATCTCAAAAGTTCAAATTCTTAGCTTAGAAACCAAACAACACAGCTAAAAACTGGCCAAAGCCTCAGAATTACAATCTCTGAATATTCCCGAATTCGTAACCCAGACAAATTTGGCGTCTTCGATTTTCCTGCGTCAATGTTTAATTTTCTAATTTTCTAATTTTCGTTTCGGAGTTACCCTCGTCGCACAAAAACTTCATAACTATTTGCCCCATGAAAACTTTCTTTATTTCAAAGTGGTCATTGTCACAACACCCTCGTGGAATCTTCACAGAGTAAGTCATTCCAATAATTAGCTTATCCTTAATCATTCTAAGTCTTCTTTCATTTACATTTGATATCCAACGAAAACTGCGCTCCTTTATAAAAGAGGTCCTTATGAGAAATTTACTGCATGTGCATCCACAATTATTATCCACTGAAGTTCTACGAACATGACATTTCTTAACGTGTTTAAAACTCCTGTCGTTATGTCTCCTCAATCTATTTAAACTCCCACTGTCTAGCGGTTCTTGGGCGAAGTTGGGGCTGAAGTTAGGGCAATCCTCCACTGGATTGCCAGACATTGGACTGCCAGACACTGGATTGCCAGACACTGGATTGCCAGACACTGGACTGCCAATCTCAGCCTCGGACGATGTGAAAAGTAAACAAAGAGAATCAGTGGATACCCATTGCTCCATTGTAAACTTTGTTTCCTTCCTAAATTAATCAGAACACAAATCAGTGATTGGTCACAATAAACTACATCTGCAACGGAAGAAAAATTCTAAGGGGTCACTTTTGAGAAACTGACGTGGATGCCAAAAAACACTGAGTTTTTCTGCACACAATCAAGAAGCTCGTTTGATTGTCGACTTTATACAGAAATACTTACGCGAGCAAGTGCCTTGAGTTGAAAAATTGAGGAGAATCATCCACTGAATCTGAAAATAAACAAAAAAGGCAACTTTTAAGAAAAGCCTTCTGGACGAGAAAACAAACTAACTAACTAACCGAGCAAATGTTTGTACATAAACCAGAAGGTATCAGTGTGACTGCAGCTCACGATATATTGAGGATTCCAAACAAGGATATTTTGCAAGGTCGTTGATTTAAAACCACCCCAACTCTGGCTTCCCCGCCGGTTCTAATCCCAGCGTCCCGTACTCAATTGGCATTTGACGCCAGCTGAAGGATGGTAACCCTGTGAGGGGATAATGCGCAAAAGAGGTTTCTACAAATATGTGTGACTGCGACTGAGATGCACATTTTTCTGGGTGACAGAGTCATCGATACTTTTCCTTCTTCTCAGGATGACCATATCGCCAACCTCTTGAAACGATATTATTAAAGTAACTACGTTGTCACGGAAACCTCCATACACCCCATTTGCACCCCCAAGCATGTTACTTACAGTGGCTTTCCGTCAATGGCATGCGTAGTCTTTGCAAGTGAACGCCATCAATCTGCTCTCGGTTGCTGCATTCACAGTGTAGAAGGAATTTGCTATCATCCTCCATGGTTACCCAAGGATGCCTGAGAATCTGTCTTAATGCTGGGCGATTTTTAGGGTCAACGTTCAGCATTGAACTGATTAAATTCTTTGCCTCTGTTAAAAAAAAAAGGAAGGAAGGACAATTAATATTCCTTGAGGAGATCGTGGTGGATGTTGCTCTGATTTCACAGTCTTTGGAAATACCTTGTGAGAGAAATTCTCACCATCATATTCACTATTCTCTTAACCAACCAAGAAAACTTTCTAAATCGGAAATTCTTAAATCTTCTTAAATTTGCGCAAATATTGCCCTAACAGAAAAGAACCAGGCGTATCCACGAACTTAGCGGGAGACTAAGGGGGAGGGTATAGGGTAGGAGGCGCGGCTACCAGTCCACCCCAGTCTCCTCATTTAACGGACTGGCAATACCTGCTGAAATATGCTTGGGAATTCTAGGCGGTCTTGTCAGAGCCAGCTCAGGTTTATCAAATGCCATCAATGGAGACATCATTTCTACCAAAGTCATCCCCAGTGCCCAGACAGTGCTGTGGCAGGCGTCATACCACCCAAACTTGAGAAACTCCGGTGGCATATATTCCTTTGTACCTGAAATACGAGAAATATCTTAAGCCTACGGATTCGGAAACTACTCCATCTGATTTCTTGACTACGGACAGACATTCTCCCTCAGTTCTGTGCGACTAGCCTCCCCTCCCCCATACCCTTAACAACATTCTCAAGGGAAAAGCGGGTCTTTATGCAAGTACAGAAAGCATTGTATTTTGTTCACTTGGGATTAGTCTATTTGGCTTTGTTTTGTGTTTCCATCTTTTGTTTCTTTTGTTTGACGTCATTTTTGCTCCGGTACTTGCAGAAAGATCCGGAAAAGGCCGATCATGCTCTTTACATTAAAACAACGAATCTTTGCACATACGATAGATATCCTGTTGTATTTTTTGACGCAGGATAAAGTCAATGAAAGTGATATGAAATGACAATGATTTGTATATCCGTTCCCTCTTTAAATAACAAATATAGTCTGCTCTATCTCTCCAGCGTTCATTGGAAATTCTTGCTATCTCTCACCTCTGAACTTGTGATAAGGTTTGCATTTCACCTCATCCGCCAGCCCAAAATCAATAATTTTGATCTCTTGATTTTCCATATCAAACAAGATGTTTCCCGGCTTCAGATCATTATGAACCACCCCATTTTCCTCGCAACAAATAGTGGCCTCAAGGATCTGGGTGAAATATCGCCGAGCCTCGTCCTCCATAAGAGTTTTCTTACGCAGAACGCGCCACAAATTCTCGCAGCATTCTGGTTTTTCCATAACGTAAGCGTGGTAATCCTTCGTTGTGAAGACTTCGTAGAGCTTTATGACGTGGCTGTGTTGAACTTTGTTTAAAAGAAAGGCTTCGTATGGTATTTTGACCCCTTTAAACTGATGGAAGAAAGAAAAGAGCAGTCATCAGAATTATCTTAGTTGAAAAAGATTTTGGTTGTTTGAATGAACGTGGACTGTACTGAGTTTCCACATGTTAAAACTTCAAACCCACGTGGTAATGCACGCAAAGCAATTGTGAATGTGTAACTAGTTTGTACATCATAACCCAATGACTGAGGCAGTTGTAATGTACAACACTTAGATAGTTAAGTTGGTATTTAGAAATTTCTCTACGTTCTGCAAAATGAAATTAGTTCATGTGGATTTAGCCGGAAAGCCGGAGGAATTGAGCGTATGGGATTATTAAGATAAGGGCAGGTGTGGTCTTACCTCCTTAAATTCCCTCACAAGATCTTTTTTGACAAATTTAATTGCCACCTGCCAAGAAGAAAATAACAATTAGATTCACAATTATATCGCTATGCGTATAACTCTCACGGTTTTCCAATGAAATGAGATCATTACAGATAATTTCTAAAACATCAAGACTTGTTTCATGAAGATATCGAGCGAGTTTGTACACCTTGCTATTACTTTACGGTATGTCACTTAATGTTGTCTTTCGCTTTTGTCATAAAATCGCCCGCTCTATTTAAGATTCAGCCTACAAAGTTTCGTATCATGGACTCCAATCAAGAGGGTAGACTAACTGTTCTCGTAGTTGTGAGGTAGTCTTAGTATTTACCGGCAGGTTGTCTGACTTCCGCCTGGCAGAAATAACCTGGCCAAATCCTCCACAACCGATGTAATCCTCCAGATAATAGCCAGCCAGATTGTCTGTAGACCACAAAAAATGACGAACACGTTTAGTTTACAACTTTAGTTCCTGTGAAACAGCTATAAGGAAAGAACTTGAAAACAAAGTTGTCCCATTCTCAATGACAAAGACTTTTTTTAAAATTATAATTCTATTTTTCTATCTTTTACAACAGGCTTCTCTCGCCCTGTATATTAAGGACGGAAGTACTGTGAATTTAAGTTGACTTTGTCATGATTCTGGGAAAAGTAGAAAACCGCCTCTGATATATTTGTTGTTGCCAAAGTGAATAAATTAAACATTACAAATGATTACCTTCCTGATTCAACTTCTTTATAGATGTTGGCCGATCATCCACTGGTTCATGGTCCTCAGACAGAAATATACTTGAGACACTAGAACTAAGAAAATGGCAATTAAACAGTCAGAAAAGCTTGGAATTAGAGTGGGTTATGTCACTTAGGATATTGCTGTTTCGGGAAAGGTTGTCCCAAGAAAAGCAAAAAATGCGTACGCGACAACCCCGAAAGTTAGTTTGGGATTTAATGAATATTGATAAACGTCCAGAACCGACGATGCCGCGAACATACAGCTGTGAAGACCTGCGATGGCGGGCAAACGGAATGAAAGAGTTTTGAGGACACAGTGTAGTTCGGCTACTCTGCATATGTCGCCAAAAACTATCCCGCAACGCTATGTGTTAAAATGCCTTATTTAATAGTGGGGAAATAAAGGTAGAACAAAAACTAATTTTATTATGCATCCGTACGTGGAATTCGTAATTATGGAGGCAGTTTTACCCATCATGCCCTTCGAGATTGTCACGTACACTTTTCTCTTCTTTGGGACAATCTTTCCCGAAACAGCTGTATACTATACTCAGAGGTTGGCTTAAGGTTATTAGTTTGGTCAAGCCGAGCTTGACTTGATCTTGTACTGAACACTTACATGGAGGAGTGGAGCGAGCTGACAGAAGGCGAGGAGCCATCCACTGTATTAGACAAAAAAAATAAAAGAAAGAAAGAAAGAAAGAGAAAGAAAGAAAGAGAATGAACATCTCAAAGTTAGATCAGTTAGCACAGAGCGAAGTCAAGAAACAAAACAAATTTCTGAAGGCCATGATGTTCTTATAATGGCGAGCACAAATTCGTTAAGTCATATCTTTAAACACCGAAAAACAGCAACTAAACGCTATCGGTCTGTAAAGAGAATAATTGCTTGCGTGTAATATTTCATTTTCAAAACCCCCTTAACGTTTAATTTTTTGACGACTGGTGCTGCACACTCCATTAACAGCTGGTACTGCTGCACACAGACTGTGGTTTCTCTATTCTGACCGCTGTTTTTAATCATGTAAACATTTTTTCAAGTCATGTACTGCGCAGAGCGTCAATAGCCTTATACCTGATGACAAACTTCGTAATTTCGATGGTACCAAGACATGTATTTTAAATACCAATTGGCACGATATTACGGTGAACCCCTACCCCCCTACACCTCCCCCCACCCCCCTCCCGTCGCTACCTTTTTCCTTTTCTCCCTGAATTGTGATCCATCTCTAGGGTGGTTTCTGGCGCGTGTTTTTCGAGATTCGGGCCCGAAATTGATTTCTAATATCATTTTTAATAACCTTCAAAAAGATACGCTTCAAAATCGAAAAATGCATTGGGCTACTTTGTCCAAACAGCTAACAACAATCGATAGAAAACTGGCTTACAACATCCCTCTTGGTCGCAAGTTGTTTTCCGGAATTTGCCAGAAACTGACACCAGGGGCCCGTTTCTCGAAAGTCCCGAGACTTTTCGGGGGTATTTCGGGTGCTATAATAGGCCATATTCGTATTCTCGGTATTGAACTGGATCTAGCATGAAGTGGAGGTTCTTGCGGGGGAATCTTTTCATATGTAAATGTATTCCCCCGCAAGAGCCTACACTTCATGCTAGATCCAGTTCAATACCGAGAATACGAATATGGCCTATTTCCTTCGTATCCAGCGAAGATGTTTTCAGGCTAGAAATTTTGCGACAAATTTGACCTTTCGTATCTTGAAATCATAGTAAAAGACCAACTTTCTAGAATAAGCGGATCGCAGTTTTAGAAATGGCTTTTCGGGCCCGAAAAGTTTTCGGGAGTTTCGAGAAACAGGCGCCTGGGGAGAGAGCTATATCGCCACCTTCGTTCCCAGGGCTTTTCTTCACCTTCCCCTCGGCGGAGAAAGTCCCTGTTAACGAGATTGAGCTGTCGCCTCTTTGGCGGTTGCATTGCAGTCTGGATGGGTTTTGGCAGTACCTTGTATGGTGACCCAAGGATGCCTGAGAACCTGTCTTAATGTCGGACGGTTTAAAGGAATGATGTTCAGCATTGAAGTGATCAAGTTCTTTGCCTCTGTTGAAAGAGATATTATAGAAACAAGAATTAAGGTGCATTAAGTGGAAACATCACTTTGCTTAGTAAAATCTTAGAGGCCGATTGAAGCAGATGAAGCTTTTCAATGTTAGAGAAGTTCAATAAAAATTGTCAAGTACTTGTGAAGAATTTAAATTTCGTGGCTGGAATGACGCACTGTTTCGTCTCGGCCAAGAGACTCATCGGATACTTTTTGAATTTCCAGCAGAGAAGTTCAGTTTCAGTTTTGTGGAAATATTTCAGAAGGAGCTTTGGAGGACCTTCGCATGGCGAGCCGGGGATAAGGGGCAATAGTGCGAACAAATGAAAATACTCGACTCTTCCCAACAACCCTTCAACAGCTCATTCAGTCATTTCATTTCCCTTACTGTCAATACCTGCTGAAAGATGCTTAGGGATTCTAGGAGGACTTGTTAGAGCCTCTCCAGGTTTATCAAACGCCTTAAGTGGAGACATCATTTCTACCAAAATCAACCCCAGTGCCCAGACAGTACTGTGGCAACCGTCATACCATCCAAACTTAAGAAACTCCGGCGGCATGTAAGTTCTTGTTCCTGATGAAAAATGAGTGAATAATGAATTAATGAATGAGAAAAATTTTTAGCTCCTGGATGTGATTTATAAACAACTTCTATATTCTACTAAATCCATCAATAGTAACTTCAGATAAAAAAACGATGCTTTAGGTAGCGGCAGTAAATTTAAGAACTAAATGTTGAATTAACACTTAGATCTCATCACGTTAATTTTGTCACATTTATTGCACATTTTCTCATTGAACAAGGGCTGCTGTGCACAAACGACCTACCGGCCTCAATCCAACCAAGGTAGCTTATTGCCTCTTTAAAGTTGTTTGGGATTACCTTTTTTTCCTATTTTTGACCATATCTCTTACCTCTGAACACATTGTAAGGTTCGTATTGCACATCAGAAGCCAGGCCGAAATCAATGATTTTGATCTCGTCATTTTCCGTATCCAGTATAATATTCGCGGGCTTCAAGTCACGATGCAGCACTCCATTCTCCTCGCAGCAAATAGTGGCTTGGAGGATCTGGGTAAAATATCGCCGGGCTTGATTCTCTGTCAGTGTTGTCTTCAGCAAAACGCGATGAAAATCCTCGCACATGACGGGTCTTTCCATCACGAATACGAAATAATTTTTGGTTGTAAGGACTTCGTGGAGTTTTATTACATGGCGGTGTTGGGCCTTTTGTAAAAAGTAAGCCTCTGATGGTATTCGTTGGCCATTAAACTGTAACGAGAAGAAAGGCAGAAGATGATTCGTTAAAAAGGAAACTATCTCTTTTCGGGAATAATCAAGAAAACATCGGACGCAGCACACTTTGTTTTCATATCATATCAGGATTTTAAATATTGTTATGGCATACGCCCTAAGGGTGTGTCAGAGTTTCGCTTCGGTTGAAGTCTTGCTATCTTTGTGGGTTAGTTTCTGAAAAATTGACACCGTCAGCGAAGAAAATGATAATGAAATTAAATTTAAATTTAAATTTCCAAGCCTATTAAAATAAATAACGTTTGGTTATTGGTGTTCACTCAGTTGTCGTATCACTTGAAAGTTTCTTTACGACCAGCGAAAATCCTGTAAGAATTTTATACCCGGAGAAACTGAGAGCAAAAAACTGCCTAAGATTAACTGATACTCAAATTTGTGGCTTGAAGTAGAAAAATTAAAACTCACATTCCGTTTGTTGCCAGCAAGAACTTATGACTCCACAGTGGTCAGACTTACCTCCTTAAACTCCTTAACAGAATGTTTGCGCACAAATTTAACTGCCACCTGTAGAGAAAGGCGATTTAGATATCGGTTCATGATAGTTATCTGGTAGAGGAGTTTCTTTCTCCAACATTTAACGTGCATTTTACGGACCTTTTTTTCTAGCTTGAAGCTAGAAAAAAAAATGTGTCGTCTTCCACAAGCTTTTGGTGAAGAAAAAGTTATGTATGGCATATTGTATGGGGAAACGAAAAACGTCGTAGAAAATTGTACACTGTTATGCTTACCTCTAAGGTGCATTTTTTGCGAGGATTTTGTCAGCCAATCAAGTTTTCTTTTTATCACCACTGGCTTCAGCCAAATTGACCATATACCTCAGCTGTGCGTACTTACCGGCAAGTCGCCTGTATTTCGAGTGGCAGAAATAACTTGACCAAATTTCCCGCGACCAATCAATTGTTCCAGGTGGTACCCAGACAGACTGTCTGTGGATCGCAAAATTATAAAGGAAGGACACGCGTAACTGAATTTGGTCTTCAACTCGTTCATTAAAGAAAGATTGTTTGGTACCCAAGTAGTATTACATTATTCAGTTCTCAATTTATTACGTTCGCATTGCCTTAGTGCTCCCATAGGAAACGGCTCTATCTTAGATACTTCAATTCAAAGATTTATAAGTTTTAAGTTATGAAAGTTTATTATCTATTTTAGAGCGGTCTGAAATGCTCAGTATTGAGCGACAGACATATTAGTAACTAACTAACTAACTAACTAACTAACTAACTAACTAACTAACTAACTAACTAACTAACTAACTAACTAACTAACTAACTAACTAACCGGCTAACTAACTAACTAGTTAAGAAGGTAATATTAAAAAAAAAAACTTTCCTGACGAAGGAATTTTATCATAAACTCTGCTGCCTTACCTCCTTACTTTTAATAGGCGTTACCAGCCAGTGTTACATATTGACTTCCAAAGATGTCTTCTGCTTCCCTTTGTGTTGGTAATCTTTTACGTGTTGAGGCACACACATTTGCTACTTTGTAAAAAAAATAATAAACTTAAAATTACTAAAATCACCTTCCTCGGTGAGCTGCTTTATAAATTCTGGTCTATCGCCATTCTCTTTTCGGCCGTCCCCAGTGCAAGGAATACTTGGTCCATTTGAAAAGAGAAAATTGCCGTTTTCTTTTTCTCTTCCGTCATGAGAAATACTTAGTGCCTAAAAGGTAAAATATTCAACGCACTATTAAATAAGAAATAATAAACGGGAGGTTTTGTATTGGGAAATGACCGTCGAAGGTTTATAGGCCAACCGTATTTCCAATCATGATCATGATTCCGAAACGAATTTTCTTGGATTTTAAATGCCATATCAGCTTCTCAAAAGCGTTTGAACAGTCATGTCTGGGACCTCCCGGTCCCTTAAAAAGACATAGTTCAAAACAAATAAAAGCTTTCGAAGCCTTATAATCAAGTTCACCAAAACCTTATAAATATTACACGTGGGATTATACGGTTTGTTTTCAGCGGTCGTCCGACTTTGTAATCACTCATATAATTATACAGACCGAACTGGACTCCACTTTGTCGCTGTGCGCGCTAGTGAATCCCATTTACACAAAAGTCAATAGGTAAAAAAATATATGTTGATTTTTTTGTTATTTGAAAGAAAAAGTTTAGCTCGTACATTAAAACTTTACTAAAGGCAAGCCCGATTTTACCGCTGTGCGCGCGCTATTGACGTCATACATAATTCAATTTTCAAAAACGGTTTGTCGATTTTTTTCCTTCCATATTTGATTCAAAAAAATTTATTATCTCAATTAATACACCCATTATTCTTAAATTTATGGGGGAGAAAATGAACCGTATAAAAGAAATTGTAGGTGTAAAATCTTTGCTACTTGTGGGAATTTATGATTTAACCAGTAAACGTAACTCCATTTTGCTTTAGTTTCGCGCAAATAGCAACAATTGAATCGAGGTATAAAACTGCGCCATATTATGTACTGAGTTTTTCATTGCAACTCCGCCTAATTAAAGCAGTTTGAATCATTTTCATTCTAACTGGATCTTGGCAAACTAAAGCGCCGTTCAAACGGTCATGATAGTTGATGATAGTCAATGATAGTTTCAACTGTCATTCACTATCATTGACTATCATGTCGCTTGTTCAAACGGCAAAAACTATCATCAACTATCATATCGAATTTGAACATGTCCAAACTGCACGATAGCTGAAGATAGTCGATGATAGTGTTTGATAGTTTGTGTTCAAACGCGCGTGACAGTTGAAACTATCATCGACTATCTTCAACTATCATTACCGTTTGAACGGGGCTTAATGTTGCTATTTTTAATATCGCAACTGAAGTTATGATAACTTATCCTTAGAAACAAGGGACTACGATCACCGAGGTTCTAAAAAGTAGGTTTAGGGAGAGAATTACTAAAATATATAGAGAGAATTGTTAGCGACTCACTTTTGGGATCACTTAACTCTTACGGATTCCCACTCTGCTCACCTTCAAGCTGGGGATCCCCCTTTGAACTGACTCTAGGCATTTGCTTTGATTTATGTTGGATGGTACATCCACCTGGTTCAAATTCAACTTCTTTCCGTCTGACATTGTCGATTTATTGAATGGATTTCTCCAATAATACTTTCCGAAATGTTTCCCGAATGCGCACAGCACGAAAAATCTGTTTGCAATCAAATGGTTACTATGGTGAAACTTCATTACGCCATTATGACGAATTCCGCGCGCTTGTCTACATGGAGTATAACTTGCAGCCACACATGAAAAATTCATAAAACAATCAAGGAAACAAACAAACTAACTAAAAGAACAAAACGAGCAGCGAAGTAATAGTTAATAGTTTTAATAGTTTTAAAGTTTTTAGTAATAGTTTTCTATTTCTCGGGCTCCCAAAGGGGGGGGGGAAGGGGGGGTGCCCTTGGAGCCCAGAGCCCGATCATTTCACTGCCTGGAGCCCTGACCATTTTTTGCCTGGATCCCTAAAGCAAATGTTATAGAGCCCTGAATATAGGCCATTTCTGAAGTACGTCAGGCCTCTTTTTCAAAGCGAGTCTTAGTGCTCATTTTTTCATATGCAAATCAATTTTCATTCACACGCAAAACTCATTTTCATGTGAATGAAAATTGATTTGCGTATGAAAGGTGAGCACTAAGACTCGCCTTGAAAAACAGGCCGGCTGAGGTAACTTGGAAATGGCCTATGAGATTCCTTGCATGATTACGACTTTAGGCTGACAATATCAATTCTTAAGTTCTAAAAGATTTCACAAATCTTTGTGAACTTCAACATGCACAATGCGCAGGGGCGCATTCAGGATTTTTTTAGGAGAGGGTGCACCACTAAGGAATGGCGTAACTGACGGGTGACCAGATGTAATGAAGGGCTAATGCTCCAAACTTCAGTGCCGTACTACGATTTTTACGCAGATTAACATAAATTATTCAACCTCGTCTCTTGCTCTACTTCAACACCAATAAACCACAAAGTTTTTTTTTACAGAATACCAATTGTATTAGAGAGCCGCAGGTCATCTCGGGGGAGGGAGTGCGCACCCCCTGCACCCTCCCCCTAGATCCGCCCCTGATGCGTGTTCATTTCACCTTAGTGCCAACCGTTTTGCTACTACATTGAAAAGAGAATTCGAACTACTAATTTGGTTTTTCAGTCGTTTTCACACAACTTTGGAAAACGGAATTTCAATTGTTATTTCCGTTTTTCGAAGTTCGAATTCCATCTCCCATGTGATAGGAAAACGGTTAGCACCTACTGTGTACGATGGAGATCATTAAAGAATGGAGATCATTAAAACTTGCGTTTCAAAGAATCAAGTTTATGTTTCAAAGAAGTAAGTTTCCTTTCATACTATCAAGTTTTATTTCAAAGAATCAAAATCAAGTTGTTGTAAAATCGTTAATGATCTCCATGACCTCCATCGTACAGACCGTGGGCACCAGCACTAGTGGAAAATCCTTGTCTCTGCCCCTTCAAAGAGGATCTTGGGAGATTATCCCTGCCATGCGCAGTGAGAACACGAGGTAGAGAGATCCAAGATGTCGCCCAGTCGGCGAAAAAGACGTCGAGTAAAAGCGCCAATATCTTCTTTATAGCATGTAAACCCGACAATGTCGGGAAAGATGTCGCTAGAGAGATGCTTCAAAGAAGCAGAGGAGACGGGCAGACTAAACTTAAGCATGAAAAACCTCCGTGATTTTCCAGATCCCGCTGAAGACTGTGAGCTGATAGATGTCATTGAAATAGGTCAGTTAAAGAGCTGCAATTTATGAAGTTCTGTTCTTTGATTTTACTTTTCATTGAAAGTGGAGAATATTTGAATGCTTACTATATTGCGGCTTTTGTCTTTGCAGATCTGTCGAAAAACAAGCTGTCGGAATTCCCGGCGGAGTTGGGCGACTTTGTGATGATTGAGAAAGTGAATTTGTACCATAACACAATTCGAGGGGTTCCTGAATCGCAGTTGAGTGAATTGAAGTTCCTCAGAGTTCTGAATTTAAGGTGGGTCACCAAATGATCTTTTGTAATTTATGCTGCCATGAGATAATCCGTACTGAATTAAGTTGACAACACTTCAATTAGACTGATCTTGATTATCGCTGTTAATCTCAATCACATATTTTTATGCAAAAGGTAAGCGCAATATTAAACTTGCACTTTGTTTAATTTGAAATCCTTTCGGAAATTTTTGCGCATTTTATGACAAATAGTTTTTTTTTCGTCAGTATTTTTGTCAATAGTTAGATTTAAATTTATTGTGGAATTTTAAGTGGGGAGCGTTGGAGGTCCTTTGCACGATTACTGATTTAAGTTTTCAATTAATGAAATTTTTACTAATCAATCAGAATACCTAAAGCGTTATAAATACTTTGTTAACTAGACGTAAAGCTAAAATGAGAAATGAAACAGTTAAACTGCACATGGCAGAATCGTTGGAACTAATATATGCTGTCCAATTTACATTGTATTCCAAACATGAATTCCCAGCTGGGTCAGTACCCACGGGTATACATCCAGACATCTGTTTTAGAGGGGTGGAGTGGAGTTGGATTGGTAGTTAGTTACAGTACCTTTTGCTTGTAATTATTCTTTCATTTGATAATTGGGGATAATTGGGCAGAGGGCTGCGTAATGATAATTAGACAAACAAATCAATGAAAAAACAAAATTGAACGATTGGTTTGGTATTATTAGAAAAAGCTAGAGTAGCATGCATGTCTTTTTCCATTGTTGAATGATAGGTTTTAATTGGCATTGAAAGAGCCAGTATTAATTTTACTTGTTTACTACAATGTAATATGATATAATACAATGTTGAGATGGCGTGCTGTTTGGTGTGGCTGTGTGACTGATATTTGGTGACATGTAGCTCCTTTTCAAATCTCAAGTGAAAGAAACAAACTGAGATGCCATTGGATAAATTAGTTGTTGGTACAATATCTTGTTTGGTTATGTTAATGGATATAATCCTCCTTTTTTACCTATTGTTTGTCTGCAGACGAAACCAGATCAGCGCTTTTCCAACAGAAATCTGTTCTCTTCCATTACAAGTATTGAATCTAAGTAACAACAAGCTTAGTTCACTACCTGTTGAAATTGGACTGTTAACTTTATTACAAGATTTGGTAAGTAATCTCTTCAAAATAGTTCACCAGTCATGCTCAAATTTGTTCCATTTTCATACAAGATGCTAGTTTGAAATTTGGAATTTCAGTTTGCTGCAACAGTACTTTTATGTTATGGTAGTCTTATCGATAAATTAGTTGTGTTAGAGGGTGTGGAAAGTAACATTTCATTAGGACAACTAGACATGCTATCCTTTTTATGGTAGAATAATTTTCTGGCTACTGTTTATTCCGTATTAATACTTGTTGCATTTTTTTTTCTGTGCAGGATTTGAGTTCAAATGAATTAAGCTATCTACCCAACAGTATGGGAGAGATGATTTCTTTAAAAGATTTAAACCTTCGGAGGAATCGTTTAGAAGTTTTACCAGATGGTGAGGATAAATACCATACATACAGATGTTTGTTTTGTGGTGAATCACTTGCCCCAAGGGTTAATCTGTTTTGTGGGCATTGCAGTGCATAAATTAATGTAGACAGTTGGAGATGAGGCTAAGGTATAGTGTCATACTGAACTATAACTCCTTCACTTCTTTAGCTTTGTATCTTGTTGTCAAGATATACACTGGTAACTCTATATTAATTGTTGGGTGGCAGTACTTATTTGAACTAGACACTTCATTTGATGCCTGTCATTCAGTTGGTTTTTTTATTCAATATCAAATTGTTAAGAATAATATTATTCTTTTATGTGCTCAGTCTCTTTCTGTAATTTTTCTCTTTCTTGCAGAACTTAGTAAATTAAAATTGGTTAGATTAGATTTTTCCTATAACAAAGTGTCAGTGATTCCGCCTGCATATCGTCTCATCACAAGCTTGTCTGTATTGGAGCTGGCTCACAATCCTTTGACTTCACCCCCTGCTCAGGTATCTACAGTATGAATAAATAACTCACAGTCAACAATAATCCCCTCTATTGAAACCTGAGTCATTTTTTGCTGTGCTGATACATGTTCAAGCACATTTTGAAATTACTTTTACTTAGAGATTTTAAATTTGTCCATACATTGCTGAGATCAATTGTTTTTAGCTCTGCTAGTATGATTGAAGATCTTGATTGGCAGTTTGGTTGAAGGCTGTCCTTGAGGTCTGGGAGCTTTGGATTTTCCCGTAAATTCTGAGTCAGGTCCTCTGTAACTTTTATGAAAAAAGACATATTTACCATACCACAGTGGCAGGATTCATCAGCTATGTTTGGCACTTCCTTGCATACAGGGTATTGTGTGGTTCCGGAAAATATCCACATCCTCCACAGTAGGTTTTTTGGTTTGTACCCTCCCCCCTCACCCGCTCCATGAAGTTTCTTTGACTCCCCCTTCGGGAAGGGGGGTGGGGTGGATATTTTGTGGAACTACACATTTCAAAAATTAGTGACAGCTCTGTTGGGAATTTTTATTGGGAACACAGGTCTAAGAACCAGGGAGACCAAGACTGTGTTTGCTTTCAATTCAAACAACAATTCTGGGTGAGGAATGGAATTTTATTTCTGGAAAAATTCTAAAATTTGAGAATTAGAATAACAGGGCTGTTACTAGGGTCGTAGGTCACAGACATTCCCTGGATGTTTCAAGTTAAAATCCTTAGCTAAACATACCATAAAAGAAAAAAAAAATGTATTGACTATGCAACAACAGCTGGAATCCCTGGCTGGTCTTTGCATACTCCAGCATATAGCTTACTTCAAAAGTTAATGATAGCAATGGACTCCTGCTAAAACATTGCTATGGTCAATCATTTTTACTTGAGTGTACTGTATTTCAGTTTCCAAGGGAGGAAAACTCATGCGTGGCAAAAAGTTTGTTTTTCTTTTGAGTGTTATCAATCCCTGACTACTGTTTCTTTTCCGATCTGAAGTTTTCAAATTTGAAAGCCTAAACGTTTATATCAAGTGGAAATCACCAAAGGGATTTTAATGTGGTGTAACAGTTGAGTGCATTGTCTTGATTGTTTTATAGGTCTGCACAAAAGGAAAATTACATATCTTCAAGTACCTCAGTGCAAATGCTCATGAACAGGAAAAGGTACAGAGATCAATCAATTCAATTCAAAACACTTAATCCATCACCTCATATTGTAGATTGTTAACTTTTGCTACATTCTGTTGGCAATCCTTACCCTGTTATGATTAGGTGCATTTCATTTAGTGAACTCTGTCCATCATTTTTGTTTTCTTTTCAACATTTCAAATTGTAGCATGTTTATGACTATTTTGTTTCTGTTACAGCGAAGAACGTTTGACAGAGAAGCTAGAAAATATCCTCTTGCCAGGTATTATTTTGAGGTTTGAGTGAAAATAAATAACAATTTGTCTGACAAACCAACTGGATGCATGAGTGAATGATTGTGCAAATGACATGAAAGGAATGAATGGCTAAGTGGGTGCAAAAATAATTAATTAAAGGATGAAAGAATGAATGAATGAATGAGTGAGTGAGTGAGTGAGTGAGTGAGTGAGTGAATAGATGAGTTGGATTCCATTTACCATAAGTATATTTTCATGTGGGGAGTTCAGAACCCCTACAGTTGTAGTTGTGTTTGAGCTTTGTTTAGAAGATCTTGTCGACTTGTAGAGGCTTGTTTGTGCACTGTGTTTTGTTGTTGGTGTTTCAGCATGGGGTGTATAGTTGGGTTGGGTTTTGATACCCTTTAGATATTGTTTCCACATCACTGTAGTTTTATTTGATATCTATAGCAGAACTGACTTGACTTGGTTTTTGGTTTTGTAGTGATGATAATCCTGAAAATCACATGATGATTGAAAGAGTTAGAAGAGCACACTCATTAGACTTAGCTAGGAATACTACACCAAGAGAGGTAAGGCCAAAGATCTTTTACAAATCCCTTTGGTTCAATTTTGTGGTGTGCAAATCATTGCCAAAGCTAACAACCATATTGTTGCCTTTGTGTTTTTGGTAATCTATGACTTTGTACAAGTCTTAGATTGCCATATTTGACAAAATTTTCAAGATTTCCACCTGAGATGTCATGACCAAAAATTTTAGAGGCAAATCACATCATCTGCTTTTGTGATACTTAAAATTATATAGTACTATTCTTACGTGTAAGAGAAAGACATTTAAAATATTGTAAATTATTGTAGACTGAGGCAAATCAAATTATCTGCTATTGCAATGCTTAAAATTATAGTACTCTTCTTCTTAGGCATATGAAAAAGAAGTTTACAGACCAAGCTCACTCCGAGAAAGAGAGAGGACAAGACCTCCATTGTCCAATGTGTTTGAAACAGAGGAAAAGAGACGAGAAATCCAGAAAGAGATCGAAAGAGCCCAGCAGTTGCTTGCAGATGCTCATGAAGTGGGAGAATCCGGAGAGGTCCCGTCAAAACCAGACGAGGAGTTTAATGAAGGCGAGGAGCTCCAAAAGGTAGGTTATTTTGTTCAATTTCTAACTTGGAAAATAGTTCAATTATTTCTAAACTTGGAAATAGTCACAGTGGAACCTTCATTAAGAACACCCCTCTGGACCAGGGTAAGTGTCTCCTGAATAGAGGTAAAAGATGAAAAGATTATATGAATAATATGTTTGTTTTTTGACTAAAGTTTGTTTCACCTGAGTGCAGATGTCCCCTGGATAGGTGCCCCAAGGGAGATGTTCATTCTATGCAATTTTTGAGGTGCAGGCTTGAGGCTGATTTCATTCCTTTGCTGCTGTGATTCCTGTTAAACATTTTGTTCTTCCACTGACCATTGCTTAATGCTTGTATCAATATTATATTCTGCATATATAATAAAAATTATGTGATAAAAATTAATAAAATTTCAGCCATGAAACTGTACAGCCCAAATTTTCATGAAAGCAACAACAACAATTAATTCATGAAGATATATAAAAGACTAATGTATCTTCATGTACTGTAAATAGAAGAGGTTTTGTAATTTTGTCTGGAATACATGTATGTGGAATAAATAGATTTGAAGAAGACTGTTGCATTACAAAGACTAAATGTGTTGTGTAAAATATATCAGAAGTGTTGAGTAATCCTGTATCTTTTCCAGACCTATATTTTCATTGGTTGCTTTCTTTAGCTTCTTTTGTCATCAGGGCTAGGGGTATTGTTTGTGTTGTATTATCTATTGTTTTGTTCTCCAATATTGTAGACTGCATCTGGAAAGCTATGGGGTCTCTCAAAGTGTTGCACTTCTCTTGTAAAGCTTTCAGTAAACATAAACGTAAACCAAAGAGGTCTGATGTTCATTGTTCAACCGCCGACCGGTTGGCTCAGTTGGTAGAGCGCCGGACTACCGTGCCGGAGGTCGTGGGTTCAAAGCCCCGGCTGGACCAACTCTCAGGGTCTTTAAATAACTGAGGAGAAAGTGCTTGTCGATTAAGTCGTGTTCTGTTTATTATTAAAATGTTAAGGCAGCGTGCTACTCTTGGAACAACTCAAAGGATAGGTTGAGAAAACAATAAACAAACAACAGAAACAATGGATCCTAGCCCTGAAACAACGGAGCTGCATGGTAATAAAGACAACCATTGAAATAAGAGGTTACTGAGAGATGTGTGGCTCCTGAAAACGTCAATGAATAATGACATCAGTAATGTATGGAGTTATGCTTACTTGCCATGTGTTCTGGTTGTTGCAAAATATTGTATAGGAACTGTTGCAAGATGACCAGTTTTAGCATCATGAAAATATTGTAAATCTTGTGGTTGAAATAACAAACTTTGGCACTTGGGTATGCAGCTTTTCAAGCTCTGTCAGTCCTTCAATAAAAACTGCCTGACAACCAAAACAGTCACCTACTGCAGTGATGGAACTTGGCCACTTAAACAAAGATTCTTCACACCCAAATTTACCTAACTCTTCTTTGTTGTTGCCAGAAAAAAAGAAAGCTTTGTCCACTCACAACATTTTGAGTTATGCACCAACTTTAAAAGTCATTGAAAGAACTGAAGCCATGCTAATTACCATTTGAATGATGATATTATGTTGACAAAAATAATTTAATGATTACAACACCAACCAATTTACAAAATAGCACTTTGCACTGGAGACATTGTTGAATTATTATAATTATTATATATTTTTTTTGTATGAGGAAGCGTTTCTAAGCTCAGTTAGGGTGCAAGAAAATTTATCCTTATTTAAAAATCTTGAAATCAAAGCATGGTGTGCCTTTCTTCTCTTACAGTAGCACAACATCAACTTAATCTAACTGGCTCATCACATTTTTTTGTGGAGTTGGGCCCTCCCACAGCTTAACTTTAATAAATTATAATATTTTAAAATAAAGTAAAAAGTTATAATCATGTACCGGTAATAATAATAATTATTATTAACAGTTAATTGTCACACAAGCCCTCTTTTGCAATAGATTTGTGCTCTGAAATGAGGTGGTTCAAAATGCTTCTAATAAATTCTCTGAGCTAAGTCTAAACAAAGTTAACTTTTGACTAAAATGAATTTAAATTGGACATTTATTTAAAAGCAAAACAAAGACATCAGATTCTGTGTGGCCATTAACAATACATTACTTTTTGGAACTACGTTCAGACACTTGAATGCTTATTTCCATGAAGTAGCTCCTGAATTTTGTTTGGCTCACACAGTAACTTTTGCCTTTCGTTTTGTTTCAGATTAATCTTCAACCATGTCTGCAGGTTTCTCTACAGAAAATAATCTGCAACAAAAGTTCTTGGCCCTTCCTTGCTGTATTATTGTATGCTATTCTCAACCCTGGGACAGTTTTGCTGTCTCTTCTAGTTGGTTTGCTTATCCTGACCATAGTTTGGGTATTTGAGGAAAGATGACTTAAAGTAAAAAAACTTAAACTCATTTAAACCTAATTCTATAAGCCTAATAGCCTTATTCTGAAATAAGAAATATACATAAAAACTCAATGTTCTTTTGAAATTGTTAAGGCAATGTTATTGTCTTGTATAGAGCATTTTGACATGACGTCACAGTGGCCATGTTGGTGTACTAAACAAAGGAACGGCAGCATTGGTGTACCAGGCTAACCTTCTAGGCTCAGTTGTTCGAAAGCCGATTAATGCTAATCCAAGACTAAAAGTTAATCAAGGAGGTTATTTCTCTATCCCTAAATGTTGTTCAATGATGACATTCTGCAATATTTTAGGGAAAGTCAATCCTGAAAAACAAAAAGCAGTGGAAATGACTTTCATCCAAAAGTTAAAAACTGCAACCAAAGTTTACCCTAATCCTGGATTAGGTTAATCGGCTTTCGAACAACTGGGCTCAGGGAATTTAGCTCTATTTTATATAAATACTTTGTTTTGTTTCATTAAACCAATATGGCCACTGGTCACGTGAGTGGAAACACTCTATTTTATGAAATAATGTTTTCTTTGCTCTAGAATCCCAATTAAGGTGATTCTATCAAAAAAGGAAATATCATTATCCTGTATAAACTGGTAATAATGGTAATTTGCATATTCTTATTCTTGAAAAAGGCTATATTACTCTTGGAAAACAGTCAGCACTGCCAAGCATGTTCTGATTGGTCACCCAACACTTGATACAATAATATTGCAGTACAGTTTTTCATCACTGTAGTTGTGGACCAGTAGTCATATTTCCCCCATCTTGTGTGGTTGGTAATAGTTTGACAAGTGGGTTGTAAATCAGTTTGCATATAGGCTTTATGTTCTGATGAAGCCTTGAAGACAGATTAGACTGACAATGTTATCATGTCAACTGGCCTGTCTTATGACAGTCTCGGTTTACATTGATCATCTTTGTCTTTAGGAGGTAAAAAAAGAGACAGTTGTTTTCAAAGAAGCAATGAATGAGACTTCTTGTCCCCTGACAAAGTCAGTTCCTGACAGAAATATCTAATTCATTCATTGAAATTGTTTGGTTCCAGAAAATATACATACCTGCAAGGAGGTTTTTTTTTTGTTTGCACCCCCACCCTGCCAGAAATTACAATTTAGCTCATACTTTAGTTTAAAAATGTTTGCTTTTGCCACCCCCCTCCCCCTTAGAATTTCCATTGACCCTCCGTGGGGGATGAATTGGATATTTTCTGGAACTGTGCAATGTGTTATAGGTGAACAAGTTTAACGTCAGTAGCTTGAAAAAGGAACAAAGCACAGGTTTTTGAGAAAAAGAATATCTAAATTCTCAAAAAGAAAAGAGCATTGTTTACAAACATAATTCATTAAAAAAGAAGTTCATGTAAAATGTAATTTAAAGAACAAACAATTTGAACATAATGTATCACAAGAGAACATAGGTATTTATTTTCATCAATGACAACATTTTTTCACACAAGATGCACAATATTCTATGTTAATGTTTTCCTAAATGAATGAAGTAACTTATGAATTTGCATTGTCTTTTAATATAGACAGGGTTAAGCTATGTTTAAGATCATACATGACACTTGCATTCATTGCATATGTATTGTGATGGCTGTTCCTAAAACACAGTTTTTTAATGAGATTGTTTTTACATTCTCAGTTTGTTTTTAAATAAGTTCTTCATTGTGTTAGTAACTTCACATGTGCAGGGCTGTCACTAATTTTTTAAGTAGGTGGTGATATACAAAAAATAGCCGGAGATTCGAGTTGCTGTAGTGAGGTCAACATGCTGGTTTTATGACAAAGTAGCCAGGGATATACCTCAAAATATGCGGGGAAAATCCCTGGCCCCTGGCCCTTAATGACAGCACTGTGTGATTGAAATCTTGAGGTATTCTTACATATTTAAAAACTCATTAAAACTTACATCTTGGAGTTCTTTGCTTCCAAAAATATATCCTCATAAGGGAATTCAAAATGAAACCCCTTTTGATTTCCTGGAGTGGTAAATTACACCACATGCACTGAAAGGGAATGAATAATCAGAGAGACAGAAGGTCCAAGTTTTTTGTCGCAAATATAGAATTTCAAGAAGTGCTACATGACAACAATAAACATTGTGTACCATACCATGATGTGGCAAACAAAGAATAAGTATTGCAAAATTAACTTTCTTATAGAAGAACAAATGTTTCAAAGTCTTCATTTCACATTTCTACTTACTTAGAACCTGTTAACTTTCAAAAATCCTGAAATCACAAAATGTGCCTGTGTCTTGTCATAAAAGAGGTAATGATCTACCACTATGTCATAAAACTGTTTACTTTACTGTGTTTCTAAATAAGAAGACTTTGGCAAAAGCTGGCTAGTCTACAGTTCTAATTTGAGCAGCTTAAAATATCATCGTTAAGGGCTATCCGCCTGTAAAAATGACCATCATAATGTAATATTATTCTATCATGCACTAAAATCTCAGTTAGATTTCACCCTTGACTTTCAATTTTCAGAGATTTGAGACTTGAAATGGAAATACCTGACTGGTGCCCTTAAAATTCAGTTCACAAATTTATTCATAGGCAAGTGTCCTGTGTGACCTTAAGTTGTAAAAACATGAACCTTTTATGCATATTTTTTGTGAATTCACAGAGTTTTGTGTGCCTTGATATTAAGGTAGGAATTGTAACACTTCTTTTGTAATGGTATGCAAAGACTATTTCCATGTTTAAGAGAAAAAAATACAAAAAATGACACTGCCATTTCAGCAGTAATTGCTTAAAGAGAGTGTTAACAGCTGGGCTGATTTGTGATAAAGTTCATGAATGTTGAATATATAATGTGACCATCCACAACTTTGTTTAAAAATAAGTAAAATCACTTTCTGGTATTTCAATTTTATTGCACACAATGTTTACATTTTTTGGGTATTTATAACATCATTGGAATGAAAATAATCTTTGTAACAGAAGAAGAAATTTTGTACAGTCAATGATTATTTTCATGTCCAACTGGGTGTCACGTGTCCTAAGTATAAATCTGACTGTGGCATGTTTGAAAATGTTTCTGGT
Source organism: Galaxea fascicularis (assembly GCA_948470475.1). Classification (NCBI taxonomy): domain Eukaryota; kingdom Metazoa; phylum Cnidaria; class Anthozoa; order Scleractinia; family Euphylliidae; genus Galaxea; species Galaxea fascicularis. The sequence continues at coordinate 11,663,257 of OX419344.1, forward strand.
ATTACTAGTTGTTCATGTTTAGATAAATTACTACTAACGCTTATACTTGCATGTAAAAGTAATGCAGGGAGTTAAAGTAATTACCTGTGAAGTATTTGTTAGTTGTTTAAAATGATATTTATGTGGAATTAAGTAACATTTAACAGTATTTAAGCTAGCGATATACAGTGTATTTATGTCTAAAATACATTTCTTTTAAGTAAGTAGAGATTATGCTTGCATTGCAAACATGTCTAATCGAATTAAATTATTCTAAGTAATTTAAAGTTTCTAATATCAGATGAATATTTTTATTGATTTGTTGATGTTGTAGTGATAAGGAAAAGCTGTTTAATAAGATAAAATAATATTGATATAAGGTATGGTGGTATTCTTTATGCATGTAAAAGCAAGAGATATATGTTGTCTATTTTCTTTGTTTGTAGTGTCAAAAATGTATGCTCAGACTGAGAAATCAAAAAATGATATTTATATATAACTATATGTTTACTGGGGTCCTGGTGACAATACTGTGTCATGCCACATTCAGCAATAACGATAAAGCTTTTACTTATTTTTTTCAACTCTATTCTGTTTGGCCTTGTTTTGTCTGGCATATTAAAATACAAGAACTGTGGAATACTGACTTTTCCATCATTAGAAAGAGGGAATGAAACAAAGCTTTAAAACTTTGTTTTGCACTGACAATGAATATTTAGATTGCATTCGGTGTGATCTATTGATACAAAGGCCCTCAGACAGTTTCCAGACGATTGCACTAATTGGCAGGTAGTGTAGTGATTTCAAAGGACCATTGACCAAAATATTTTAGGCAATAAAGAAGAGCTACGGGCATCTGTTGAATCACTGAATTATGATCCCCATTAGCAGGTCAAGTTCAAATCCTGATGTGTTTTAGCAAAAGGTGTCCTTAGTCAGTATATACCAGACCAGTGGATATTGTTGTATATACCGTAGAAGTGAATAGTGCATTTTGTGCACTCTGATTGGTTAACTCGGAGGTGATTAGCAAAGTACTATTCACCTTCGAGCAGCTGATGAGCTACAAAACGGTCTCTCATTTTGGTTTCTGAAAACGAAATTATTTGAATAAACGCTACAACCAGTTGCAAAATTGTTGAGACATTCGCAATCAAAAACATCTCTTCTTTCTCTAAAACGCTGCTGCTAACAAATCTGTGAGATACAATACACACCTCCTCCCCCTTTCAAAGTTGTTCCTCAAAGTTTCAAGTATGGTGTTGCACTGTTAACAACTTTGATAAGAGGGGGAGGGGAGGGAAAGAGGAAGATCATGGAAACGTCATTCAAGGTCAAATGGCGTACAGTGTCTCAAGTATTTTTGCAATTCGTTGTAGTTATTCAGCTTGTATGGTATATACTAAACCAATAATAATAATTATTATTCACCTCAGTGTTGGTGAAAGCTGGTAGATATCAGTAAATATCCACCACTATTCACTTCCGCTTCGGTGAATATTGTTAATTATTGCAGAAAGTTTGGTCTGTTATCTGTAATAATGTCTGATTAATGTAATTCAGTAATTCAGTGAAACTTGATTGTGAATTTTCAATTACCTTTCCCAAAGACTGTTCAAGGAATGAATAAGCTTGTGAGATACTTTAGACTTTTGAAGATGGGTCTAAAATTATTTTATGAAGTGGGAAAACAGACCTAACTCATCATAAAAATTGTTTTAGGAAAGATAACATGGCATTGATGTTAATGGATGTTACAATTATTTCTTAGATTGCTAAACGTATTTAAACATTTTAAACAGTTAAGAACTCTAAGAAATTGTATCTCTCATTAACATCAATGCTATGTTGTCTTTGCTATGTTCTTAGTACAGCATTTTTCTAGACTTTACAAATGTTAAGTAATAAACTATTTCTTAGTTAGTTTTTTGGGGTTTAAAGTATTTCTCATGAATTATAGCTTGGTATGTTCTACATGTTTGTTGAACTTACACTGTCAATAAAAATGCCTTATCCGTTATCATACAGAAGTAGTAGTCTCTTATAGGTACACTGTTTCATGTAAAATAAAACAGCTTGGCCTGTAGGTAAAGTGGATGTTTACCTTTAGTGAATCTAATTTTTGTTAAGCAATGAATTTTTTCTATCTGAAACCAGAAAAAGATAGGTTTGAACTGGAATCTACCTTGAGATCTTTTTTTCTGTTGTAAGGGAGACAAATCATGTAGGTTCTTCTCCTTTTAAAATCTAGCTTAGTTTCCATACTCCCCTCTCCTGATTTCCTCAGACTTACTTTCCCCTGATTCCTATGTCTGATCTCCCTGCTTCCCCATTATTCTATGGATTTGCTGTCTCTTTTATGAGTAAGTGACATGCGTAAATAATAATAAATTTGGTTTGGATTCAGAAAACATCTGAATTTGGATTTTTTTAAAGCAACATCAGCAAGAACCAATCAGCGATCTGTACAATTACTCAAGCAAAACAAAACTCCAAATGTGAATGTTGACCTGACTGGCTTGATTTTGTGGTATGATAATTTTATAATGGTAAACATTTGCAAAACCTGGCAACTATTTAATCTATCCAGAGCATATATGTATTTTTTGTCAGATGTATATCCAATATTAGGACCAGTTTTAGTGGAGTCTTAAATAAGATATTGCAAACTAGCTCATGTTTGGAATTCTCTGACTTGTTATTTATTAACGTGAATTTGATTTCAGAACTTTCTGTTTTTTAAAAGAAAAATTGAATTACATGTCATGATAGTCCATTTTACAATAATTTTAATTATTGCATGCTCAGTAACCTGGCCTTTGAATGGAAATGAGGTTGGAGTGACCTTGTTTTGATACAGACCCCACTGATTTTCTTGTGTGATTAAATTATTGTACTGTATGCTTACTAGTCCATATTTGCATGAGAAAGATGGAGAGGTTTGTATTTTAACAAGGTCACCCTCGGCCTTTCTTCTAATCAAAGGCCAGTTCACTTAACACACAACTGTAAAATACTTCGTCTCCTTGATAGTTATCATTTGCCTCATCACGCAACATGTTCCCTCCCTGGGGGAGGGAGTGTGTTGGGTGTTGAGCTCAAACGGTGGCTGCAAAGGAGACTAATAATATGGTGTAACTTGGCTTAGATCTGAATAAGAATACCTCACAAATTAATAAGTGTAGGAAAGCTGAAAGCCACTCATTGGGCACTAAGGCCACATGGTAGCGGGCATTACTCCCTTAAATCTACCAAACAAAGTTTGAGGCTGAGCATTAGCAGTCATTGTTTAGATCTGAATAATATTTATTTTGTTTGTATGTTTCATTGGTCAGTATTTTTTGTGAACAGGAATTCTTACAAATTGAAGCTGAGCAACGGAGAAAGAAGGAGGAAGAGGAAAGGCAGGTCGAGGAAAGAAGAAGTGCTGCTAGAAAACTGCAGTCACAACATGAAGAAATACAACAACAGCGACAAGCTGAGGTTAAAAGGAAAATGGAAAATAAGAATGGTGTTCCAGATCAGAGGTGAGAGAATTGACTCATGCTTTGCTCTTCTAGACTCAAACTTTTAACAATAAATTACTATCTAATGACAACTTCATGAAATGGAAATGTTTAGTTTGTGATTTTCAGTGTAATCTGTGTGATGCAGGGTATGTTGGTTATATGTGTGGCCACTTGTATGGATGTGACATTGGACGCAAACTAACATCGTCGTCCATTTACAAACATTAAGTAAACAACCACAATGCCAAAATGACTGAGTGGTTGAAGAACACATTTGACTCCCTCATCAAAGAGATGGCATCATTTGGGTGCCGAAACGTTGACTTTTCACTTTTCTATTTGCATGTTTATGCTTCAGCAAATTGCTCCCGATCAAAACTTTATGAAACTACAGACAAAATTAAAAAATTTGTCTGTAGATTATCTAATAATGCATCTATTTTACATCAAAGAATTCGAAGAATAAAAGTGGGCATCAGTTTTGAAGACACGATCTCTGTTACTCAGGGAATGATTCATTTGATTTTAAACACAGCTAATAAATATTTTGCATGCCAGAATAAAAGGGTGGTGAGTAAACCTGTCATCAAATTTAGCCAAAATTCACAAGACTTTCATTGGTCCCATTTTCAAACCCAAATAAATTTCAGGCTGCTGCAATGATATGGTGGTATTTCTGTCTCACAAATTTTGACCCTCCCTCCCATGCCTTCACACACCAGTCCAGTGTCACAACTCTTCATAGTTGATTCTGTGGGACATTAAAGAACCACTAGGGATGTGTCAAACCCTGGCTGTAACCACCTCTGGTCCTGCTGGTCTTCTTGAAGATATTAGTTCCTGTAAGCTACTCTACTTGTAATTCTTTCATACAATCAGGGCTTTCAAAGCAATCAAAGAGGCTATTTTTAGAGTTATGTTTTTGAAGCATTTGTTGACTAACATGGCCAAGTAAGTGATGACTTGATGATTCACTGCAGCAAGAGATCTGGCGGTACCTGGCTTCTATTGAAAACCCTGTATAATGCATACATGTCCAATACACTGATATAATGAGATTCATGGTACATCACAATAGACACCACAAAGTGTTACAAAGTGTCCCGTACTTCATGTGCCACTAAACTGTTACTGTTTAGGTAAGAATTGGGGTTAGGGGACACTGTGATTTCTATGACAAATTATCATGAATCTCATTATGTCGGTGTATTGGACAACCCTCATATAATGTCAAGTCTTTTGATCTGATGTGAAGGATAAATAGTTGGTTACTTGGTATAAGTAAATTACAGGAACTCAGTATTTCCTTACTCATTGTTCCAGTTAACTTTCAGAGTTAGGGAGTCACGGAAAATTTTTAAGGGGTCATAAGACACGGGTCTTCCCTAATTTTCTTACTTAACAACTCTGTGTGTCGGGTCAGGGAGCCAGATTTCTCGGGTTTTTGACCCGAGACCCGCTGCTTATCTGGAACACTGCTTACTATGCAAAATGTTTGTATTTACAGGAAAGAATTGTCATCTTCATTTGGTGCAAGAGACAGAGTGAAGCCTCCTGTTCCCCCTAACCGCCCATCCTACAAAGTATTGAACCGGTCTGGCTCAGCCAAAGAACCAAGGTGGGGGATAAACAATTTTGTACTCTTGCATTTTTAGACGAGTTCTCTGTCAGTGATATTTTGTCCTTTTCCAGTAAATTATGGTCTGAAATAGCTGTCAACAGTAAATGCTATGACTAACCAGACATTTATAAAAAGAGGCGACAAATAAAAAGGATGAATTTATCTAACCATTTAAACCATAACAGCGACCAGAACCTAAGTTCTGACTTTTTTCATTTAGCAATCGGTAGTTATTTTGCATATTCCCTTGTTTTGCGTGTGCTTTGTGAGGTGTAAGAAAAGAAATACACTACTTTGTTTACCTGTATTACAAGTGAAATCAAAACCAGTCTTTTGACTTTCTGTGGGCCCTTTCTTGCTTGCTTGATGTTGTTTACTTGGGTTTTTGCTTTTACTACTGATTTGTTTATTTTGTTGTTTAGATTTTTTGGGAATTGGTTGTAATGATTACTGATGTTTTGAACTTACTACAGTCAGTTGAAAACAACTCAATAACTGAACCCTTTTCCACCTTTAGTTCTCCTGAAATAGAATCCCCTGATGTTGCTTGGAGCAGACAGGTAAATGTTAGATCCACTTAAGTACTCATGGAATTTTTTAAGTTATTGATGAAACAATGTTAGCCTTGCCTTGGCAGTGCCTAATTGAATCACAAACAATTTCCTTTTAAGGTCCTTGCCCTCTTACTCAAAATATCACGTTGGCCACAGACAATGGTCAGATAAGACTGGGGTCTCAGGTCAAAAACCATACAAGGTCAACCACATTACCAGATAAATAAATAGAAAATTTATATTAGCTTGGTTGGAGAGGTGGGATTATGACCTGCTGGAATTCTTTGCCTCAGAAACTTAACTGGAACCTGGAACCCTAACATGCAATGTAGTTCATGTGTCTGCTTCTTGCTCTCACCAGTGGATGTTTGTTGTATTTATGTAGGAAGAAGAAATGAGAGCCCGAAAAAGGGAAGCACTCATGCAGCAAAGTAGACGAGAAGCTCAACTGTCCAGACTAAGATTTGAGGAACAACGGCTTAAGGTACAGCGTCTATTAATATTTCTGTGAACTACTCTCTCTGAAACAGGACTGTGTTAGCATTATAAAACATGAAATAATTGGTTGTAGAGGATGGGCTGGATTGCCCTTGTTTGTGATTTATGTAAATGTGTTGGAAACCAATTTTGTCTTTACACCTGTTACTGATTTACTTCAAAACTAGTTACTTGGCCAGTCAATATCCATTTTGGAACTCTTGACACAACTTAGAGTTTAAACATACTGCTGTGTTCCTCAACCCCCTAGAACTTATTTTTCATTCTAACATACAATGAACCAACAAATTTTTAGAAAGGGGTTTAACTATAAAAACAAACTTTAAAAGGCAACGTTTCAACCGTTCAGGGTCTTTTTCAAGTTGAAGGATAAAATTTTGTTTTTAGTCAGTATCTCATTGGTATTTTTACAATGGTTATATAAGCGCATGTTAATAATAATTATAATAATTATTATCCTTCAAGTTGAAAATGACTGTTGAATGGTTGAAACGTTGTTGCTCTTTAACGTTAGTTTTTATAGTAAAATAACATAGAAGGTGTGCAAATATTCAAGAAAATTTATCAGGAGGATTGAAATAAGATAAGGTATTATTGTTCCCAGCTTTATTACAGTCCTAAAAACACAAACATGTTACCCAGAAGTGAAATTTATTTCTTGAGATAAAAGAAGAAAAGGTGATAGTGAGTCCCTAATCACCTTTTGTCGTTCTGTGTCCAGTCAAGTTGCCAAGTGACATAGTCCTTTGAAATCTTGTTTTGTAGCATTCTGCCAGCCTCTCCAGAGATGGATCTGCTAAAAAGGTAAAAAGGCTAAAAAGATGTAGCATTCATCATGTGAGCAGCTTGGGTCAAAGGAATAAAGATTCAAGGGTGACTGTCACAAATAAATGTGACTTTGCAATTCCACAATTGGTTCCGGCTCCATTAAATTCTATACCAATCGAAGAACATTTTAGGAGGAGCCACCTACAGTGTGAGCACAGCCATTGACTATATAAATTAGCAAGGAAAACAACACAAAAGAATAATAGTACGGTTAATAACAAACTAAGCGCACATGAACTAAATAACAAACAAAATTAATACAAAATTAGGTTTGGTACTTGAAAAGTTTGACGTTTGAATCAGGCCTAAGGCCGGTTCTCTCTGATGACAGAGTGAGAGTTGGAATTGGGATCAGAAGGGCGGAGCAATGTGATGCAGTAAAAATGAAAAAAATTGAACTGACAGAGTTGGAATCAGAATACTGATTCTACTTATGACTCCATGGCTTATAATCTAGTGAAGACTAGATTGTCAGAGTCTCAAACTGTCTTTTGGAGAACAAGCATTGTGATTGGTTGGAAAATTGGAACATTTTGATTCTACTGACCTTTATTCTCCTAGCTTGTGACTCCGATTTTCTGTTTTCACAAGGTCATAAGCACTTGTATGACTCTGACTCTGACTCCGACTCCGATTCTGTCACTAGTGAAAACCAGCCTTAAAGCTTAATAGATATTCCTTTCTGTATTATCATCACTGTTCATTTTTGCAGAGGTTTCTTGGCACGGGAGGCAGTGAATCATCTCAACCTGCTGTTCCAGCACAAGACAAAGAGGAGTGGGAGGTGGGTATTAAACTCATCACCAACTGATGAGCTTGGAAGTTGGTACCATAGGGGTTGGTGGGATCCTAAGCAATTCAGGTGCAGCAGGGAGGTAACCATAGCAACCCTGTGAGCGGGAACCACCCCTGCAAGCAGCCACCAACAGACACCGTCACACTGAAAGAAATTCAGTGGAATACTTACCTTTTACCATACTTACCAACCTTAACCACTAACAGGTGGGAGGGAATGGGACCAGAAAACACACAAATTTGCTCAAAGAAAGCAAAGGCTGAATTAATCTGCCAAGATTCACAACAGATGTTCAAATGAATCGGCAAATATTGGCAAATGATGATCCGCAGTGTTTGGTCAAAGCGAAGCACATGATGATCCATCTCTGCTAATTCTACGGGTGCCCACCCCGCAGATTACTTGCACAAATGAGCAAGACTGCTGGCAGCATGGGCTAGAGTTTATCCTCGCCTAAATTGCATTTTGCAACTTGAAACTGCATTTCAAGAGTGAAGTAACTGTAAGCTACTTTTGGATATCTTAGAAAACAAAGAAGCTTTGCAAAAACAGAATGTCAAAACTTGTCATTTAAATTCTGCAATTGATGAACATAATTCTCTTTATTTGTTTCTGAATTTATGGTGCAATATGTCATACTACTTAATACTGACAGCTGGGAGTGCAAAATATTATAACTCAGGTTTTAAGTTTGTGGTGCATGTGGCATTGAAATGGAAATTGAAGCTTAAATGTTCACAATTTTTTTGTTTGCTTGAATAGGAACGAGTGTTTGGTAACATTCAGATGAGAAAACCAGCAGCACAGGTTCGTTCATGTAAGTACCACCTTAATGACTACATTAGAGATGTTGCTTGTACCTTCTTATTGAAACACATCCCTCAGCGTATCATTTTCATTCTCTGAAATGGACATTGGATTTGATCTTTTTCAGTGCCATCAACATTCAGAGATTCAACAAATCCAAATTTCACAATCAAGCGGATGTACGACAGCGCAAGGGAAGAATTTGAACAACTTGAAAGACTCAGAGAGGTTTGTGGTGAAGCTGTATTGAGAACCTTGAGACACTAACAAGCAGTGAATGGTTCTCTGCTATCTTGTATAAAATGCCTTACAAGATGCTGAAACACATTCTTTCACATTCATGATCTGGGAAAGCAGACTTCAAATTTGAATCGTTGAAAAGGGAAAATAGTTGGCAAGTGTATAGAATTAAAGCTCTTTTTCCTACCAACAATTTGTTAAAATATCTGAAATTATGATGGATTTTAACCATGGAATTTTGATTTTTTTGGATGCAAACTGATGTTTCTCGTGTTAAGGTCCTTCAAAAAGAATTAATTCATTTGTGTTGTTGGCATGGTCCAATAAAGGGGAAGAATAACTTGAAATCATTTTGTGATGTTGCACACACAGGGTATTGAGAGTCGCCTGAAAGTGACATTGCCAGATGATTTACCAGCATCCCTTGCCGATGGAGTGGTATTATGTCACCTCATAAATCACATCAGAAAAGGACTGATTCCTAGTATTCATATTCCATCAGCGGGAGTGGTAAGCATTCACCATTTTATAATTAAAAAAGTTTGTATTGCATCCTATGCATTAGTCAAGCCAGGTCACTGGGTCTTAGACTCATATGAAATAATAACAAAGTACTTCCTCCTGGACGGGATGTAATCTTATTCTATCACAGGATTTCCTTTGCTGACAACAAATAATTATTTCATCCTAGGCACTTGGTAAAGGGAGAGATCGTGATTTTTAGTTTCGCATGCTAGGAGTTTCTGGCTACCAAGTCTCATACCCATATCCCTTTTTAAGGCAGGGTGTCAACAAGGAATTCCAATGGGCCAAATTTTCTTTGCTCTCACCCCATGGGGGGGGGGGGGGGTGAAAATATAAGATGAAATAAGACATAAAGGCTGTTAGAAAGTGAACTAGTTGGCCGGATACATGGGCACTACCCCCAGGGCACTACTACAAATCTTATGATTGTTTTGAGTACTCAAAAAAATCCCTACTTAAATTAAGTCACACAAAAAAAATACTTGCCAAATTTTCCTACCCCCAAAAAATCCTTCGATCATTCCCATCACTTGAAATCTGAAGCATTTCTCGTGTGCTCTCACCAAACCATTTGCTAGGGCATGTAGCTGACCTTGTAGGGTTTTTGACCTGAGACTCCTCTTATCTGGAGTACTGCATGTCATGGGACATAGTGAGAACTATCCTGGAGAGAATGAAAGTTTGTCTGGAAATTTTCATTTCATATGAATGAACTCAGTCTGGTACTTGCAATTGCTACCCCTCCCTGTCTGTGGCTGACAATCTGCTCTAATTTTCTCTTTGACTCTATCCGTTCCTTTGTACCATAGTGTTCTTCCAATGCCATGCTTGTATTGAGCTAGGGTTGTTAGTGAATCAGCTCAAAACATTTGTTAGCTGCCTTCTAAACATCCCAGAGAAACTGGTCATGAAGTAGATGGGGTCTCTTTGTCATTGCAAAGCTGTAAATTAAAATCAAAATGTTGTGAATTGACACTGATAGTTTGAAGGCTGATTTTTTAAAAAAATAATAATGCAGTAGTACTTGTATAAGTGGTTGTATTATTTTCTGGTTTTTGTCTTGCAGCCCAAATTAACAATGCCAAAATGTCAGAAGAATGTGGATTATTTTCTTGAAGCATGTAGAAAGCTTGGTGTTGACAAGGTATGCATAGAGTCTTGATTGTTCTCCGTGGAAAAGCCTCTTGGCTGTTTAAGTATCTCTTTCAGGGGGCAAAAAATACTGCACAAATTAATGTGTTTAGGTAAGCTAAAGTCACATATCGAGCACTGTGGCTACTGAAATTTAAGGGATAATGCTTTATCTTACCTAAACACATAAACAAGATCAGTACAAAGTACATGAATAATTCATGAAGAAAACACAAATTAATGTTTAATGAGTGTCTGTACATCTAAAAATTTTACATCAGATTTTCTAGGCCAGAATAACCTGAAATCTAAATATTAGTGTAAGAATGGAGGCTGCTTACAAAATGTGCAATTTGTGTTGTATAAAACATGATACAACCCTTCTGCTGACTGTGTAAATGTTGTGGTTTTTCCTGGATTAAATGTTTTTGAACTAGTGTGAAGACGAAAAACAGCCGGGCAAATTGTAGCCAAGTATCGTTCACAGCCGATCAATTTGCCCAGTGCCCGGTCGTTAATGAACCCCTTGACAACATAAACATTACTTACAATAATAATTATTGTAAGTAATAATAATTACAAGGGTTACATGAATGCAAAAAAGTCAGAAAAATTTCAGGATGCAGTGGGACTCAATCCCACAACTCTAGCATACCAACTGGGAGCTGCTCATTTTGCCAGTTTATAAAAAGCCTATAATTGCAACTTGCAAGAAAGGAATGAAATATATTGTATTGTTGTGTTCTATTTTGTAGGATAAACTTTGTACACCGTCTGATATTCTTGAGGAGAAAAGTCCATTGCGAGTTTGTCTGACAGTAGAATCGTTGTTGGAACATGCTGATGGTGGAGTATAGCAGTAATTATTGCGAAGGAAAATAATGTAAAACAAATATTATTTGCACTGATTTCAAGGCATCAGTGACTTATGAGAGAATACCACGGCTTCTTGTTTGAATGGCATTAAAATTGAATGTATTTAAAAGTGTCATAGAGGAAATTGTCATCTCTCCGGCCCAGCGGAAAAGAAGAGGAGGAATGAAACAGTTGATTGTACATGTAAAAAGAATATTATCCATTATAGGGTGGATGTGAACTATGTCATGTGAAGAATGAATGTCATGATGTCTTCCTAAAGTGCTGTAACAGACAGTTTCAGCTATTTTAACCCTCACTTTGAAAATCCAAAGGCATGTTCATGTCGCTCAATAGTTGATCACTGTGGTTCAGTTTTGTTATAAAAAACAAGGAAACCTGTGATGGAATCTTTTAGGTTCTTGGCTTCGGGTAATGAGTATGAAAATCAATTTGTTACAACTTGAAATACTTCATTATTGTTGCTGACTGTTTACATTTTTTTTAAAGTGCAAAAGTCGAAAACTGTCTTTAGAACACAGCTGTTGCTAGAAGATGGTGTAATGAACTTAGGGGATCAGTCCAGGCTATAACACCTTCACCATACACCCTACTCTTTTCCTTATCCTTATTGGAAACCCAGACATTGCATCTGCTGGTGGCATGATTTTTGGATATCATGAATTTTTAAGCTGATCACATGTTAAGTGTGCATACTTGAACCACTGAGAAAAAGTGACAATGTTGTCCTGGAAAACAAGAATAGAAACACATTGCAATTATAAATGAATATCAATATATGAAGATCCCTATTGTACTGAAATGCAGTTAAATATACATAGATGTGAAAGGTTATTACAGTTGTTAACACTGCTAAAACAGTAGTAAAAACTATGCCTGAGTGAATTTTTTTGTTATTGCTTTAGCATTCAGAAGTGTGGCCATTGTTCACATCTTCACTTTTCAATTCTAAAAACAAATGTCTTCTTTGATAAATATTTAATATTATGTATCGATATTAACCTGCTCTTAATTGAAGAAAAGGTTTTGTTTTTTTTAATAGTAGTAATGAAAATGTTTCCGAGAGGTTTGTCAATGGCTGGTGGTTTGGCTGTGAAGACTTCTACTTTTTTAGTCTTTTTATATAGTAAAGAAAATGAAGCACTACTCTTGTGCGACTGCTGATAACTAATAATAACCATTATTTTAATATTCTTGTACAAAAGTTGACAGTAGATTGTTAATTAACTAGAACAGTAGTGACTTACTCCCTAAGTACTTTTCCCCCATTTCACCAACATGTTTTAGAGATGAAATGAATGTTGTTAAAGAATTGAGTGAAATGAAAGTATACAGGTTAAAGTAGCAAAACAAAATGATGAAAATAGTGTTTAATAGTCTATCTATTTTACCCCTGATGTAAACGTATCTACCTAGTGTTGTGCTGTTCTAGTTGAGATAGTTTTGTCAGTACTTATTTTTTGTAATAATGTTTGCAAATCCAACCCACGACCACAAGAAATTAAAGTTATACTTAGTGTCTCTTCAGGACTGAGTTTGTGGTCTCTGAATGACTGATCTTGCACCCATCTCTCACAATTGCATTTCTGTACAAATGAGTGAGACCTGGGTTTGGTATTTAACGCAATGCACGAATAATTTGTGGGGAGCAAAGGTTGAATATTTGTCTTTGCAAAATTGCTTGCTATAATCTTCATCTGGAAGGGGAGAACAGTTAGAGAGAGTGGTAAAATATGAGTTAAGGGTTGCCCTAATGAACTTCATAAGAAAGAAGCCAAACAAGGTATTCCAAAGAATTAATCAACTTTTTATTACAGAAGTTGCCCACCCTCACAACCAGAACAAAAAAAAAAAATTAATGTTAGAACTCTTTATTCCATCATTCAATGAACTCCATAATTTTATTTTCATTCTATACCAATTATTATCCACCCTTTGCCTTCCTTGGGTTGCAATATTCACAATGCGAGGGAACAGTGGTTTCCAAACATTAATAGTGGTGCGACACCTGCTGTGGATTGACTTCAGTCACACAATCTGTTGATTTCCTTGCAGCTTCGTGTATTCTGTAACTTGCCAATCAAATAACTTCAAGATATCCAACTGTGTATTTAAACTTAGGAAGTATGGATTGTTCGAAATTTCTCCCTCTTCCCTGTACACAGGCTATTCAAATGTCTGACACAAATGAAAGATCTGTAAGGTAATTAAATTAACCCTTTAAACCCTTGTATATTCTTCACACTGCTCTCCATACATTTTCTATTGTGATTAGGAGAATTTATTAAACAATCAGATCTTTGTTACTTGTTGATTTCTTCCTTTTTTCTTACAACCTTTATGCTTGATTGAGCAGTTTTGCCATAAGGAGAAATTGAGCAATGGTCAATCTTAGCAGTTACAAGGTTGATTCCTAAACAAAAATGTGGACTGAGGATTGAAGCTGTTAGTGAAGAAGTCATTTAGTCATATTTGAGACTCAGCGACCATGCCATGTGCTTTCAATAAAGCAGTTAGACATGATCTGAAACGTTCTACATTTTCATCAACTAGAAGCAGTCAAAAGCAGTGGCAGTAGCAATGAAGTAAATCCAATCAGAAAGCAGCAATACTATCTGCCTTGTCACTTGCTGATCTTGCCAAATTATGCCATGTTTGCTCTCAACATTCTTGAGATCACAGATTCATGTCTGTTACCAGTATTTTGTTCAACTCAGTTTGAGTGATTTGCCATGTGTCACAGTGGGAAGAAAGGAAAGGAAAGCAGGCGATAGTTGATCATCTTTTTCACCGTAACAAGTGGTTAGCCTGTAACTACATCTTTTATTCATGGACCAAGCAAATTTAATATCAACAAAACAAAAGAGGCAGCTGTATTAATTTTGTAAACTAGCAAGTAGGTGATACACATGTAGAGCAGTCATACTCGAGTTCATGTTCAGAGAGAAGTTTGGGACTGCAAATCACAGCATTTACTGTTTAGGTAAAAAAGCTGCTGGGAACAAGGACAGGTGAACACCATAGATCAAGTGCAGTCTAGACTGCGAGCAGTCTCTTTTTCTCCTAGTTCTGTAGTGCACATCAGATCTAACACGTGGCAAGCAGTAATAGACTTGGTGGGAATGAAGAATAGCTTTTTCCTTTATCTTCCCTACCCAGCATCATTTTTCATCTCTAATTTATATAACATTGCCATCAGTTATAGCCTGTGCACAGACATAGTAGTGCCAGTGATTTGAGGAATAAAGTACAACTAATCAAAGTCTACTAACAGTCCATTTTTGGATAGTTGAATTGGAGCATGAAAATCAATCAAGCGCTGGGGATTTGAGAAGAGGTGTACCCATCTTCAGTCTCTTCCATTTCTTTTTCTATCACTCAAGGTTTATCCCAGTATTGTTAACTAACCAGACAGGGAATGCTACAATTGAATAATTGTTGAGTGGTCAGCAGCTCAAAGATACTAGTTAAACTATGTTTTCGACTATTGTACCATGGAATACCCCATGAGCCACTTGTACTTTCTCTGTGTACACACAAGCCTTAAAGCAAGTTTGTATACAAAGGAAAAGAAAAATAATAGAAGTGAAAAGTGGGGTATTCCATCATATATCACAAGAAAGCTTTGCATACCTACTTCATACCATGTCACGCAAAATACAGAGCCCTACATAATCATTGCACTTCATGATGGAAAGACTCAGTGGATTACTGTAGGTGGCTGGCATTTCAGATTAGGATTACTGATCAATATATATAATATGTTGTTGTGTTCAATTTTATCCTTGGTTTATATTTTACTTTCCCTTGTTTTAGGGTATGGTAATGTATGACGAGTTTCATGAAACAAAGGAAAATAAGACATAAACCAAGGATAAATTGAACCACAACATAGCTACAATGGTGGGGGAGTTGTACACAAGAATTTGGTTTATCAACAGCAGAGTTAATAATGTAAATTGACCACTGTACAGGGATTCTAAAAGCTAAGCTGACATTCTGAGCATTGGCACTTCGTCAGAATGGATTCGCTCTGATGAAAGGCTAACGCTTGAAATGTCAGCTTTTAGAATCCCTGTATGGTGGTCAATTTACATTATCAACTCTGTTGATAAAACCAAATTCTTCTATAAAGCAAAAATAATGCAAAAGTTCTACCCATCAAAGACAAATCTTTTATCCACAATTCACAAAAGAGCCACCTCCTCATATTATTTTGCTGCTTGAGGTAACAAGAAAACAGGTCACAGAAGTCTCAATATGAAAGACTGTTTATTTACTCCATATTATTCACATCACTGAGCTGGTTCTTGTCCTTCGCTGCCCTTTGTGGCCCTTGTGTAAATAAGCTGAGAGTGGTGCTTTGACACCTCTTTAATAAGACCCTTTGAAAGGAGTTCCTCAAGGCCACGGCGTGCAAGGGAGCCTCGGATCTTCAGCCTTTCAGACACAACAGATGGAGTGATCAGACGGTAGCTGGGAACTTCCTTGTAAAGCTTGTCATAAGTGGCTTTGTCAAAGAGAACCAAGTTGTTAAGCTTGTCCCTGACTTTTCCCTTGGACCACTTCTACAGGTTTCAAAGTAAAAACTGGATTGTTAGTTTCGTTTTTAAAACAATCACAATTGTTATTTTATTTCATAATGATATTCTTACATTTTGGCATGACTTAAAGAAAAGCAGACCCGATAAAGTGTGCATTTTTTTGGTGGCTACAGTCACCCAACAACCAGAAAATGTTAAACAATTCAATCAGCCCTTACTAACTCCATAACATGGTATTTCTTGGAAACAGCTTCCCACCTGTTGTTGCAATTTCATACAAACATCTGCAAGTACAAGTAACTGATTTACTTAATTCTGGGGCAAGATGACAAATGAACATGACAAGACCTTCTTCTTGGCTTTTCCACCAGAACTGGAGGGCTTGTCCTTGGGTTTTGAAGACTGCTTTGTATCCTTCTTGGGTGGCTAAATAAAAATAACATGAATCACAAATCCACCTCTTCAACATCAACAATAAAATCATGGTGTACAAACAAGAAGGAGCTAAGACGTCAATCCTGCTATCATGCACTGTATAATCCTAGCATTCTCAAAGGTTGATTGTCACAGCAATCAACGTTGTTAAAAAGGTCTCTCCTCTACTGTGAATGACTTGGGTAACAACGATGTTATGATACTATGTGCTAATCAGATTGATATCTTCTGCATGATTTATAAAGGGGCTGTCATCATATTCACTTCTTCCCTGCTTAATGTCAACTGGATGTCACCCCTACACATTTTCTATAAAATTAGTGGGGAAAACTTGTTAAAATATCACGCAAATTCATCTTATGAGATCCTGTCATTAATTCTCATGACCACTTTGTATTGATATTACAAGCAGAAATTTGATGCTGAACATTCTTCAGGTTTAAACTGGGTTAAGTGGACTATGATTGTCTGGGTGAGTTTAGTCCTGAGAAGGACTGTTTGAGGTGACATTGACTGACGTTTCAACAACCTGAGCGGAAGTCATCATCAGAGTCAAGTGATTTGTGTTATGTCAGTAGGTGGTATAAATACTCTGGTCGTTGACCCTATACCACCTTCTGGTGTTACACAAATCACTTGACTCTGTTGACTTCTGCTCAGGTTGTTGAAATGTCAGTTGATGTCACCTCAAACAATCCTTCTCAGGACTACACTCACCCCGACGATTGTACTCCACTTAGTTATATGACCATTTACAATTTTAAATTAATTTTGTCAGCAAGAACTACATACAGTAATCACCTACAAGAAACCCCATGACTATATTTATAAAGCTCGCCTCCAGACATGGAGAGTTAAACCATTTATTAATGCACATGAGAAACACTGAAGAAACATAAAGATGCAGGTTTGATTTGTTGTTCTTTCTGCAACAGTGTGTCACAACTGAACCTGGCTGGACACAATTCTTTGTATTGCTTCTTAAACCAATAAAATGTACTGACCTGTTGTAGTAATAATCTATTTTCATACTTACTTACTTACTTATATTTTAATCCTCGTAGTCTTACAACTGTACAGGATGGATTTTCGTTGTTATATGGAAAAGGTACTGTCTTAAAGGCGAGTACGTGGCATACACAAAATAATATCCGAACAACTAGACCTCCATGAAAGAGCTACATTGCTTTGCAGAATTGCAATTGCTACGTAAGTTCACGTGCTACAACCGGTTGATTTTAAAAGTCATAGATTCGAATGTCCGACCAACAAAAGCCTTTAAAAATACGTCATCGTTTTATTTCACTCTTAACGCTAACGTATGAATCATTGAAGGGTGTCTCAATGCTCCTATATAGGCTTAAAATTTACAAATCACACAGACAACTTCACCCACCATGATCGCAGATCGCAGCGAAATGGAAGAGAGAGAAAGCACGCATGCGAGGCGCTAAAGCTTTGGAGGGTGATCAATATATTGCCTGTATTTACAAATAAGACCACCCCTATTGTTCGAATACTGCTGACAACACAAATTGTGGATTCCAACATGGCGGACGGAACCTTCGCACAGAACGAAATAAAAAGCGGAGATGTCTGACGAAAAGATGTCAAAGAAAAAGGTAACTTTTTAAAAAATTGAAAGCATAAGTAAGTTACAAACTGATAGGTATGTTGTGATTTCCTTGTGTGAAGATAGTAATTGCAAAGAATTCCTGAATTAATGTCCACGATTTTAGCTTTTTATAGTTTTGGAGCTAACGTAGTAGGTATACCCTGTTCCTTTCCGGTCAGGTTAGGATTCGTTTTTACCTTTTTATTTTGTTTCCTTATGTTTTTCTTTGCGTCTAACTTAAGTGTACATAAACATGTTCAAGTTCATCAATTTTTAATTGGTTTTATATTTTACGCTTAAAAAAGACCTCGATCATTTTTCGACTTATCGTTGGTTTAAGCACAAACGTAAGCTTAAGTTATATTAAGTTACTAATCTGAGTATATCAACTTTTGTACAGCGTATCGAGCTTTAATTCAGCAATAAAAAATGAATGCACTAGTAGATAGCAATGTATGTCCCTATTAAACCAGGTAAGGTCCCTTGTGGAAAAGAACTTCGAGAAAAATTATCTTATTTTGAGATCTATATCTAGATATGAGTTTTGAATGTTTTTTCTGTTTAAACCTGAGAGGAATTGAAAAAAGGTTAACATGTTTACTGTGCTGTAGTAAATTTCTTGAAAATCTAAGCCCAAAACAACTGAAAAAATGCATTGTACATGCATGTACAGTGTATGCATGGGTGGATCATAAACACAAGTGTAAAGCCCCGGCTTGGGATGGATTTAAGAACAATTTGCTGGTTTATTTTTGTGGAATGTTTGTTTTTAAAAGGCTTAGTTTTGGAAGGAATTCCATGTTTAGATATTTCTTTACCATGGGTTTCATTAAGGTTCTTAGGAGGAAAACAATATTATTACTTTTCACAAGCAGGCAAATGTGTTGGGGTTTAGTTGTTAGCTATAAAAATAACTTCAATGTCCTTTTGGCAGGTGGGTAAAACTATGTTTACAGCCAGCTTGCTTCAAGGTGCCTGGCCCTAATTAATGAAACCTCTGCTCTGTGGAAAAAAAAAAACAGCTTGAAAGACTCGCCAAGAGCTTACAAAAACTTTAAGACATCAGCCATTGGGCTTGTATTCAAGAGAAGCTGTTTATGGAGGGGTACTGAATTAATTAATTAATTTTTGTAAGGGCTTTTTTTATGTATATATGCATTGCAATGTTGTTCTTGTACTGGACTCTTTCATTCTTGCAAATACCACAGGTATTTCACCCCTTCACCCCTCTATGTGTACCTCCAAGAAAAGACAACCTTCGATTTGAACACACCTGATCCCCTGACCAGAAGGGTTAATGTTTTCTCAGGGGTTGCCCAGGCAATAGGGATATGGTAGCAGCAAGAATTAATCATGCAGAAATAATGACAAATGGCATTTTGAGAAGATCGTGGCAACCTTATGTAGCATGGCATGTAGAGGCACATTGATGCAGTTAGTATTTCCTTACTTAACATTTTTTACAGAAAGATAAAGAAACTGATGGTGTTCCTTTGGACTTGCGTGTGAAAAAGACAGTGAATCCTCTGACAAAGATTGCTGAAGAGATCCCAGAGTTGGTTAGTTATGACGGTATTTCTCAGGTGTATTTTATGGTGCTGGATGTGCTTGGACCAAGTGGGTTTAAATTCTTGCAGGGGCATTTTCCAAATCTTTTGTTTTTCTTTTCCTTTTCTGTTTTTCTGTTTTTCTTTTTTTTTTGCACACTTTTTTTTTTATTATTGTTGCTTGAGTGCTAGCTGTAAGCAATTTTCCAATACTTTTTTACATGGAATATGATATGTTGTTCAATGGGGATATACACTGCAAGCAACACAGACGTGAGCATCATAACACAGTGTACAAGGACACTTGAAATGTCAGCTTTTAGAATCCCTGTACGGTGGTCAATTTACATTTATCAACTCTGTTGATACTACCAAATTTTTGTGTACTACTTCCCCACCGACGCAGCACCACAGTCTCTTTAGAAACTACCCCCTTTATCTACTTAGTTAGTGTCTTGTTTAATTTTGACATGTGCAAAACAAGTTATGTTTTGGTAAGAGAGTTCTAGTACAATGTAAGTCAACTTGTTAAACAATTCCCACCGATAAAAACATCCTTAAAATTAAGTTTTCCAACCACTTCTCTACATGTATCGATGTTCTTCTAAATAATCTGTCCCTTCCACTTTAATTTAAGTCTTGTAAAATGCAGGAATAAATAAGGAATAAAATTCGATTTGTTTTGGTCAAAATAACAGGATCCTGTCTGGGTTGAAGATGCCCAGTTTGTTCCCTACATCTCTCCCCCACTATCTTCATCTGTGCTGGATCATGGCAAGGTTGAGGAATGGAGAGAAAGAATGACGTTCATTGAGGAAGATTTAAGATGGCTTTTGAGTCTTCCACACAACAGATTTTGGTGCCAGGTAAAATTACAGTTCAGTAGCAGGAATTGTAGTGGTTTCACATTTATTTACAGTCATTATGTTAAGAGTTACTTCAAGTTTCTTTCTGTTTCTATTGCTCAGTCGCAAGAAAACCAAGTTGTCAAAAGGATTTAAAAGGTCAACAAGGGATAATGATATAATCATGGGAAATGTGTTGGTTGAAAAAATAATGCATAGACTTTGAGGCATTTGAAGACCTGACAAAACACTCTTCCAAGTGTTTGATAATAGTTTCAAAACTTGCAGGTAATATTTGATGAAACTCTACAACAGTGTCTGGATAGTTACCTTAGAAATGCACCCAGGTGAGAGACATACATGGTTACACATATTAGTACTAACAATAATAATAATTATTATTATTACTCGTTGCCAATATTAATGAATTTGGGAACTGCTGCCTCAAGGGTTAGTGGGCAGAAGGGGGGGAGGGGGTAGGGGCAGATGGAATATAAAGTGAGGAGGTAACCCTGGCAACCTTGGAAGAGGGAACCATCCCTGCCAGCAGCTGCTAAGTAGCACCTTGACACTGAGGGTTCCCGGTGGAAAAGACAACTCACTTGATGGACTGAAATAATTACCTTTTCACTTCATGAAGAGTGACGGGGAGGGTGGAGAGGGTGCATGAATCTGTAAAGATCCAGAAAGAGCTAATGCAAATGATCTGCAAAGGTCAGCTGAATGAAAGGCTTTCATGTGATGCAATCTGCAGCAGCCCTGAAATTCCAGTAATAACCACCCCTTGCTTTGTGTATGCTGTACATTGCTTTGAGTTAAATTTGCCTAGTAACTACATATGCCATATTTTGTAACCATTCGCCACACATTTTTTGTGACTTAAAAAGGCCTTTGTGGATGAAGACCAGACATTTTAGTCTCCATGATCTCTTTTAACTGATTTTTCTTTTATCAATTGAGGAATAGTTGGCTTAAGTAAACAAACAAAGTTACCAGTGGAGAGTTGTCATCAAATCTGTAGTTGCTGTGGTGTAGCACACCTTTCAAAATCCTTGTCCATTGTTGGGCAGAAATAAAATTTTTTGCCTTCAGTGTTTTTATTGGCAGCCCCATTTTCAATTTTGATCATGAATGAATGCCCATTTTCAGATTTTAATGTCAGGCCAAAATGCATCAAAAGTAGAACACCCACCTCATCCACAGACTGTTCTCTGTATTGACTCAGATCACTCTTACTATTGACAATGCTACGATTTTGGTAAAATGAGAAATTTCATTGTCCAGAAACGCTGTTGTGAGCAACTTCTCTTGTGATCAAGATGCTCTGTGAATCTTAAGGGGTGTATGTCACTTGGTTTTATCAAGGGAAACAAGCCAATGTCACTCTTCATGGATTTTAGAGTTTTCTTTGACATGAGAGAAAAAGTTGGCTCAACTTTTTCAGTTACAAGCTATCTTAATGTTGGTCAATGCCAGCCAACATTTTTGAGGTTACTAGGATTCCAACATACATTTCAATCAGCAACAAAGCTATCTTAATCATGGATATTTTTCTCCTTCAGAAAATTTGATGCCTCATCTGTTCTTCCACCTGAGTTGGTAGTTCTTCACGAGGATGTGCACAAAAGAGTTTTCATGACATACCTTAGGATGTCAACC
This sequence comes from Galaxea fascicularis, assembly GCA_948470475.1. Classification (NCBI taxonomy): domain Eukaryota; kingdom Metazoa; phylum Cnidaria; class Anthozoa; order Scleractinia; family Euphylliidae; genus Galaxea; species Galaxea fascicularis. The sequence continues at coordinate 11,685,266 of OX419344.1, forward strand.
CACAAGGAATCAAAGGCAAGAACATTTGACAGAGAAACAGTGTTAACAACTGAAGCCCAACAAAAGATTGCTTTGGGTCATTGGTTTTCATTAGATCTGAAGTGACAGTGATCTGAAGTGTTGTAGTGGTTAATGTTTTGTACTCTCCCTTTGAAGCTCACAGTTTTAAGCCACACCTCTTATAATCACTACAAAGATCTTTCCTCAACCAATTAAATATGATCCACATGTTTCCCCTTCTCTATACCCAGACCAATAAATACTGGGTACTGATAAGACAAGGCCAGTTTTTGCAAGTTACATTTGAAGAGGTGCATGGAATAAGGCCTCCAAGTGACTTTTGATGTAACTTCAAATTCTCCTTGGATTCACTGATGAATACAAGGTAATTTGAAAGGAGAATCTGGCAGTTTATCAGAAGTCACATTGGGCTTTTTCCATGCACCCCTTCATTTATTTATCTGTTACTTCCATGTCACTAAGTCAGCTTGCCTTACCCCACCCCACTCAAACCATTGTTTTCACAATATTCTTGAATCATGTATAGTTTGGTCAAGAGAAATTTAAAAAGAATCCTATCTAAGGGGAAGATGTACCCCTTATTGCTTTCAGACATATTGCGGGAGCATGACAACTCACCCCTCTTGGGACTGGGAGCCACGTCATCACAGTATCTGGGGGTAATAGTGTCCCCCTCTCAATATGTGGGAGGTGCAATGAAATCTATTTTTTTTTAATACACAGCAACAAATGCCTCATACACTGTAGTGTTACTATTGTTTGCCTCCTGGAGGGGATACTAGTCTGTTAGGAATATTCACCTTGAGCTGGCTGTGTCAGGCAGTAATACACCATGCTGATACTTCTTGCATTCTTCATTGTAGTGCAAACCTTGTATTGATTTGATTTTATACTTCAGTTCTTTCATTTGCTGAGCACTGCTTGAAGGGCATTGCCAGTCCAAGGTTTAGTAGTATCCTGTGTGCGACTAGCATCCCATCCAGGGGTGGAAGTAATTATCCTGGCCACTGGGTATCCTGTACTTATCACTTCATCCTGGGTTCCCTGTGACAGACTGGCATTCCATCTGGAGGGTAGTAATAATATTGATACTCTTAATCCTGCTTGCCACTAGATGTTGGGTATTCTGAAATGGACCAGTATCCCAACCAGGGGGGTGCTAGTAGATAGTTAGGGGTGGGATGGGCAGCAGTACTGCTGGTTTTCGAAAGACACATCCCATTGTGCAAGAACAGGATAACCAACCAGCACCCAAAGAAACCTTACTTTTCTTTCAGGAGGATTTCATCACACCCAGCACATTTGGGGAAATACTGTACGAGAACTTTCTTTTTGATATTCCCAAAATCATGGACATCTGTGCTCTGTATGGAGGAGAGAACAGCAATAACACGCCACTGCTCAGGAAAATGCTTGAGAATGTTTTCTCCAAGCAACCAAAGTAAGAATGCATAACTAAGGTTATCATACTGGAAAATTTGTGTGATTCCTGTGTAACACTAAGAATTATTTCTGGAATGTTTGTTCTTCAACCAATCAGATGCATAAATAAATAAATAATTAAATAAATAAATGAATAAATAAATAAATAAAAATAAATAAATACTTAATTGACCACTCCCCTAGGGACAATGAAACAAATAAACAAACAAATGAAAATCCAGGCAGTTACCCAGAACAACACAAGCTAGTGGTCAGAGTGAGATTTGAACCCAGGTCAACTCAACTGTCCTGCATAGTGAAACCACAAGAAGAATCCAGTGATCACAAAAGTGGTTGATGTTACAAGTTTGCGTTTGTCCATTGTGAATCTGATAGGTTTTCCTTTCCAACACAGTCGACATTCTTGAAGTATTTAATTTTTTAGTGTTTATGATTTTCTGAGTTTCATGGTCAAATCCTGCTTTCACAGGTTGATATAATGTGCACAGCTAAGCATGTTTCCTGAGGCATTCTCCAAGTAATGTTGCTTTTCTAAGTAAAGCTACGTTAATTGTACTCCTGAAAAAATGGTGTGGCTAGCATTCTGAAATAGCAAGCGATAAAAGGCTCAGTCAGTAGCAACAGACTTCCACGTTCAGTTTGAGTCTATTCTCAATTTTTTGTAAATATTATTTGATTTCAATATGATAATAAGACATTTTGTCTCTCTCGATAGATATCACCATGATCTAGATGCAACAGTCCCATCGATTTGTGAAACATTAGATGATGTATTGTCAAGATGTGGAATCAAATCTAAAGTGGAGGACTCATCAATCTATCCTCAAAAGCTTAGTGATGTAAAGAATGGACCAAAGGCCTCCTTATCTATTGAACAGCTCGAAGACATTGTTCTGTATTTAAATGACACGTTTGAGACTCTACTAGCGTTTGTGAGTACGTTACCTCCAGTCTGCAAACCATTTCACAGCCACGATTTTGTGCAAAGAATGGCATACTTCTATGAAGCGGTTGTCCCGTATTTTAGACAACGTTTAAGTGATGTTAAATTAAGGACACTGAGGGAGAAGTGGAAACATGTCAAGGTAGCACTGATCAAGCTTTGTCGTGTTGTTATACACACGTGTTGCATCGAACCCTTGAGTGACAGGTAAGTATCAATGACAGCATTTTTTTATGTGTAAGTATTGGTTTCATGTCTGTTTGTGATCATTTTTGTTCAAAAAAAATTTCGAGGTTTTTTACATTCAATTCAATTCAATTCAATTCAATTTTATTCAACTCAAACGAACATTACAGAGCTTAAGACGATTTTCTCGATTGGGTTAGGGACTGTCACTTCTCCGGTTAACGTCAACTGGATTTTTTGACCAAAAGTAAACTGACCCATTTTACAGTCTCTCCCGTAAAACCGTGAACACCAGAAATATCAATGGAACGTTATGTGTTTCAAGTAAAAAGCCAATCACTCGTGAGAAAACTAAAGCCTGATTTTCACTAGCGACGCAAGCATAAGTGCAAGCATAAGCACAAACATAACAGCTCTTATTTCATCGTGTAAACGACTTCGACGCAAGCATAAACACAAGTACAACGATCAAAATTTTTCCTTTTCTTGTGCTTGCGCTTGTGCTTACGTCCGTAGTGAAAACCAGACTTGACAAATAAGTGGATTCGTCCTCTTATGTTTCTGCTGTTTTCACTTGCGCTTGTGCTTATGTTTGCACTTATGTTTGCACTTATGTTTGCGTCGCTAGTGAAAACCAGGCTTAAACTGCAAACAGTAACGGCAATTAGGTTGTGGTTTCATGTTGCTTCTGATTGGTCGCGAAACAATAAACATTCCAGAATTTTTTTCTGGTGTTCCCGGGTTTACGGGTAAGACTGTAATAAAGTTGACCGGCTTCACGTTGAGATTGGCATATGTGAAATGATGAAAGGGAAAACTCCTGAATATTGAAGTCGGAAGCAAAAACTTCAATAAGAAAAAGTAGACATAAAGATGTTGCAACAGAACAGGTAGGAGAAAGCATCATTCGGTTTACAAAAGTTTTCTCTGCGTTTCGAAAGCAGTAAATTGTGTCAATACTGTTGATATCTCCACGTAATACATGTCACTAACGTACTAAACTTTAGCGACTGGAATTCAGTGACTTGAGGCAGCAAAATTTCAAGTGGACGTTAAGGAGGGGGTGGGGTTGGGGGGTCTGACCTAAACGTCCAGGGAATGATGTCGGCGACTCTTTACACACAACAGTATAAAAGATCAAATGAAGAATGATCGTCGCAGTTGTGATCGCAATTTTGACAATTGCGCAAAGAAGCCTGAAAAAAAAATTCAGGACTTCAACGGGCCTTGAACCCGTGACCTGGCGATTCCGGTGCGATGCTTTACCAACTGAGCTATGAAGCCACTGACGTTGGGAGCAGGTCAGTTTTGGGTTCATATATTCCTGTGAAAGATATGTAAGAGAATGATGCATATGAAAGAAATCATAATGTGAACCGCGGACATGAAATCAAATGAAGAATGATCGCCGCAGTTGTGATTGCAATTTTCACAATTGCGTAAAATTCAGTGACCAGCTCCCAACGTTAGTGGCTTCATATCTCAGTTGGTAAAGCATCGCACCGGAATCGCGAGGTCACGGGTGCAAGCCCCGTTGAAGTCCTGAATTTTTTTCAGGCTTCTTTACGCAATTGTAAAAATTGCGATCACAACTGCGACGATCATTCTTCACTTGATTTCATATCCACAGTTGACATATGATTTCTTTCATATGCCGCATCATTCACTTAAGTATAAAGGATGAAGTACGTGTAGTAAAAAGAAATAAAAAATCAAAATAATTTAGAATTCACTGTTATTAAGGATAGAAAAAAGTAAAGGAGGAAGACACATTTGTAAAATACTATGTTAGTACACCATTTTGGTAATGATCAGTTCCAAGTGGGTTGTGGGTAGATTCAGTCCTTGGTGAGGGGCACACGGCCATTTTCGGACGTAATTTGAAATTTTAATTTTGACCGTTTGCCTCCACAAAGGGCTGGATCTACCCACAATTTACTTGGAACTGATCATTACCAAAATGGTGTTTTGTGTGTAGTGTGGAAGACCCGAATAGTTCATAGAAGTGGAGGTTTTCTAAAACACTGATCTGTAAGTTAGTAAACAGTATCAATGCATGGACAATGCTGGTGCCTTTATTAAACAGACAGCTTGGGTATTAGGAGATGATACCTGTGGCCAAAAAATACTTCCAAAAATGAACAGTTCGATGAAAGGCAACGGTTTTAATACAGCTGTAAAATTTTGACAGAAGGTATCTCAACTAGGGGAATAATTTATCATCCAATACACCAGCAAATCAAGAAAGGGTTTTTATTTACAGGATTTCAAAACCATCTGCTTAATTTCTTTATCGTTTTCACTTTATTCTGATGAGGAGAATTTGTCCACAGTGAAGACTTCCGCATGGTTGCTACTAAACAAGTGTTTGCTGCCTAGTGAACTTGATTTTGGTTTACTCACAACCGTATACAACAAGTGACACCATATTTTCTTGTGTTCCAGGGGGAATAGACGCGATGATGATACAGTTCAAACTTGTGTTGAAGACTTTTTACGCGTCTTCCTTTCGGTTCTTTCCGAAAAAAGGTAGCGTCTAAAGAGGAAACGTTTCCTTACTTCTTACTAGAAGTACTAAAACTTCTCACTAACAATGCCATTAACTTTGCCAAACAGATCTCAACTTTACTGGTTTTTGTTATGAGTAGCTTTGTTGACGTAGTGGTGAGAGCAGTCACCTTCCACCAATGTGATCTGGGTTCGATTCCCAGGCTCGGCGTTTTACGTGTGTTTAGTTAGACTGCCAGCCGTCTCTCTTTTGCTCTAAAATCTGTGGAACGAACGCGATATGCGAGCGGCGAAACCTACGGAACTACAGGCTCGCGGATTCGCCGCTCGTGTATCGCGTTTGTTCCACAGATTTTAGAGCAAAAGAGAGACGGCTGGCAGTCTAGTGTTAAGTTTGTTGTTTGTTCTCTATTCCTCTGCGAGATGTTTTTCTCTGGGGTACTTCAGTTTGCCAAGCGAGTGAGTTCATTGCCAAATTCCAGTAAATTAAGCTGAATAGGTCGGCTCTATCTGAAGAGGTTTGGAAGCCTTTAACGGTCTTTCTCACATTGAAACTTTAAGATTTTCTAAAATTGAACAATATATATTAGTTCTTGTCATTAATGTCACTGTGTATTTAAAATGGGTAGTAATTCATTTTCTCCATTTTGTAATCAGGTTTCTGAGTAGCTATAACTCAAGATTCAGTATCAAAAGAGACTTGGACAGAATTCAACAGCAGTCTCCAAGTTTAGATGAGACAAGAGTAGAGTTTATAATGGCTGCTGTAGATAGTGCGAGGGAGGCATTTCCAAGTCATTTAAGCAAGAAAAACAATGTTGCCGAACAAGACCATCGTCCCACTTGCGGTAACAATACCGTTGTAACCATGAATGGCCAACTTGACGGATGGACTGAAGAGAATGCTGCAAATGAAAATGCCTTTGTGGAAGAAAGGGTAAAAAATGGATCTCCAATCTTGGATAAAACTCGTTGATAAAATGGCACACTTCATCACCAAAAAAACAATTAAACCAGATATGGAGAAGAAAGTGTCTAATTTCGTTTACTGACCCCCTCCTCTCCCTTTTCAGTGTTGATGCTAGATAACCTGCGATTAGCCTGAACACACATTCTAGGCACTGAGGCAACATTGATTTGTGCGGGGGGTGGGGGTAGAAGTTAGGTACTGTCTAGTTTGTGAATACTGTAGACGTCATTTTGCAACTATTCAGTTTTCTCAACAGTTTGTCCAAGATTGCAGGTTTGAAATTGTAACAGTTTACCCTGGCTTGAGCCTTGTGTATTTGCGCGCAGTTTGGCCTAAGCGTTAAACTTTGCATTTACGGATCAACGAGGACAAAATATGAACGAAAATGTGCGAATGACCGCGCTCACTGTTAGCAACACGCCTTGCTTTGGTTATCATTTTGAAGCAGCACGACTTCACCCGGCGCCGTGCGCGCTATCTTTTTATTACTCACATCAGGATGCTGTCCACATTCGATCGAGCAAATAAAGAAAATTTTCATACACGATTTATGGAAATAGAAGAAAAATGAGTCTTCATTTTCCAAGCTACTCTAAAGGAATTAAGAAACTGCTTACCTACCCCTCCCCTAACTCAACATTAACACTAACTTATTAGCCTATTGTAACTTGTTGAGTTAGGGGAAGGGTGGGTGCGCAATGACACTGATCCAGTGCGCTTAAGTCCATCTAATCCTAATTTTATGTTTATTTTTTTACAGAATGCTGGGGCGACTTCAAAAACTGTGAATGAAGTGGAGTTATATTCTCTGGTTAGTCATGTGCAGGATCTTTTGCCAGGACTGGGTGACGGGTTTGTGATTCTCTGCTTGGAGGAACTCAACTATGATGTAGAACAAGTCATCAACTTGTTATTGGAGGACAATTTACCACCGTCCCTTCAAAGCATCAACAGAAACTTGTCGAAAGAAGAAGTAATGAAAGGCAGAAAACAGACAGCAAAGACGACACTGGAAGAAAGGCACTCTGTTTTCGACAAGGACGAGTTTGACGTTTTTTCTGGGAACAAGGTTGATGTTTCCAAAGTTCACAAAGGAAAGCGAAGGAATGTGAGAAATCTCAAGACTTTGTTGTCAGAGAAGAGTGACTTTACTGAATCAGTGAAGCAGCGTTATTCTGCTTATGATGTGTTTGACCGTCATGCGTGGACTGCTAGTTTGTACGATGATGAGTATGATGATACTTATGACTCTCAGAATGTGGGTGCACAAGATGCTGATTCGGTTGATGAACTGACAGTGCGAAGGTGGGTCAAACGTGAACGTTTAAGTTGTGTGATCTTTTTGTCTTCCTTCTCTTTACTATCACACGTTTTTCGCTTGGGCAATAAATAGAGGGCTTGAGGCTACGGCATCAAGAAGAACGCGCCCGAAAGCGTCATTTCAAACTACATTGTCACGTTGTTGTACAATAATGTAACTACTTGCGATAATTCCAACTCGTTCGAATTGCATAATGTGGACGATTTATCCAGCAGCTAAATTAGTAAAAACGGCTCCTAAGTTTCGAAAATGAAGAGAAAAATCCACCGTTGTGTGCAGTATTATTTTATGGCGATTTTTTTCAAAGTTAGCCTGAATTTTTTAAAATTGCAATCATTTTCCTCCTCTCAACATTGATCAAGTGTCACCTCGAATTTCCTGAAGATTCAACTGTATGAATGTTGGTGATTTCGTTTCTTGGCTTCTCTTTACGTCTGTGCGTTCTTCCGAAGTTGTTACTCTTGTTTTCAGCGACAAATCTCGTCTATTCGACGCTTGTCTTGTTTATGTGTTCAATAGGCGATAGTATCAAAAGGTTGTTTTGTCGTCAATTTCGTTGTATTCAAGGACCTTAAGTTAGTAGGTCATTCGTTCCGTCTTCTCGTGCATTTGTACCTTTTTATTCTTAGATTTAATCTACTTCCTGTAAAATCTCATTTACTGAAGTGATCGACTCAATCAGTTGTCATTTTCCAAAGTGCATTTGAAACCCCTGAAGTTAAGAATATTCTCTGTTGCTTTTGAAGGCCTTTTACCATACCACGTGTTTTGGGTGGATCACCAGTTCCTTCAGAAGACGAAGAGGATGACAGTGAAGAGGGGAGTTCAACCACTGAGGAGGGTAAAGCAAAATCCGAAGAACCCCAGGAAGTAGACAAAGCTCTGATAAATCGGAGACAACGTGGACCCAAGAAAGATAAAGGGAAAGACGAAGCTGACCAGGGGGGTCAGAAAGGTGGATCCAAAGGGCGTGGTAGGGGCGTGAGTACTGCAGAGGCAAAACATAGGGCACACAATGAAAGGAATAAAGGAATGAGGGCTAACCACAACCGTAAAGCTGGAGCAGCAGTCAAGAGAAGCAAGGGAATGGGGATGCTATCATCTCGGTAGCTTCTCTTTGCAATGACAATATGGCTTGATCACCAGCCGCTGGAAATAAGTCTGCACTCACCACCTGAGGGGGGGGGGGGGGGTGCTGCTGGGGTAAGCAGTACTGAGTAGGGGGTCTTTTCTTGGGAAGAAAGAATGGATCTAAGTGAGTGACAAAAACAAAGCAATGTTGTTCTAACATGGTTGAGGAGAGGAGTTGCAATTTCGTATAGAATGACAAAAAATTAACAAAATTACCTTGTTCCATAGTTTTGTCTAACTTAAGTTGTCTTGCACCTTAAGTCACAAAACAAGCATCTAACTCTTGGTCCTTTAACTCCCAAGATCTGATCAGCAATTCTCCCTTCAAGCTGCCATGCATTTTTTGCAAATTAGTTAGGAGAACTTGGTGTTATATCAAGACACCACCCAGCAGATTATTATTTGTCTTTTTTCATCACGTGTTGGCTTTGCAGTGCATTGGAATTGTGAAAAGTTTCATGTTAATCACTCCTGGGAGTTAAACAGTTAAATGCAGTAAATGAAATCAGAAAGTTTGACTATTTGACTGAAAGGTACTGAGCTTTGTCATCTTTCAGTGGTGTGCTTTGGAAAGTGGTTCTAGCTTTTGCTTGGAGATGAAGTGAAAGCTAATTAGCAGTACTGTAATTTAGCACTGTTGACTGTGCGACATAAGGTCACAAATTGAGAGTCCATTTATGGAATCATTCCCTGCTTGCAGAGGTCTCTGACATAGACCTCTGCTAGCGGGGGAATGGAATCCTTGTTTTGCCATTGGTTTTCAAGTGAAAGCTTTTGGGCACTTCTTTAAGACAGCACTATTTGTTTTTCAATATCTAGCTAAAATGTTTTATGGCATTGAAATTCCTTTCTTCTAGGAGTTAACCTGATGATGATAATAACTTTATTTAAGTCTCACTGAATCGTTCTAGCGGAGTGTTCTACTAATTGGGGAGACTCTAAATCAAATAAAATGTTGGGTTTGAGGAGAGGGGAAAACTGGGGTACCCGGAGGAGAACCAATAAACTCAACCCACTTATGATGCTGAGTCCGGGAATAGAACCCAGGACATATTGGTGGAAGGCGAGTGCTCTCACCACTGTGCCAACCCTGCTTCTTTTCAGTGATATTGAAATGGAACTAAAGCAGGAAACAACAGTGGCTAGAGTCAGAAAAAATTCACAATTATCATTTTATATAGAAGAATAGAATACTTTATTTACCCACTGAAAGCTGAAAGGTCTGCAGGTCACAGGTCTGCAGCCTGTGGTTTCTTCCTTTCTTCTACTCACACTTTAAACAGCTTATAACTGCTTCACAACCTTTTTGCCTCTCCAAGGCTAAAATATTAAAACTGTCTAAGACATGACATAAAAGGAATGCTTGTGCTTGAGAATAAAAATATGATGTAAACAGAAGGAAATGATATTGCTGAAATCACATAAGACAATGAATATGAAGGAAATTAATCAAGTTCTTAGCAAATGAAATTACAAGTATCTAGAAGTATGTTTGGAAGCTTCAGTCGTAAAATTATGTTGAATAAAAACTCTGAAAAAAGATAAAATATTATGTTGTTTTGTGAACAGTCCACCCCTTCTCCCTTTAGAACGTTCAAAGAAATTGATTTATTCTGGAACTGTACTAAATTCTCCCCTTCTGTAAACAGAGCAAATATTTAATGAAACTGTAAAATTTGAAATCTGACAAACTTAAAACACTTGATGGAAGGTATGTTCTGCCAAAAGTTTGCTAAGTTCCCTCTCAAATGCATGCAAACTGGGAGTTCATTTCAAAAAGTAATTTGTTCAGATTACAAATTAAGGATATTGTTCCAAACATATTTCAGGTTTTTTCCCCACTACGTGTATGTTTGTCCCATTTCCAGAAGAGTGGATTTTACTGTGAAACGTTCTATTACAAGAAGTTTAAGTGTATTCATATAAATCATTTGTGAACCTCTTATTAAAAACATATTTCCATACCACTTTCATACTAGATCATTCATAACCTATAATATAATTTGTCATTTTTTCTGCTATCTTATTTTCGCTGCTAATAAAATAATTGCTGCACTGCCAAATATAAACAGGACAGGTCCCAGAACTCCAGTGGACTTTGCTAAATCTGAAACAACAAGAAAAGTTTCAAGTAAATTATGGTGGTCATTTAACGTTTTCTCTGATACAGCATTACTGTTAGTCTGTTGTCAATCACAAGTACTTAATCCTTCACACCATAATATCAGCATATAAATTCTCCATGCATTTGCTATGATGATGAGAAGAATTCGTTAAACAATCACGGCCTTTGTCACTTATTGATGACTTCCTTTTTTCTCACAACCTTCATGTTTGATTGAACAGTGTTAGTTTAAGGGGAAATTAAGCATTAGTTACTCTTAGGGGTTCAAGGATTAATATTGTGGGACTTTAGCCTGCATAGCACGCATTTCTGGCATTCAAAACCATACTCTGGCTGAGCAGAAAGTAGGAGGACTTGGGTCCAGAATGTGATAAAATCTGTTCAAATGGGAACGCTTGCTATGCAGGCTAGTAAAACTTCAAATGAGGCCTTTGTTTTGGGCTATTGTTTCCTGTCTGAAACATGAAACAGAAGCAGTTAGAATGCCATGGTAAGCTAAATTATTTCTTGAATGCACAAATGCATAAATATCTTTAAATCTAAAGTTGTAATTTAAAGAAATTCCGTTTTGGTACTGCTTAAAGATGCCCCATCTCTAATAAGTGTCACGTATCACACTGGAAGAAAACATTTCATTCAAATAATTTGATACGTGCCTCATCCAAACAGACAATAAAACGAACAAATAAATTTAACAGACTTAATGAAAGTGTGTGCTTGATCAGTACAGGACTAGAGACTGCTGTTAGTCAGTGAGTTAAAAACAATATTATATAATTATTATTATATTATTATAACATTATTTTAATATAATTGATTTACTAAAATTATCATGGTACAATGTTCGTCAGCTCAGCTGTACTTTACAGTCAGGGTGAATGGATTGTGACAAAATTAATGTTAAATCATGCTTTGTACGTAAATCATGCATGTGAAGAGAGTGAAATACAGCTGTAGAACCAAACAAGGACATTGGAGCCAATCTGACCTTCAAAGAAACTTCTCTGGTGTGAACACCTTTTGTATGTTCAACCTAAAACAATATGTGCAGTGAAAAGTTGAAAACAATGAAACAAAACATATAATTTATGGAAAGTGCAAAGATTAATTGCATCGAAGTACTGGGCAATTGATCAATTTCATCTCTTCTACAATGCACTGTTATTGCTTTGATGCAATAACAGAATGTGTGCTGATTGACATTGTGCTAATGCTATCCTTGAGAAACGAAAGTGTATGGCAGGCTATTGAAGAATAAAATATTGCGTACACATTCGAACAAAAATTATGCATTTTTTCCTACCAAGGCTACAAATTTACAGGTAAAACATGATTAATTTAGACATTCTTTGGGAAAGTGTGACTTGACGCCTTATATGTCCCTTCACGTGAGCTTTGTAACCAAAAATGGTAGCTTTCCAAAAACTCACTTACTGATTGACAGAGTCAAATGCAGAGCTGATTTGACACCTGTAAACAATTTCATTATTATAAAGAAATAATCATTAGTCAGAGTAGATTTTGTACCTTGATTTTCATTGTCATTCACCTCCCACTTCATCGTTCTTTGAACTGCTTTCTTCCACCTAGCATAATGGTAGTCCCGCTCTGTTTCCAGAGAAATAAGGAAGTAATTATTGATATAATCATAACAAATGAGAAAAAAATTCTGATTACTGCCCTGGGGGGGGGGGGGGGGGGTGAGAGGTTTGCTGACCTGCAAGATCAGTTTGTTAATAGTTAGTATTCTGAGTATTACCTCCTAATACAGCTGAATAATGTCTGCACATGCGTAGGATTTTGGCAGGTTAATGTGGGTTTTGAATTGCAGGCCTCGAGAGGCTGACACTCAATAACATGCCAATACAAGACCGCTTTTCTGAGAGAAAACAGGTCATACAATTTCTACAACACCTAAATCCCTTCTTGAAAACACTCAAAATGGGAATATGCCTGCAATAACGAAAATTTGTTTTCGTTTTTAAGACAATTCCATGTCTCTAATAG
>OX419344.1:11705420-11717920 GCA_948470475.1 Galaxea fascicularis
GAGTTCATGTTTGCCTCCTCTTCAAAGCGAGTCTAAGTGCAAAGTTTTTGTGATGGTAATTAGTTCTACTTTACATATGAATGAAAACTAATTTACATAACAAAAACCTCGCACTTAGACTCGCTTTGAAGAGGAGGCAGACAAGAACTCGGAAATGGCCTATTGAAAACTGTTTACCTTCAAAAGTTAGTAGATTAGTCATTCTGTCAATCAATAGTGTTTATTTACATGTACGCACTTATTAGACCAAGAGCAGCTAACGGTAACCAATCAGAAACTGAAGCAATTACATGTAAATGCAACAGGTGCCAAGTGCAGGAAAATGTGTACATGCAACTAGCAATTGGTTTTGCTTTTCATTGAATGAGAAAGTGGCATGAGTTTTCCCAACCAATCACAGAGTGAAGAAATGCAAAACCAAAGAAAGTGAGAATTACTTGAGAATTAGCTGATGAGACTGTGATTAAGAAATAAAAACTATGTACATCAAAAACCTATAATAAAACTGTCTTGTGATAAAATACATAATAAAAGTTACAAGTTTTTATTAAGTTTACAAGATGAGGCTTGATATGTTTTCAAATGACACATTTCTGAAGTTAGAAACACTCTAGTGCATTGTGTCCTAGCTTCACTCACCTCTAAAGCATAAACAGCTGGTTTGTCTGGTCCCAGTTTGTAAGCCACTGTTGTCAGCAGTCCATTCTGTGAGAGTACCACCTAAAAATAATAATAATAACTAGTAATAATCAAAGATTAAGGAGATGCGTTCGACCATTTGGGAAAAGGAAATAACATGAACTGGTACTGACATGTTTTTCACATGTTTATTAAATCGCAAAGACATGTCAATGTATAAGGCAATTTTCATGTTCAAAAAGTGTTTATAATGGATACTGGAAAAGTTTGGTGTAACAGCAGTTTTAATGCGGAAAGAGTTGCACAGAACACATTATCAAGAAATATTTACAAAACTTAGCAGTAAAAAGTGGCTTACAATAACTGTAACGATAACATTTTATTTTTGGAAAAAAAAAGAACTTAATGTAGTACTTTGTTTTGTTAATATATAGAATGTATGAAAACCATTGTAAAGCTTAAAGTGTTTTGTCATTTTTTGCAACTTAGTGAGTTAAGGTAAAATGAAAACTACTATTTGTTTGATTATTTAGTGCATTAGCACATAATCAACAACATTTGAAAAGTTTTGTATTACAAATATTTACAATAACTTCAACTTGTAACAACAACACTATTTTGGAGAAAAGAAAAACTGAATGTGGTGCTGTTTTGCTAATAATACAATGTAATCAATAATATTGTCAAAGCTTTAAATGTAGAATTAACATTTGTCTTCTTTTGTAACTTCGTGAATTAACCAAAATCAAATATTATTTCAATGATTGTTTAGAGCATTAGCACATAATGAAAAAGGCATAAACAATAACTTTAACTCGTAACAACAACATTTTATTTTGGAGAAGGAAGAGCTGAATAAACCTAAGTGTCATCTCTTGTTTGTAAAGAAAAGTCAAAATATTTTCTTTTATTGGAAGAGGCATTTTTAATGGGAGACACTGGGTGTATGTAGCAAGTTATCTCTGGGTTAGAAGGTTGACTTGCTGAAGTTTCAGTAAGACCAGGTGTTCCATCCATCGCATCCATGACCTAAAGGGGTAAAAAAAATTGTAAAGGTAAATGATAGTCGAGTGAGGATACGATAGAATATAATAAGGTGTAAGTAATCAATGAATAGCAGAATTACCGTTGATGTTCTTCAGGGAATGTTATAGATTGCATGAAAACTGGGTATCACCGAGTTGTTGCAACCCTCATAATCAAATGACCGGATGAAGTTTCCGCCATTGAAACTGCACCAGTTCGTTTCACTCGCACTGGGAATGTTGCTTTTCTCGCCACAAATCATGGCCATTTGCCGAGTTACAAAACTCGGTTACTTTTTGCTTTGGTGACCACAAGTCATGGCCATTTGCCGAGCTACAAAACTCGATAACGTTTTGCTTTGGTGACTACAAATCATGGCCATTTCTCGAGCTACACAACTCGGTAATTTTTTGCTTTGCTGACCACAAATCATGGCCATTTGCCGATCTACACAACTCGGTAAGTAAATTATTTGCCGAGCTACACATCTCCGAAAGTAAACGTTACCTATTTTGCTGCAACTACGGAACTTGTCTGTTGATTCATTCAGCGCAAGACAGCGTTGGTTTCTTGTGGTGAAACGGGTAAACAACAGCAGGCCGAACTTATTCATGTGTCTTCGCAGTCGTACACACTTTGTGAGAGCGTCGATAAATTTCACCCGTAAGGTTTCTTTCTAACTTTATAAACAACACAACTTACCCGAGCAAGAACAGCCGTCCATCGAAACAAAACAACCCTCCAGCGTGACAAAACGCAAGATCACGCTAGAAACAATGCACATGGTCGATCTCAATGACGTCATTCGCCCCTGCTTTCGGGGGGGCCAGATCGGTGTCGATGAATACATAGTCCAAAAATCTCGATTTCGACTGCATTATGAACGCGTTCTCAATGTCGAACGCAATAATAATAATAATAATAATAATAATAATAATAATAATAATAATAATAATAATAAAATGAAGAATAATCGTCACAGTTATGATCACAATTTTGACAATTGCGTAAAGAAGCCTGAAAAAAATTCAGGACTTCAACGGGGCTTGAACCCGTGACCTCGCAATTCCTGTGCGATGCTCTACCAACTGAGCTGTGAAGCCACTGACGTTGGGAGCAGGTCAGTTTTGGGTTCATATGTTCCCGGGAAAGATATGAAAGTGAATGATGCATATGAAGGAAATCATATGTGAACTGTGGATATGAAATCAAATGAAGAATGATCGTCACAGTTATTATCGCAATTTTGACAATTACGCAAAGAAGCCTGAAAAAATTCAGGACTTCAACAGGGCTCGAACCCGTGACCTTGTGATTCCGGTGCGATGCTCTACCAACTGAGCTATGAAGCCACTGATGTTGGGAGCAGCACCTGCTCTCAACGTCAATAATAATTATAATAATAAATATTATTTATACCACACAAATTCAATGTAAGTTTGCAAATGCGCCTTAGAATGTTGGTTTTTGAGAAGAGGGGGAAAACTAGAGTACTCAGAGGAACAGCTCTCAGAGCAGAGAAGAGAACCAACAACTCATCTCCCTTATGATGCTGAGCATGAGAATCGAACCCGGGACACATTGATGGAAGGCAAGCACTCCCATCACTAGGCCAACCCTGCTCCCCAATGTACACCTTCACCAACATAAAACAAAATCAACAATAAGCAAGCCATGGAAGAAAAGGAAGGCAGATTGTGTGTGGGAAGTAAGAAGCATAACTTGAAAGATGTCAACGAGAATCAACATTTGTTGTCGGAGGAATCTTTAGTACATAAGGGTAACCTCGTGATTTCCACTTTCCAGGAGGGGTCTTTGATCTTGCATGTTCATATACACCCTGATTACACTGGAGTGTTAAGTTTATGTTATTTTGTTTAATGTGAATAATTAAAGACCAGGGCTGTCTTGAAGTGTTAAAGCAGGCATAATATCCATGACTTCACCCGTAACATCTACATCTACATCTGTACAAACATGGCAAAGACCCGAATTCAATATGCAGTAACCACCACTCATAACATGGACTAAGCTAAGCTGTAACAGGTGTTACATGTTACGGCCTTTAATGACAGCTCTGAAGACTGTCTAAAGGCCTTAGCAGACATTTTTGAGAAATAAATGATTTTGTTCCAGTTTACTGGAATCAATGTTTTACTGTTGTTGTTTTCAGTTAGATCTTACCTCACTCCCTGTGTTGTACAATAGAAAACATCCTGTGCCATACCTGAATAATGAAAGTCCCAAACGTTAATGCAGTGCTGTTTGCATGTACAATATGTCACCAAAAAGCCTTATAAGGTTCTACAATGTTTATGTAATTTGCAAGACCTTCCTACAGGGATTGAACAAGTTTATCAAAAGTAACTTGGGCCGGGTTGTTTGAAAGCTGATTAACTTAATCCAGGATTAGCATAAACTTCGGTTTCAGATTTTTTAATTTTTGGGTGAAGTTTTTTTGATGGTCTTGGTTTTACAGGATTCACTTACTCGGATCATGTATAAAAACTCAAATGTCACAAAAGTTAAGTTTTCAGTAGCACTGACCAGGAGTGCCAACAGATAAGAATAGTTTATTAAAGAGATGTGGCTATAATAATACCTGTAGGTAAACAGGAATTGATACAGGGATCTATTGCAAAATGTTATTCAATCTTTCAACCCATAAGCGACCACTTTGTTGCGCACCATGGGTGGTCGCTTACAAGAGAGGTGACTGTAATACATGGTTCATACAGGTGAAAAGAGCTTTTATTCAAGGACTTTTCCAGGACTTTATCACAAAATTCAAGGAGTCCATCCGATCACAGCATTTGCATTAGGCCTTTTTCCTGTCACCTTTGAACGCAGTCACCCAACCTTTGTAAAGGGAATTACGTTCCCAGTACCGATTAAATATATGCAGTTTCTTCTTTGACCTTTTGAATTCATTTGATAATAAAATGAAGAGCGCCAAAGTTGAATAAATTTCACGCTTCGAGCCATGCGTCAAGCTACATTTCCCTTGTGGTTTTGTTTGCTAGGAGGGGGCTTCACAATAATCACTTGGGAAACCCTACTGGAAGGCGCAGTTACGTAGATCTTTTGAATAAGAAACACTGAATTGTCCTGATATAAAAGCTTTGTCTTTTTTGAGACTTCAAAAGCGTTTCTCGGGTGATGTGATACAATCTTTTTCATCTTTTGATGTGAAAATGAACTTATTTTGCTTTAGTCTCAAGTATTCAAGGACTTCTTCATAACATTCAAGCACTGCACCTACAAATTCAAGGAGTTTTCAAGCACAAAATCTTTTTCAAGGAGTTTTCAAGGACCAAGCAGTTTTTCAAGGAGTTTTCCAGGCCCGTGCGAACCATGTAATAAGAGTACTTGTTAAATGTGATGGTTTCAGTATTTTTGGCAAGACCATGTTTCATGCAATGATTTAAGGTATGAGGTCCCTGGAAAAAAACCTAAGTGATTTCTGACAAATCGCCAGATTCTTCTTCCCAATTAGCTTGTATTCACTTATGAATGACAAGGAGAATTTAACATTACATCATATACCAAGCCTGAAATAGGATTGCCATTTTCTTTTTTTTGTGTTATTACACCGTAATAGCGTAACAGACAAGCCTAACTCTCAAAAAGGGGAATCTATACCTTATAACGTAATAAGCGTTTGGTGATCGCGATAACAGAGTTTGGAGAATAAAAGAGGGGATGAGTACCTTGCTGTAATAGCGTAATAACGTAATAAGCGTTTGGTACTGGCGATAACTGAGTTTGGAGAATCAAAACGGGATGAGTACATTGCTGTAATAGCGTAATAACGTAATAAGCGTTTGGTACTGGCGATAACTGAGTTTGGAGAATCAAAAGGGGATGAGCACTTTGCTGTAATAGCGTAATAACGTAATAAGCATTTGGTACTGGCGATAACCGAGTTTGGAGAATCAAAAGGGGATGAGTACCTTGCTGTAATAGCGTAATAACGTAATAAGCGTTTGGTACTGGCGATAACTGAGTTTGGAGAATCAAAACGGGATGAGTACATTGCTGTAATAGCGTAATAACGTAATAAGCGTTTGGTACTCACGATAACCGAGTTTGGAAAATCAAAAGGGGATGAGTACCTTGCTGTAATAGCGTAATAACGCAATAAGCGTTTGGTACTCACGATAACCGAGTTTGGAAAATCAAAAGGGGATGAGTACCTTGCTGTAATAGCGTAATAATGTAATAAGCGTTTGGTACTGGCGATAACCGAGTTTGGAGAATCAAAACGGGATGAGTACCTTGCTGTAATAGCGTAATAACGTAATAAGTGTTTCGTACTGGCGATAACTGAGTTTGGAGAATCAAAAGGGGATGAGTACCTTGCTGTAATAGCGTAATAACGTAATAAGCGTTTGCTACTGGCGATAACTGAGTTTGGAGAATCAAAAGGGGATGAGTACGTTGCTGTAATAGCGTAATAACGTAATAAGCATTTGGTACTTGCGATAACCGAGTTTGGAGAATCAAAAGGGGATGAGTACCTTGCTGTAATAGCGTAATAACGTAATAAGCGTTTGGTACTGGCGATAACCGAGTTTGGAGAATCAAAAGGGGATGAGTACCTTGCTGTAATAGCGTAATAACGTAATAAGCGTTTGGTACTGGCGATAACTGAGTTTGGAGAATCAAAAGGGGATGAGAACATTGCTGTAATAGCGTAATAACGTAATAAGCATTTGGTACTCGCGATAACCGAGTTTGGAGAATCAAGAGGGGATGAGTACCTTGCTGTAATAGCGTAATAAGCATTTGGTACTCACGATAGCTGAGATTGCAAAATTAAAAGGGGAAGAGTACCTTGTCGTAATAAGCGTTTAATGTGTGTAGTTTGGAGAATCAAAGGGGTGACGGTGTTATGCAGCGAAGCGTCGATAAAGGGCAAACACACCGGCGGCCATGCTAAGCTAACTTTTTATTACACAATAATCCATACACGAGTTCATACGGGAACTCCAGAATGTGTATCACATGCGAGTGACGCAACGGTAACGTGACATCCCCCCCTCTCCGTTAAAATTAAAAAAAACGATAGGAGGCAAATAATGTCTTGGAGGCTAAATGCAAAAATTAGAAATAACAATAACAAGAAAACGCTTTATAAGCGAGGCACTGAGAATATGGAGTGTTCTCGCGATTTAGCATTTAGCTAGTGTACTTTCTAGCGAAGCTCATAGTCATTCAACTTCGTGGGCTTTCGGACCAGTCTTCCGGATCTGGTGGTTAGTTGTGCGTGTGGGGTCTGTGGGCCAGCTTCAGGGGAGCTCTTATTTGTTGGCGGCTCCTGTACTTGAGGTACATGCTCTGAAAAGGGTAGAGTGGAATGGCATTCAGCTTGAGGTGAAGCTGCATTCGGTGGCTGGTCCGGTTTGTGTGGAGTGATGTGCTTGGAACTGGATGGTGTGTCTGGTAGGAAGAGCGGTGAAAGGGGCACTGGTGGAGATTGCTGCGGGACATTGCGCGGACGTGCGGCTGGTCGTAACTGGGCCCGGTTTCGACGAAGGATGTGGTTGCCAGTATCTATGTTGTATGAACGCGGCGACGGACTGGAGACAACCTGACCATATATCCAGGGGGTCCCCCGTTGAGATGGCCTAGGTTTTGCATAGGCGTGGGAGCCTAGTGGTGATGGCATCAGAAGGGGCTGTGTCTGTTTGTCGTATTGTGCTTTTGTGGCTTCTTTGCGGAGAGCGATCTCAGAACAGACTGTTGAGGGGTCTGCGAGTGTAGGTTTGAGGAGTTCTGAGAGTGGTAGAGTGGAGCGAGTGCGTCTCCCCATTAACCTTTGGGCTGGGGAGAAGGAGTAGCCACGGGTAGGCGTATTTCTGATGTTGAGTAGAGCCAGGTAGATGTCATCAGATTTCTTGAGGGTGGATTTGGCATCGTTTACAGCTGCCTCAGCTTTTCCGTTGCTGCGAGACCAGTATGGAGATGAGGTTATGTGCTCGAAACCGTACTCTTTTGCAAATCTCTTGTAGTCGTTAGAGACAAATTGAGGGCCATTGTCTGTGAGACAACGTAGTGGGATGCCGTGGCGGGCAAAGTGGGCTTTGGTAAGATCGACAATGGTGGCAGATTGTGTGTTCATTAGCAAGTCTACCTCGTAGAAATCACTGTAGTGGTCCACAGTGACTAAGTACTGCTTGTGTTGGAACTCAAATATGTCTTGCGAGACGAACTGCCAAGGTTGCGTAGGGATAGGATGAGATAGCATAGGCTCCGTGGCGGCTTGCTTTCCATACTGAGCGCATTCGGGGCATGACTGGCAAAATGTTTCGATGTCTTTGGACATGTTAGGCCAGAAAACTGCGTCTCGAGCGAAGCGAAGGCAGTATTCTGCTCCTCTATGGGAGTGGTGGATTTTGCTCAGCATGTTCGGTCTGAGAGAGGTAGGGACGATGGCATGAGTAGACTTGAGAAGGATTCCCTCTGCAACACTAAGTTCCTCACGAAAGTGCCAGAATGCTTGCAGCTCATGGAGAAGGTGCTCCTTAGTGGATGGCCAACCGTGGAGGATGTAATGCTGCAGAATTTGCATGTTGGGGCATGATGCTGTGGCCTTGCGCAGTAGCTCCCGAGTTGTATCAGTAAGGACCGGCGAGGTGGGGTCCAGGTGAGCAAGATGTGCGCGAAAAACATGGAAGGTGTCTGGCAGAGATGGGGTGGTGTCTTTGTCTTGACATGGGGCTCTGGATAGGGCGTCCGCTAAATGTAATGAAGAACCTTTTCTGTACACCACAGTGAAGTTGTATCGTTGTAGGAAAAGCATCATCTTCTGTAGGCGTTTAGGTGCTGAGGCGAGGTCTTTCTGGAAGATAGACTGGAGCGGTTGGTGGTCGGTGTGGACTGTTATATGCGATTTGCCCAGCAGCCACTGATCAAATTTGTTGAAGGCTTCAACAATGGCTAGGCATTCCTTTTCGATTTGCGCATAGCGCTGCTTGGTAGGGGTTAGGCTTTTGGAGCTGTATGCAATGGGTTGTAATGAAGATTCATCAAGTGTGGTACCACTGTGTGGTTTGCTGGGCTGCAAGAGAGCGGCTCCTAGACCATAGTCTGAGGCATCCACCTGAAGGATCACTGGTGCAGTTACATCATAGTAGGCTAAGCATGGCGCGCAGGTGGCTAGGGCTTTTGCTGCGTCAAAGGCTTGCTGGTGTTTTACTGACCACAGGAACGGCACGTCCTCTTTGGTGAGGTTGCGTAGTGGCTGGGTGACGCTGCTAAGCTGGGGACAAAATTTAGCCAGGTAATTGATAGCCCCAAGGAATCGGCGCACGGATTGCTTGTCAGTTGGAGTGGGCATGGCAACGATAGCTTGAACCGTGATGGGGTTGGGTTGGAGGCCATCTGTAGTAATAACATGGCCCATGAAGGTGGCTTTGCGAACAAGGAATTTCATTTTGTTGACATTCAGCTTTACATGGTGCTGCTCAAATCGCTCAAGCACAGCAACGATTCTGGCTTCCTCGTCAGTGGCCCCACAGCCAGGGACTAAGATGTCATCGGCGATACTGATGATTTGCAGACCTTCAAGAACCATATGGATTCGATGCTGCCATTCCTCGGATGCGGAGGATATGCCAAATGGTAGGTGAGACCATCTGTAGCGGCCCCATGGTGTAAACATCGTAGTCATCAAGGATGATCTCAAGGTCAGGGGGATATTCTGGAAGGCTTCTTTCACATCTATCACGGTCATGTATTTCATCCCATGCAGCTTGTGGAGATTTTCTCCCAAGGTTGGGATGATGTACTTTGGACGTCGGATGGCTTTATTGAGAGTCTGAGAAGGGTCTAAGCAGATTCGTATTTTCCCCGGTTTGCTGGGGGTTGGTTCTCTCTCCCACACAACCATGTTGGAGATCCAGTCTGTTGGTTGAGATACCCTTACTAGCTGGCCTGTGGCTTCATAGGCATCTAGGGCTGCTTTGATTGTATCCAACTTTGAGATGGGTTGCCGGTGAATGGGGGCATGGATGGGTTTGTCATTTGGATCCAGGTCAAAATCAACGGGTGGGCCAAGGAAACCTAGACCTTGAAATAGGGATGTGCAGTTCTTTGAAATGAAGTCCAAAGTTAGAGTCCCTAATTTGGGCCAGACTCGCGTTGAAGTATCTGGGGGTGCTGGAGATGATCCGGCAGCCGATACTTGGTTGTTTCCAGGTACGGTCATTGCCAGTTGAGCAGGGTCGCTTGTGGAGCATTGTCTTATAAAGTCAGAGTGTAGAACTAGCACACCCAGTGTTTTGCTGGCCTCAGTCGTGTTGTCCACGTACTTCTTTAGCTTGTTGCCGATGGCCAACTTTTCTCCATCACGGTCAAATGCCTGGCCTGGCGGTCTGCGTTTCTTATCTCGAATTCATTTTCAAAGAATTGTATGTGGAAAAAAGACGTTTTCAGAAGTTCTTGATTTTAGTTTAGTTAATTCGACCGAACCAACCATAGATCTGCCCCAATGATCATGAGAAACTGCAGGATGGCAAATAAGAGAAACAGAGAAGCGCTTGTGCACATAAACTGTCTTATTTCAACTTACGCAATTCCACTCTACCTTATTATTACACCAAGAAAATAAAAATTGGATGTTTCTTTAGGTATAGGGAAATGGGCTAAAAATGATCACGCTTGAGTTCATCATCAGAATCGCATCGGGTGAAAGTCATAAACTTGGCTCCGGGTCGATGCTCACTAGTTGGCGTAAAATTGCCGGTACAATGTTGCTGAAAGATCCCGCGAGCCTTCTCGTTTGTGTACGCAAGGTATTTTCAATACTATTTCAAACCCAGCCTAAACTGATCCGATGTTATGATTCTCAAAACAATTTTCCGAAGCCATGAGCTCTACAATTTGTTTTAATTCCCTCTGGATAGGGGTGGTTGATTTTATCAGTTGTTGAGCAGTATCGGTTAATGCCATAAGTCCCAGTTCACAGGATCAAACAATCAGATGGCATCATGTGCAGTTTACCTCCAGATAGAGACTGACAATATGAAGGCTTGTAGCTTAGTATGGAAATTTTTTTAGCTGCCCTATTTATATCCATTTTGTAAGTTTGAATATAACGTTTCTTTAGAACACATCAATAACTTTACTGTTACGATATTGCACCTTGTTGAAGGCGTCCTCAAAGTGTGGAGTATCATCCTCCAAAATTCCCAATAGCTATCGAGTGATTCCGACAGCACTATCTCCCTGTAATTCAGAGCTTGCTCTGAGAGAGGGTTAATAAACATTTATTATTATTATTATTATTATTATGACTGAAGTCTGTTTGAGAGAACTATCAATGATCTCAAAATAAGGAAGACATCTTAATCATAAACCAAAGCTAATTCTGCCAGGGCTGTATTGAAACAGTCTTGGAGCAGATGGAAATTTTTAATAGAGAAAGTCTGCGGAATTATTTTAGGTTGAAGTTACGGTCTGAGGAATGTCATCGATCCCGCGGTATATGTCTTTATGATTATTACTGAGGCAAATTGAAAAGGGCTATTCGTTGACTTTTAAATTCATGTTGTAAACTTGTTTTAAGCTAAACAGATTGCGGTGTAATGTTTTCACCGGCAGCTCGTTTTTTAGGGGAGAAATGTTTCTAATCCCGGGTCTCAAAATGGATCTTTTTGGTGCTCAGGGCTACACTTTGAAGAAATTTAAGCAGTTCTGACTTTGTCGCGTATTTTTATCTCCGAAAACCTTTTCGCCGAGATCCATGTATGCGTGATCGCTAAATTTGTTAGACTAGTTTGCAAATGCTCCGTAACTTTTAAAAGCAGTCGAACAAAGAAAATACCAAAACCGCTTTTCTAACGTTTAGATTCCTGACCTCGAGAAAAAATCACGTTAAGTGTCGCACTTTAGAAAAAAGATGTAGACCTTCAAGTTTTAACCTTTAGATCTACAAGTGATGTTTTTAAAGTTTAGAAACTGAAATAGGGTCGGGGGGTATCATGAAGGTTCACGGCTATATTTTGACACTAGTGTTGGGAATCGGCTGACATTTCCGTGAGTAATCGGATTGACCCAACCGACAAATCAACGATTATAATCGGAAAAATCTACTGATGAAAAATATCCTTTCGTTTTTCACCTGTGTAAAAGAAAAAAAAACCCTTGTTGGTGTATCCCTTTCGAAATATCCTGCAAATTGCCTTGGTCATATCCAAATTATAATTCATTGTAGGGCATTCCTTGTATTTGTAAAAACCGAAATATTTTCGCACTGTTGACGCGGTATTTCAGCCAGGATAATCGATGATCTCACCCTTTAGTTACTGGCTCGATGTAGGTGTGATCAGCCGCAATGCTTGTTTCATGGACAGCATGTAAACGAGGCAAGGCTGATTGGGTAGTATCATGAAAGTTCCCTGATTTTTCCAAACTTCACTAAATTAAATTTCAATGACTTTTCATATTTGAATTGCTTCTGGGTCACCACTGAGATAAAAACAACTACATTTTAAAAGAAAAATTAGCCACACGAAGTTATTACGAAGTTCATCTGAGATGCAAGGGGAGCACTTAAAAACATCGGCCTGACGAGTTCAAGTTGGCATCATTTTCATCTGGGCTATACCCGTAACCAAAAATCTGTGATCTAAAGTAAAAAGAAAATTTGGCCATTATTTAACAGGTCTCTTCTGCTTTCCATATGTTTACTAATAATCAATGATACTGCCGCTTAAATTTCACTTCAGTTTGACAATTCGATAAGCCGCGAGCCGCGTTTTGGACAGTTCGCAGTGAATATATTTGAAAAATGTCTTTCATGAGCATTTGCCAGATACTTGTTTATGTTT
>OX419344.1:11722920-11743603 GCA_948470475.1 Galaxea fascicularis
GATTTCAAGGGTTTAGAGGTTTGGGCGCCCAAACTACTTTTCTTAGAGCACAGCCTTGTATTCCATAAAAATTTCTAGTGTTCATGCTCTTTGGATTTTCAAAGTAAACAAAATGTGATTAAATCAATTTATTCATCAGAGTAGCTTAAAACCTGCACCACAAACTCTCAATATTATTATAATTAGAGGGCTGAGTGCAAAAAGGGAAAAGAGTGATGATTTGATTTAAAATCTCAAGTTACCTGAAATTCACTCTTCTTTGGCCTTTAGACTTGTATGTCAGCAGAAACTAAACTCTACAGTTATATTTTGATTTGAAGGCCTGAATATATTTGGAAAATTAGCGCACGACTTTTGCTGAAACCAAAAATAATAAGGAATCAACTACGTATCCTTTTGTTTCCATTTCTTGAGTATCTAGAAACATTCGTATGCCAATTCATTAAAGTCGAGCCTTAAATCTAGAAAGTGAATACAGATCTATGTGTCTGACATGGTAATCAGTCTGTTGGCAAAATATTTCAGGCAATTTGAGATTTTAGGCACCTTTTTAATAATGGGTGTACACCCCCTTTTGCAATGAGCCCTTGAACTGGCAACATGAAGACAGGTCCATGTTTCTGCCAGGAATTTGAGTCAATGTAATATTAGTCTTTACAAGGAAAGAGCTGGTACTGTGGCAGTAATGCCAACCACTCATAATTTCATTTTCTGAGTAATTAAACCAGCATCAATCCTTGTCCTCCAGGTCTCGTGCCCTGGCCTGATAGGTCTGTATTATTTTTCCTAATGTATCACTGAAAAACAAATCTATTAAAAACATTGAAAATTTTCCCCAATATAGCCATGACAGACAAAAAGATTATTAATTTTATTTATTTAAATAGACATCTCACCAGTTTTCCATAAATTTCTGAAGAACTTCTCACAGTTGGTAAGACTGACATGGGTATATCAAAAAACCTACAAAATCAAGGGATGACTTGGCATTTAATAAACTAGATGTACACATAACAGTCTCCTTGAGATAGCTCTTCTAAATGAAAACATCTCTAATTACAACAGTCACTGCTTAATAAAAACAATGTCCCTTTAAATAATTTGTCTACCTTGAACAGCAAATAAAATTTATAAAGTGCATGCAAATTTAATTATTTCTTACTTGCATAAATAAGGATCCCAGGCTTGAGTTTGAAGGTTAAGGAACATTGTCCTTGATGCATTTGTGATGTCAGTGATGTGTATACCTCCGTTTGGACCTCCAGTCATATTCTGCAATGTAAACCATCAATTATCAGTACAGAATTCTTCAAACCCTAAGATCAAAATTGCAATTCTCATGTGTTGCCCCAACACATTTCCTATAACATTAGTGGGGAGAAGTTGTCAAAATATCAAGAAAACTCATCCTGGGTGATTTTGTTCTTAATTCTTGTGACCACTCTGCTTTATTAAGTGTTGATATTACCAGAAAAAATTGGGTGCTGAACACTATTAGGACTTGAAGGGTTAAATATTGTGTCAGTGATCACATTACATTAAATGTGATGTGATTTTGAACTTTTTGTAATTGATATTAATTTCACATTTTGCTATAACTGTGGTAGGAATCCCACACAATGTATACAGGATATCCTAAACTGGAATACAAATTATAGCAAAATGCAACAGGATTCCCTTAGTATGCCCTTGAAAAATGAGACTGTATCATGCTGAAGATCCTGCAGAGTCCTACACACCAGTTTGGATGTGGCATACAAACCTAGAGGATCCTATAAAATTGCCCACTGCTGTATGGCATAATCTTGTACATACAAAGATTTTACAAAGATTTTTTTTGAATATTCACCAATACTTTAATTGGCTTTCAAGGGAAAGCTAAAAAATGATGTTGTCTTCTTGTGTTCTCATAATTACCCAAATCAGCCAGGAGTCCACTGTTCCAAACAAACATCTTTTCTCATCAACAGCCTTTTTGACTGCCTCACAGTTGTCAATAAGCCACCTTAACTTTACTGCACTGAAGTAAGTATTGATTGGCAGGCCACACAATTGCTACAATAAAGAATAAAGTCCTCATGAGAAACATGCCCAAGAATTACATCCCTGACATTATCTGGGAGGATACAACTGCTTTCCCAAGCAAGTCCGGTTACCACTTACTCTAACATGTTCTCTTGTCTTTTCTGGGGTGCTGGCCTCAAAGTGATCAACAGTAGCTTTTGTCCTTGTATCAAGCCAAACTGCAAATTAAACAATGAATGAAGTCATAGTAAAATTATGCCAACCAGTGGAGAAGAGGTTTTTCGTTTTCAAGTAAAACACAAAATGAACATGGTGAAAAGTGAATTGGGATTTTATCATGGAAAGGCAATGAGAAAAATATCTATGTACCATCTGACATTTAAGTACCACCTGACATTCATCCTTTACACGTGTTAAGAAAAGTATAGGAAAATGCATGACCTTGAGTACAATAAATTTATTTGTGATTTAATAGGTGCAAGCAATCTTAAAAGTTCTTGAAAATTTCAGTAGCCTTTAAGAAAGAACGTTCAAAATCATAAGGTATATAATATCTATTCAGGAATATGAATGATAAGGTCATTTTATTTGTAGTTTGCTCAACAAAACTACAAAATAATTGTATGATGTCCCTCAACCTTTTAATCATGCCAAAGAGTTATGAATCTATACAACAGCAACTTCAGTTTATGCATCTTTTCAAACAATTTCACTTGTCAAAACATTCAAATTGGCCATGTTTTGTTGTGACTGTGTAATTGCCATGGAAACATACAGTGTAACAGGTATTCTGACAGAACGCAATATGGGATTAACAGTACTGATCTCAACCAACCAGAACGTACTAATTCTGCAGAATGTAATATAACACTGATAATGAAGACATTAAGTTCATCTCAAGATGATGCATTTGGTTCACATTTGGCTTTTCATTCTAGTTTTCCAAGTAGCACGGATTAGAATGACTACAACACCTGTTAAGGCTGATGGAATTATATCATTGCTCAAAATTTAATAAAAGCCCGAATCATTGTTCATCTATTTCAACATCTGAGTCAAGGAAAGGTATCTTTTGAATAGACGCGAGCAAAATTTCAAATATATAAATATTATTGTTAAGCTGCTTGCTTAAAATTCATAATAGTGAGCTTTATTCAAGCAGAAGGCTTTATTGCTAGCAGGCAAAGATACTGCATGTAATTAGTTACTTATGGCATTGTGAAGTGGTTCTCCAGTGAGTTTGTCCCAAACTACTGTTGTCTCTCTCTGGTTTGTGATTCCAACGGCTGTGAAACAAGGAAAACAAATTGAAGGCTAAGACTTTAATTAACTCCAGCAATAATAATTTAGCTTACTTCAAGAAAAAGAGGAGTGAACAGAGTTTCATCATAGTAGCTGTTACTTTTCTGTTGGCCTTCACCTCTTACCAAAAGGGCTGTACGAACACAGTCCCTCTAACCATCCAGTATGATATGGGTACCCACTTCTGATAAAGTGACAGGGGGGCTTACCATTCACATGGAAAACCAGGAAATCCTGGTTGGAAAATCAAATGGAACATACTATTCCATTTTGAACGTTTCATAAATTATGGGTAATCGGCTAAATCAATGCACATATTCTGATCTTTTTGAGCTTTCCAACTGATACTAGTACATTTTGTGGCTTATTCATTTTCCATTTGGATAAGCTGGAGCATTGAATATTTGAACCCAAAATTTCCACCTGGATGGATTGTGTAAATGGTAATAAAGCGCCCACGGAATGCAAATAGTCCCAACATAAAATCAATATTTAACAAATAGTTCCACATACTTATTCTGAAACCCCTCCCCTATATCACCCCCAAAACAACAATTTATCTTGATCTACATGTGCATGGAAGACACAATACCAATCAACATCTCAATACCATACCAACCAAAAGCTACATGTATATATATAGAAAATGTCTCCACAGATTCTCATATCCTGCTTTAGGTAACAAGTGTTACTCCAGGCTCTAGATCCTTGAAGATGCAACTAAGCCAACTTCAAAATTATTAAACAGCCCTTTAACAGATTTTAAACATTTAAAATAAAAATGCATCCATTGTGTGGTTACAGGAGATAATAATTTATTATTATCCATAACTATCCCACAGTTTGTGAGGGGGAGAGGGATCCCAAGAACCATTAAAAAAAGAATGAAATTAAAATGAAATTTCATAACGGTGGGGTAAAGTGTCAGTCCAATAAAATAATACAAAAGAAACCTTTACAAAGGGAGGATTTCAAGCAAAGAAGGATCTACACTTACCTTTAATATCAGCTGGATTTATTTTCAAGTCTTTGCAGCTGAGAAGTGTTTGTTCCATGCAGTAGTAAACAGAAGACAGAATCTCCTTTGGATCTTGTTCCACCCATCTGAAAGAAACAGATCATTAATTTTGTCAGAGCTTTTGAGCAAGAACACAACACATAAACAAAAAATTTGTACAAAGTGGCTTAAATCTGGCATAAGGATGTGCTTAACTTCACATAGGGAGAGTGGTTATCAGTTGAAGGCAGGTACAAATTTCAGCAAATCAACTTAAATTGATGTTTGCTATAGAAACACACAAAACTATGGCTAGTGACAGAAGGTCACAACAGGGACTCCACACTCCAGACTCAATTTCTTTAGTTTTATTTGATTCTCTGCAGATACATGTATATTGTTAGCTAAACCTCTGCATTTTCTCACCTACATGTACAGGGCAAAATCTGAAGTCAACATGAAACTAGATTTCTTAATAATGTTAACATTACTAGTCTTTGTACCAATCAAAACTGACTTTAAGTGGTATGAGATTATTAGACCACATCAATAAATTTATATGGTAAATACCACCTTTCTGTCAAGCACTTTGTTTGCTAAATATTTTAAAATTTTTGTATCCAGTGTAAGCCCTCCAAACTTTAACATGCTCACTTCCTTTGTATAAAAAGCCCTTCAGAATATAGGCCATGGGCTTTTGGTATCAGTAATCAGGCTACATTTGTTATAATTAAACCCAGCCAATACTGAAATGCAAAATTATTCTGATAAAAGGCTCACCCTAAAAATCAGCCAGTGAACTTTGAAATAACAATAACAATAATGATAATGATAAAGACAGCAATAATGATGATGATACCTACCCTTCTTTAGGATAAACACTTTTCACTTCAATTTGGTGAAAGGCAAGAAGTTCTGCAGTCTTACTTGCAAAGAGCTGAAAAAAACAAAAACAAAAAAAGCAATCACACAAAGTCCAGAAAACTGTTCAGCCCATCCCTAGGCCCTCTCCTTTGAGTCACCTTCCTTGATAATCATACTCATACTCACACCAATTTTTCTTGGACATTATTCTGCCTGAGGAGGAACATGTGATGAGATTATCTCTATGTGAAGTACCAACCCAAGGGCAACACTAGGGGTGGTACAGCCAAGGTTTGCTGCATCCCTAGTGGTTCTTTAAAATCCCACAGAACCATGAAAAGTTG
The DNA here is from genome assembly GCA_948470475.1 of Galaxea fascicularis. Lineage (NCBI taxonomy): Eukaryota > Metazoa > Cnidaria > Anthozoa > Scleractinia > Euphylliidae > Galaxea > Galaxea fascicularis. The sequence continues at coordinate 11,728,453 of OX419344.1, forward strand.
TGAGACAGGGCCTACGGTTTATCGTCCTTATCCGAGAAGACAAGAAAGTTTAACCATTAATTAGTAAATGTCAGTACAAAGGAAGCACTTTTTTCTCAGATATTTCAAAGACCCTGAGCGTTGGTCTGGCTGGGGTTTTAGCCCCACGACCTCCTGCATGCTAGTCTGGCATTCTACCAACTGAACCAGCTGGTTGGCTTGAACAACAACTTGCTGAGGGTTGAAATACCATTAATTGAGGCTGTTCCAATTTCAGAATACCTTTAACAAAATTAAAACAAGCACCAGGCAACCCTTCCACTCAGCAGTTTTGTTTTTCAGCATGGTGTGTCCTGACACCACCCATCCCTTTGAAGGGTTGTCACTGGGATTTTAACCCTTCAGGCCCTGACATCAACATGCATATTCTCTTAACAGGTCTTCTCATATTTCTTATACTATTAGTTCAGAGAATTTGGTTAAAGATCAAGACATTTAATGTTTGATGATCATGTCCTTTATTCTCATAAACTGTGTGTTAACTGAAATGGTGATACCGTAAGGAGAAAGTAGGTTTTGACCACTGCTAGGGCTTGAATGGATGAATTGGTTGGAGTGCATTGCTACAGATCATAAAAAATCTTCAAATTTACTCCCCTGTAGATGTCATTTCTTACATTCTGGGGCAAAAGTGGCTGGAACTAAGTAGACTGGCAGTGGGCGGAAATCTACCAGCTTGCGGCTCCCATTAACAACCCTGCCTTTGTCCCTCATCCTGTTACACCCCAACTTCAAACCTGATTTGGGGCAAGCCTTCAGTGAAGACAGGACAGGGCCAGTACATTTAACAATAATTATTATCCTGCAAAATTGTGTGGAAAATTGTCTGATACTTTAGCTAACAAAAGAACATAGGTCAAGTTGGTTAAAATCAGGGAATATTCTGCAATGTTGAGCAGGATAATTATTCCACATAATTTATGCATACAGATAACAAAGAAAAGTGTACTGTCTTTATTAGAAAAATGATGGGAAAACACCATTTTTCCTAAACAAAGAAGCTATTGGTTTGTGCCTTCATCCTTAATTATTCTTGTTAATATCTCACTTTGTTACACTATTTATTGCTCATTTTCATTTTATTCCTCACTGTACAACTGACGATGGATGATGTCTCATCTGAAACATGTTTTCATTAAAAAATGAACATTGTGTGGTTCATAAAAGTGATATCTTACTTCATGCTGCTACGAAGCCTTCGTAATAATAATAATAATAATCTTTTATTAGGAAATTTCCATCACATCACTGTGGTTGTAAAGATCTGCATTCAACTTTCTCTCTATCTTGCAAGGTTCCTTTGCATTGAAGCAGTAAAGAACAGTATCATCAGCATACAATGATACCTTGGAGTGCTCAATAACAGCAAGTGGCTCGTTGATATGCACAAGGAACAATAACGGTCCCAAGCTGCTTCCTTGTAGAACCCCAAAAGTAATGGGAAGGGCTTCGGATAATTCATTACACTTGTACATGTGCTATGGGGTATATTCTTTGCATTGGGAAGACTGGGTCGGAATTGTTTTGCCAATTTCGTCCCCCAGGGCTTCCTAAAAAAGGTGGATGATTGGATAGGAAGCTTGCATGTCGTCTGTTCAAGGTTGCTGTGCCAATTGATAGCAATCGTGTGCAATTGATGAACGGTTTTTGTGTGGTTATCGATTGATCATTGGTTGACCAATACCAATATTCATACCCATTAACTAATTTTATCGATTAATATTGATTGATCGATTGGTTTTCTGATCAACGATGTCCATTGATTGGATATGCCAGGATTTGTGCATGGGATTTGAATATACACCCCCCTGCTCAGCAGTCCGGTGTTCTCGACAACTGAGCTGACCAGGAACTGGTTGGAGAAATCTTCAGCTCACCGATGAGCATCATCAGACCCCTTCTTATTGCATCCCAGACAAAACTCCACAAATGGTGTTTTTGTAAAAGGCACCTGACCAATGTTTTGAGAATTTTAATGATAAGAGGATTCATGGAAAGTTTATTTTTACCTTAAGCGCTAGCCAAACAGAGTCAGACTTGACTTTGGCTGAGATCAAATTTGTGCGCAAGTCGATGAAAATTTTTCATCATTTGGCCACCCAACCAAGTTAATGTAAGTTAAGTGATGTCCATTTGTTGTTATAGCAACCCACTAGCCAATGAAATACAGGATATAATGTTACATTTTGGCCGTCCGGGACTAAGCCCATTGTCTTGAAATGGGTTTTTTTGCGCCTTGCATGCATGTACTTGCGAGGAAACTTGCAAGTCTGTTTGGCCAACCAACACAAGTTCAGCTTGCGGCTACTTGCGAATCCGTTTGGCCAGGGCTTTAGTCCAATCTAAGACCAAAATATTTGAGCTCACTCTAAAAACATTAACTTGCAAAGGAGAATTTACAACCTTGAGAAATGGTTAGATAAAGTACTCATGATGCAAAAACAAAATAGATTGAAACAAATCCCCAGATCTAGATGTTAAGAATGAACATGAATATCTTTACATCAACACCTTGATCTTTAAAGAATACACTGTAATATGAGCTCAATAAATAAAATGCAAAGATTAAATGTCAAAATGAATTCTTGAGGAGTAATTATTGTTAAGTAACTTAAATCAAGTAAACAACAACACCAAATTATGAGATTTGAGAATGTTTCTTATTTTAAGTGCTTCTGGGGTCAGAGATCGAGTGAAGTATTGGCTTACGCTTACGAGTTTCACTGCAAGCACAGCTTTTCCCCCGATTTTTGTTAACCGAGTCCCGGCTACCAAATCAAACGAAAAGACCCATTTGGTACTCTGTCTTGTTCAGGCCAAGAGGTATTAAAATTATTCAAATCAATGATCATTTCTATCGGACAGGTGTTCCGAGAATCCAGGGGTAATCGATCGCGCACAGGAATCACGAACGGAGTAAAATCACTTCAGCCGCGGATACATGACAAGATAAAACCTATAGATCGATGCGAATATCTAGAAATAATTATTTTGCACTGACCAAAAATCGACTGCTCGAGGTTCCTTGATCAATGGCACCAACTAGAGGTCCAAAGTACTTGAAATCTCCTCCAGACGCCATCTTGCAAATCTTCCTCTGTTGACAGAAACCGCTGAGCGGTGTCCCTTTCAAAAGTCTCCAACTTCGAACGAGTGAAAAACAATATCTTAGTTTCATTTGCCACTGGTTGTTACCCGTAAACAAGGTTTGGTATTACGTCTGAGGGCATTATAGCATTTTAACCTGCGCACGCAAGAGAACATAAAGTTCTGCACTGAGAACAGCTGGGTTCAAGGTGTTATCTGGGCGGATTGAGGGCGGATGTCCAGTGGAACACTGTACGTTTTGGCGGGAAAATGGCAGGATAGTGTACTGCCTTCATTCAAATTCTAAACAAAAATGTCTGTTCCGCGTTTGAAAACTGAAAAAAAAAATAAATAAAATATATAGATGAGACTTACAGGGCCGAGAAAGGAAAACAGTATTACAGTTTGAAACCACAAAAATTTATAAAATTCTCAACTCTGGCCTTTTGGATCAAAGAGAGTGGCAATTCATTGAAGTTGAAGAGGGCTGTACTTGCATTGTTTTCCAGAAAGTTTCCTCGAACAAAAGTCTTTTTGATGCCTACAAGTTTATAAGACACGAAAAACTTTCACCCCGCACCAATAATAGTCAAACATAATAAAAGTTTGATCTCCGTAAAACAATTTTCATTTGGTTTGTTTTCTATTCAACGACTTACGTCTTACCGCACTGTATTGGAAAACCTTGCACAAAACGAATTTTAGTTATGCCTACATGTTCAGGCTCTGAATACCCACTCGACTTTCATGAAAAAAAGCGTTTCTTTTGTCGAGAATATTTTGAAAGATTTGTGCAATTTCTGTATTTTTCTATGGTGTCTGAGAAATCACAAACAAAATTGGAAAAATCAACTAGTTAAGGCCCAGGCAAGCGGCTTCAACATTTGCTTCAACATCCTTTCGATTTTGTTGAATGGCAATGTTGAAAGCATTTGCCACCCCCTTTCCAACTTGTTGAAACGATGTTGAATCGATGTTGAAAGAGTTTAAAAGCGTTTAAACTTTGCTTCAACATGCGTTCAACATTTCAGACATTTCTTTTGTTGTCTGGAATGTTCGGAATGTTGAAACAGAGTTGAAGTAGTTTGCACCCGCTCTTTCAACATTGTTGAGCAAGCGCATGCGCAATGAAGAAGACGTAACCATGGTCACCACTCGCTAAGTTGTTGAAACAGTTTGCTCCACCCACCGTTCAACATCATTCAACAACCTTCAACAGCGTTCAACAAAATCGAATGGATGTTGAAGCAAATGTTGAAGCCGTTTGCTAGGGCCTTTACCTTACTATGGCAATTTAAAAGGCTTACCTTCGATTTCTCTTGTCCCGGATCTAACGAGGTTCACCTAATAGGTGTGGGACCGGATGGGCAGAGTGAAAGCCGCGTGAAATTAAAAACTTTCACTCAGTACCCGTACCACGTTTTGCGTTTCTGCGGAACTGCGCCAGAAATCATTTCGAATTATAGTAATTTCGGCTTGTAACCGTGTGACGGAACTGAAAATAGAAAGCACGTCCTATTCGGCTCTATTCAGGTTAAAACAAACATCCAGTTAAAAAAACCCTGAATAAACATACCAACCGACAGGATCAATCTGACTAACAAATAGATTCCAAAAACTAAAAGTGACAGAAATCACGTTCACATGGTTCTAATATATAAATAGTCGCCAACTTAGTCCGCGCCAACCCTTTAAGAAAACCTGAAGTTACAATTGAACGTTCCCCTGCATCAGCTGGACCCCTCGTATCTGACAAGACTCTGGCAAAGCCACGGTTTATTTTCAAAAGTAAATACTGAGAAGATGGAAAGTTTATTCACAGGTAGCCCCAGGTCACAGGACGTGATCACTGCATAACAACGAAAATTATAAGGGTATGTATGGGAAATAAACTAGGCGTTTTAGAAGCCAAAATTACGAACTATGCAACAATGAAAATCACTGGCCTGAGCTCCTCTGTGTGTCGTTTTGTGTCCTGTGACGTTTTTTCGTTGATTTAAGGTGGCATTTTTGAGTTTTGATTTCGGCAGCGGCCTCTAGTCCACGTATAAGATTTCACCTCAATGGACGAAAACTAAAACGTCACAGGACACAAAAGGATACCGTAAAAGCATCGCTCTTTAAGCTCTGAACATTACTGTTTGATAATTTTAACGCATTTTCAGGCCTTTTAGAGAGTCTGAACCACCATTTTGGGGGAAGACCCTGGGGATGAGTTTGGAAGTTCAGAAAAAAAATATTCGCTGGGAAAACTTGGACTTAAAATATGAATTGGGAGCAAGTAATGATTCTGTGCGTTTTAATAGGATACGAGGATTGTATATGTACAAGTACAAATAGCCTTTAACTTCTCACGGGAAAGGGACGGCTGCAAAATGTCACTCGTGTAACAAGTGCGGAAACAATTTTAGGAAGCGTTCGTTTTAAGAACATTTGAATTCGCTGTTTTAAAGCACGAGCTGAGGTACCCCCACGTAAATTGGTTTCCTCTGATGGTTTCATTTCAGTTACCGCCGAGCCAAAAATCGATAAAGGGATCAGTTTTTGTTGAGTGGAAATATTTTCTCAGAAGTTACCGTAGAATAAATGTTTTATGACATCTTTTAGAGCACCAAAACCATACAAGATTACGATAAGGTCACCCCCGCATTTCTTGCTGGGGTGAAAAAACATACGCCCTGGGGGCTCTTGATGGCTAGGAGATAATCGAAACTATACCGGCTTGAAACAGACAACCGTTGTGAAGCAATCCATCTGTGATGAATGTAATGAGCAAATACGACTGGTACGACTAGTGCCAAGGCCAATTCGAAGTAAAGTTCGCCAGCTGCAATGCATCCTTTAAGATTGCGAATAGATCCTTCCACGCATTTGATAGACTTTTGATAGATTTTTGGTCACCTGGTAAAAATGAAAAGTGGCACTTTTGATATTAACCAGGTGACCAAAAATCTATTAACGCTGTTAGAACTTAAAAATTAGCAATATGGCTAGGTCTAAGAGTCACATCTCGCGAAATGGTAAAAATATGGTTCTACAAAGTTGACAAATTTTACAGATGCTAGTGTCCTCCTGACGAGGAATTTTGTGCTCTCCCGCCCATAGCATAAAAACGTCTGTACAATTTCCCGCAGCTCTTACTTTGCGACTCCCAAACTTCGCCATTTCCCTAATTTTAAGGTGCTCTTTCCAGTAGATCGACAGATTTTCGTTACATGGCCAATATAAAAACTAGATGTGAACTGCAAAAACTGTGGAAGGCCCTGGAGATCTTCCAACTGTTTGATTAAAAGTTATGTTTGCCTTGTACTGTGATTCGTATCATGGCGCTGTTAGTCACGCAGTAAACCATAAAAGATTCATCCTGTAGTTCATCTGTAATTGAATGTGCAATCGTTCAAGACTTTGCAAAATTTGTACAGTTTTTAACGGGGTACTTTTCATGATATGATCGCAAACATATAGGAAAAATCCTAGGATCAAAATAATTCTCTTTAAGGGGTAGTTTTTTTAGTGTTTTGCATTTGACTCCACATTTAGATTAAATACAAATTAATTTGAATCAAATACAAATACAGTTCTCCAATAAAGTGTTCCTACTACCTCTTGTAAAGTTATCGCCTCCTAAGGAGAAATGTGACTGCTTTATGGGGTTCATTTGGTTAATTCTGATCCAGTTCCACCGGAATTACAGTAAGGCTTTGGTTTGACTCGTGAGTTTCTTTTGAAAAAAATATGTACGAGGAATACTTTCTCGAATTGGTCTGAAACTGCGAAAGAAACCTTAATTGGTTATTGATTTGAGAACTGTTTACTGTCTCTGCACGGCCAGTCGTTTCTTTCGACTATTTTTTCCCGATTATTTCAATTATTCCAGATCAACAAACACCAGCACCTAACAATTAAATAGGTAGCTCAATCTTGTAATTGTCGGTTTTCGCCGACAGGCGACGTTGTCACTATTGCTTAAAACATAGGACACTGGCTTTCTTCTGCTGTCAAAATATCGATTTTCTGTTATTATGCTTATACAGCCATCATTTTTTTCTCCTCCCCTAGAGAGCATTCTAGAAGCTTTCGAGATAATATGATGAAAAAGAACTGAAAAATCAAAACTGTTCTAACTCATGTTTTACTGAATGATAAGATTACCAAAATATGTAGAAAAATTCTGACTGTCGAGTAGATAAGAAAATAATTAGCTATAATTGGGTTTGAACCTTGGAAGGACCCTAAGTCGTGAATTACCGTAATTATTATCCCCATGCAATAAATTCATTATGTCCAGGCGTGCAATAATTTCATTATCCACTTGGTGGTATAGGTTCCATAATGTGACCCCTTTGTTGACTGGGTGTTATCGTTTACAGCATGTTGTCTCTGTCAGTTTCACAGGGCGTTATTTAAGCCTCTAAAATCCACTACAAAATGATATGGTCGTTTGCAGCCTATGGAGAATTATAAAATAATACAATAGCGTTCACAACCGGGCAGGCTGCGATTGTTTCAATTCAGTAATGAAATGAGTGAGCTTCACAATGGTCAGCCGAGATATTTCCACAGAAGGACTGTATAGAAACTTGATTACCAATCCTCGTGGAAGTAGATGAGATCAATTATTTTCATGCTGGGAATCTAGATATTTTTGATTTGCAAAAATAGAAGTAGATATAAAATATTGAAAACGTAACATCATTAATGACCTGGATGAAGGAAAAGGTGAAATATGTGTGTGTGTACGACTGTGTGTATTGTTTTACAAGACGATAAAAAGAATGTGATAAATCAAGTTGTTTTAGTTTTTCTTCTAAGCAACAGTTCCTGAAAACAAAGAGGACCTCATTTGATATCAAGCTCAGTGTTATCAAACGAAGCTAAAACTGCGGGCAACGAGTCAACTTTGTTGTTGTTATGACTGAGTCAATTCGAATCAAAAACAGTAGGATCTAGAAGCAGGAAAATTATACTCTCAAACTTATTACAGAAATTGATCCTGGATCCACTAAAATCTTTGATGCAACTTATTATTCAGTTTTTGAGATTATAACGCTGGGGACAAGATAAGGACTGAAGTGTGATCATTGAAATAAAAAGCTACCCAATATTGAGGATGCTCTTTGGGACTCTTTGGGTGCTGTCAAACACGGTGTAAAAGGTGGCTCTGTGGACATCTGTTATCATATACAGCGTGGTTTTAAAATTTTGATTTTGGAATAAAAGGTTAACCTCGGGGATACGATCCTATGTCATATAAAACGTTTTATTATTTTATGAAAGGTGGGAAAGAGTTCGGCAGTGAGCTTAAATTTCCTCAGGTGTGCTAGTCTATAGTATTTTGCTTATTACACAGTAAAAGGTTAAACTATAGCCCGTGAGTTCAGTCAGGCCATAGCTGATCAAGTTATTTATGTCTTTATCATAAAACCCAACCAATACTGAAATACAAACTTCCCTGCAATAACAAGCCTCCGTAAAAACCAGACCCTTAAAAAGTTCTTTGAAGAAAAGCTTAAGTTTAAGTTTTCTATTGAAATATTTTATAATACTCTGAAATTTTGCCAGTTTTCTTGTCGAAATTTTTTAGAAAATAGTGTATTTTCTTGTTTCCTCGAAATTTAATTGAATTTCTAGTCCACTAACCGTATGCAACATTGCGACTTTCAAGGAGCGCTTGGGACGCCTCGTCTTGACAACGCAAGCGTACAGTTTGAGTTCTATAATGAACTTGATCAATCTCATCGGCGTCTTTACCTCTCTGGCGCTTAATCTCAAGCATCTCGGCATAATAACGCTGCCACGATCTGCGAAATTCCGTGAAGAGCACAGGCGTGGAACAAAACATCGCTACGGTTCCCCCTATACAACAAAACGTTCCCACCAACTTTCCTACCGCGGAAGTTGGCACGTAGTCTCCGTAACCGACGCTTGAAAGAGTGATAATCGTGAACCAAAACGTGGATGGTATGCTTGTGAACTGTGAGCTTCTACCCTCTCCCTCGGAAAAATACACAAAGCTAGAGAAAAGAATAGTGTTGAATACGATACACAGCACAAACAGCCTCATATGTTCTCCGCTATCAATGATTGTTTCGAAGAGGAGCCGTATACTTACGCTATACCTCTTTAGTTTTAGCAGTCTTACCAAGCAAACAATTTTCAACAGTGGAGAAGTATCTTGTTGTGTAACGCTCTCAAAGATGACTTTAAAATAAAAAGGCGAAATAGACGTGACGTCAATAACAGTGTTGAAAGAAAACATGAATTTCGTAAGATGTGGAGCGCACATCAAACGCAGTACAAGCTCAACAGTGAACCATATTGTAAACACAACCTCTACAGCGAACCAAACGATGCGATAATCGACGGATATTTCATGTGAGGTACTGTTTCCCCTCTGAACTTGAATCCGTTTCCGTTGAACACTCGGCAAAGTCTCCAGGCAAACACAGACCACGGACAACATAGTCAGTATCAAGCAGAACTTTTGGAAAGTCCTTTCCGCTGGCGTGACAGGTTGCTCGAAAAATCTCCACAAATTCCTCCGAGTTCTCTTGACTTTTGACAAACAAAGCAAACTGTCGTTCGCTCGCCGTTGTGCTGCGGCAAGTTCTTGATTTATTTCGTCGTCCGTATCTTCATAATTCCCATCCAGCTGGAAGAATTTCAACTCAGACGAAAACATCTCGTAAGAAACAGTCTCCGGCTTAGAAAGAATACCGTTTGATTGATAATAGAACAAAATAGAGTTGAAAACCACTTTGTCTCTATCAAAATAATATTCTCGCCGCGAAGCATTGTAAAAGCGGTTCCTTTTCGTGTGTGACCCAAGCAGTGTTCTTGGAAAACGAGATAAAGTTTGTTCGTAAGTTTCAAACTTCTCACCGCGAACATTGATTTGAATTTTTCGCTGATGCACAAAGCTCTGGCCGTTTTTAGAATTTTCGAATGCATTACATGAGGAGCTCATTGTAATTTAAATCTCTTAGGTTATGATAACTCAATTTTCAGTCAAATCCGCCAGACCAAAGTCTTTTGGAAAAAGATACGTCGAAACGCTCTACGACAGCACACGGCAGTCTGCTGTTTTCGTGAACAGACAATTTTCTGTAACATAAGAGTTTTCCCAAGTTATGACTCTTTTTGTAAGTCAATTTGACTTTCTATTTGTTGAATACGATAAATAATTAAGCGAAGAAAGAACATTTATTTGGGCTGACCAGATGTTGTGGCCGGGTTTTCCAACAGTCTTTTGAAATGTACCAACATTTATTTGTTTCGAATCGCTCTATTCGTTACATCACCAACGCATAGTTGAACAAGAATTAATGCGGTAACAAAAATAGGTACGGCATTTGGAAAAGACTCCCCTCGTATTTTCCCATTGCAAGTTTGGGAGAAGATGAAACGACAATATTAAATTATGCATTCTAAATAAATTTTCAGCAACCCCCTATTGAGAATTGAAAATCACTAGCTTTTACGAATTGAGGAAGTCTTCACAAGATTCAGCGGATAGTTGAAACGCGCGCAATTGAAAGCGGACTCGTTCTATTGCATAAATCTACATGGAAATTTACTGAAATAGTTAAACCTGACTGTTTACCTTTTTCGTATCATTATTTCAGTCATAATGTCTTTTTAGTACGGAGCGTCTCTGCAAGCTTAATTAACAAAAGTGGAAAGTTTTTAACACTTCACCAACAATCTTAATATGCTAAAAAATTACGAAATTGATTATTTCTGGCAAACAATCATTTTCTGGTGATCTGAGTAGCTGTTTCTAAATTTTCCGCGACATTGTATCTTATCTAGTCGCCTTCAATTGTTTATTAAATTGACACATTGTATGAAATTACGGGCTGAGATATTGTGCTGGATTCATTTACAATTTCGTTTGACGTGAGATTATAAAACAAACTCGAACTTCTCAAAACCGAACATTTGTTCCTTGCTGAGAAAAATCGTAAACAGCAATTGGTGTAATTGTTGAAATCTTTCAATTAGTTGTCAGATAATTGACATGACAATCGAGAATATCAGTTTATGAGCCGAATTCAGTGTGCATGTGTCCGTGATGTTTATAGAAAAATGAGGAGGCACCTTTCTTTAACAAAATCATTTTAATCCTTACCAATGATATGCTAAATGTATTATACTTGAGCGACGAGCACTCTTTGTGTCAAAAAGAGAGTAATATTCTCTTCTTTGCGGTCGTTACAAATACATAGAATTCGTCTGAGGAAAAATCAAATGTATCAAATTAAATTGTCAAAAAATATCGTTCACGTAATTATGGCTAAATCATTTTTATTTTAGTTTTCGCTTATATCGTAATAACGCACAGATTGCACTTTTAAAAACCTGGAACTTGTCTTTATTTTAACAGATTTTAGCAACGTGCAAATAAAATCAAGTGCTGGCTAACAACAATGTCCAGTTTAATTTATCACTGCGAGATAATACTGTATGATGTGTCAATCTGTTGTCTAAATTCCAACTCAGAGTCTTTTTATTTGTTTCCGTCATGTTATTACTGCAAAACGTGAAAAAATGAAAAATTTTGTGTGTCGACGTGACCAACACGCGTCACCCATTATACAACAACACAAAATTACGGCATTAGCTGCGGATGCCATCTTGATTCAAAATTCAAATCAATACCCTCGATTCCTAGTTCCCAGCCTCTCAACGGTTCACAGAAACTAAAAATGATAATGGTTAAATGGGCCATTTCCGAGTTCATGGCTGCCTCCTCTTTAAAGCGAGTCTAAGTGCGAAGTTTTTGTTATGAAAATTAGTTTTCATTCATATGTAAAGTAGAACTAATAACCATCACAAAAACTTCGCACTTAGACTCGCTTTGAAGAGGAGGCAGACATGAACTCGGAAATGGCCTATTGCCGCATGAAATTTTATTTGAAAGCGAATAATGTATTTAATTTTGAGTGCTTGGTAATCCAGATGTAATGGAAAACATAGCGCAGAAGGTTAGTACTGATCAGTTCAAGTCGGAACTTCTCGTTTGCTTTTTGGCATTGTTACATAAAAGGTTTCAACTGTGTATGGGCAGTTTCAGAAGGCTTCCGTCAGTTCCAGAGAGCAGCAGCAAACTTAAATTAACTATTAACTCGGGATCGGCAATTTATCTCCCTGTAAAAGTACCTTATTGGTACTAATTTTCGCGCTAACTTAATTTCTTATAACATGTTATCGTTCTCTTTTTTTTTTTTTCAGTGTTAGTTACGTCTCTAAACGACAGACTCTTTCATTCCTATCCCATCCATCCCATCGTTCCTTTCGCCAGCAGCCTGGAGAAGTCTAGCAGCAAGTACATGAAGCATATCAGGATCTTTGGCGGATCTGTACTGGGCGCACTGTTGGCTGTGACTTGCTTGGCTAATCTTACGACTCCCTACTTCTCTGATAACACTGCTGCGATTTGAACATACTACTGTGCTCTGCCCAGAATCTAAGCGGGATCCAACAACCGTGCTCGTCCCAGAGTTCTTTCGTGATTCTGAAAGCAGTAATGTTGAAGGCTCCTCTATTTCTGGTTCGACTTCAGACGAGTTTAAGCCGGATGAATCTTCGAAGCTTGGCTCGTTGAGATCTCTTCCAAGGACACTATTGGACCCTCTCCTGGAGTCCCTGGATTTAGTGGGGTTTGAAAATGACATCGTTTTTGAGCCCCCAAAATAACTGCTCATGGAACTTCTGGAAGATCCTCCACGGGAAGGACTGCTTCCAAGGCCTAAACCACGGAAGGAATCTGAAAGGGGCGAGGACGACCCTCTGCTGGTGTGAGACTGCGGCTGCTGCTGCAATAGAAACTTTGTGATGGATCCACGATGGGACATTGTAGAATTAAAGACAGTGTTTATAGAAGTATCAAATGACAAGCTGTTCAGTTTTGAGAACGAGCTATTCTCTCCATCATCGTCTTCATCGCTATGTGCACCGTCGGCAAACGTTTTGAAATATTCCAACTCTACTCTGTCTGTTTCACATAAACTGCTGTCGCCCTTGTCATCTTCACTACTCCTCGGTCCACTGCCTCCGCTGCTACAGCTTTTCAATGAACTACTGGCGATAAATCTCCTTGGCATCTGCGACATCCTGGGTGTTGAGGGACGAGAACTAAAGAGGCTTTCTAACCGGCTTTGTTCGGAATCTCGGCGGAAAACACCATCCTGTTGGTTAGGCACGAGCCAAGGTATAAGGAACATGATACAGGCAGAAAGGGTCGTTGTGGCTCCACAAATATAGAATGCGGTATGGTACGAGTGAAGCATGTCGAAGATCATGCCTGGAAGTAAAAAGAAGGATAAAAACATGTCATGTTGCCTCCAGCAATTTGCTATTGACTACTGTGGAGGGTGAATTGTTCAAGGAGACTCTTCCTCATTTTTTCATAGACTACTATTAGTCCGCCTTTTCTCTAAAATCCATTGAGCTCTCATCCCAGCGCACACATTCACAAAACAACCTGGTTTGAGATTGGGGCAGGAGCCCATCACTAGGAGCGTACAACTCCCATACTAAGCCTATGTCACGGCATTTTTACAGACCGATTTGTTTTTAGTATATCTTTTCCCGCGAAAAAGGAAGTTTCGGTACAAGTGATACTGCATCATCATCACCTTTCATTTGTTCTAAAGTTTCTCAGCTTCGCAGATAAACTTTAGAACAAAAGAAAAATTGAGGAAAAGTTTCGCACGAGAGAATGGGGATAATGCCGGGCGGGAGCATTGTGATTGGTCATTGGGGCTCCTGTGGGAGTCCCATATTTGCGGCAAATTCAACCTGAATGTAAATCGGTCTGTGACTAGTGTTCTAGTGTTCTAGTGTTCTAGAACGTTCATTATCAACTGTTGAATTTCTTTATTCGGATTGACCCAAATTATACTCAGCACATGTGAAATGCGACCTTTAAAACGGGTTTAATACTTGTTTTGAGGAAATCATCAGTTAGCAGTGATAAACTTTGATTGATTGAAACTCAGAAGAACAAATTCTCAGTGTGACTTATGTCGCAGAACATTCTCACTTCCACTCTATAGTGTGCTTGCAACGCATTTTTGGTTTTGTCATACCTGCAAAGGGAGGCCCCAGCGTAAGAGTCAGCGATATGACTCCGTATAGACTTCCAAGCGCAGTGGGTAGCTTATGCACTCCAACAATATCGGTATTCAACACTGCAATAAGCACGACATAGAGTCCTTCAAACAAGCCAAGTATCACCACTACTGTCACCAGCGAGGAGTAACTTCTCGCCAGCGGACAAAGCGTCGTTGTTACTCCGAAACCAGTGATCGCCATCTGTGTCATGAACAGCCGATTCACTTTCGGGTGGTCGGAAAACTTGCCGAAGACGAACCGACTAATTGTCGAAGCGATTGACATGAAACCAACTAACAGGGCTGCCTTAGAAGGGGAAATCCCAATTCCCTCCACGTGGCTGACCTATTTCGATGACAAAAAAAAATCCATTTGCTTATAAAAACACTTACAGCTACATATTTCTCGGGGTTTTTGGCACACCCTCCATATTAAAAAGGGAAACGTTTCCTATAACGATCGGGTTTTTGAAAACGCATCACCTTTGACCTGAACGTGTGAAAACGCATTGTTGCGGGTCTAGTGAAAAAATACGAAACGTTTGTAAGTCCCGATGCCTTTTTTGATCGTTCTGGAGCAGAAGATGGCAGAAAACGCATCCAACTGAGTGCTGAAAATTGAAAACTATACGAAAACGACCTAAAGTCTAATGCGTTTCCCTGCTCTCAATGTCCTTTAGCCACTGTTTTGCTGTAAATTTCCATAAACATCCCGTTGATCCCTATGAAGCGTAATTTGTGCATGTCAGATCAACCTTGAAATCACCTTTTCCAGACCTTTGATAACGCCACTGAAGGTGGATCAACTTGCACTGAAATCAATACCAGTTACTAGCACCTTTAACGTTCTCGATGAATACAGCATCTCGCCATGTGGTATATGTAGAAGGTGAAGCATTTTTTTCCTG
>OX419344.1:11743803-11823803 GCA_948470475.1 Galaxea fascicularis
ACAATGCACCGACAGTGAATGACAGCCAAACAATTGTCTGCATCCCGTCCGCCATGTTTTTTTTTCTTGAGGGAGGTCTACCGGAAACTTGTTTCCTGTTGCGTCCGCACTAGTTTCCAAAAATATATTTTTTTAGATATCCTAAAGGCTATACTGGAAGACTCCCTCTCTGTCCCATTATGGCTCTTGTAGCAAAACAATGCAATATATATTTCTCCTGCTCATAGTCCCCTCAACTTAGTCCCCCCAACATATTTAACCTTCACAGTAAAATAACAAAAGTCAAAACGGATACCGGATAGCGGGTACCGGATTGCGGATACCGGATAGCGGATACCGTCCATGAAGAAGCTTTTCTTGTTCTACCCGGCTTTCGCTCTCTGTTACGTTTCAAGGGCAACCTCCTCATCGATCGGTAACTGCTTCGATACCTCGCTTTTTCCTTTCCTTACGGTTTCCACATTTTCTTGAACCTCCGGCATTTGCAATGTCCTTCAAACAATAAATTAGTTTCACCGGCTGCATTACTATCAAACAAATTTGACACAACATCTCCAACATCCAACTGCGAACATTCTGATTTGCAATGTGGCTCGTTGGACGACTGATATAAAAAACTTATAGGGGTGGATGGTTCAAGAGAGCCGTCAAAACTGCTCTTGGTAAAGGATATTTCTTCCTCTGAGTTACTCATCTCTTTCTGACAAACCTACTGTTTGACCACTCCACATGGTTGACATCGAAATATTTAGAATATTTGACAATAGTATCTCAAGAGAATGGAATATTTTGGCATTACATGAGGAAACCTCGCCAAGTGACAAATAAGCATGCTATTTACCTGTCCCACGGGGGTATGTGATATGTTCACCTGGTAGCTTCTGGTACGGCGGTATCAGTTGAATATATCACATACCCCCTCATTCCTGGTAAATAACCCTCACTTAGCAAAAAACAAACAAAGAAGCAAACAAACAAACGAGCGCCAGGACAAAATGCAGCCGAGTAAATGCCATTTGAATTACCTCTAAAACTGTTCCTTTTAGTAGGCCGCTTCTTTACTACTTTACTGTCCCTCAAGCAAACATGAAGGGAACCATTTTAAACTAACCAAGTGTTGGAAAGAATAACTCACAAATTAATGTGTCTAGGAAAGGGCACTATGGCGGCACGTGCTAGCAGGCATTACCACTTAAATCTATCAGATTCAGTAGAGTTTGAGCCCGAGCATTAAGAGCTGTGGACAGCTGTTTCGGCCTTTTTGGGTCGAAACAGGCCGATGAGGCCTAACGAGGCCGAAACAGCTGTCCAGGCCTGTAAGGAGGTGAGAGGCAAAGGATATGAAAGGTGGCGAAATCTAATGCGTGAGCCGGGGTGATCTTAAAAGAGTACAGTCATGCCGTTTCTGTCAAATCAGGAACAACCCAATACTCAATGCCTTCTTCTCCTGATACGATTGGTAAGGATGCAAAACGGATTGCATTTTGAAAAATTTAGTCGGAATTTTTCAAATTTAAAGTCATGGCCAAAAATGTCATGGATGACTTTTTCTTCATAAACTCGAACGATATCTTTCTCCTACATTTTAAGGAATGTTTCGACATGAGTAAGTCATTATTGAAATAACATAGTTTTGGCCGGAAAACAGCAAAACTCTCATCTTTACCACCTTTTTCACCTTTACCACAAATCTTTGCGAGAGACACACTGGCATAGACGATTGGCATCACAAGCGTCCTGCGGAGACAAGCTCGGTACAACAACAAGTGGATAATAAACGCAATAACGCGTCACTGGCACTGTGGTAGTACAGCAAGTTCCCAAAGAAACCGAATATGTCAAGGGGAAACCACGGCTCATCGCACAACAAGATATAGCCAGCATCATAATCTAACTCACCAATTAACCTGTAGAGGGTAGTCTCGCACCTTGACCTGCGCAAAAATTCACAATTCCCCAATCAATTTTCTCCCTGCTTTAAAAAGATACTCAGCCGGAAACCCCAATTCAGTTTTATTTTTCAGCTTCCAATTCGATGTCACAATATCATCTCAGCGGTGACAGGTCATGCCATTGTGCGCGTTACTAAGCAACACTGCTGTCCTGATTTTCATTCTAACACTGGCGCAGACCTTTACTTGGGCCGCCGAGATGTGAGATCATATGCATCACATCTTTTAAACATTTTCCACACCTTCTGACTTTATGATAACACTATACTGTACATTGCTCAATGTCTTCGATTCGTGTAATTCTTTTCGACTGAAACAACCAAATAAACGCCGTAAGAATCCGAAGTGACTAATGTCATTCCTCTTCAACAGTTTCCTGAGCCTGCTACTCTTTGTTTTTGTAGACGAGAGTGGCACAAAAAACATGAATAATGCCGCAGTTAGTGATATGACACCGCAAAAGTAGAACGCCCCGGCATAATCTCCAAGAACGTCGTACATCCAGCCTGGAAGAAACAAAAAAAGCTACCTAACTCTTTCGCGACCAAACTCAGTTCACTGTGGTCTGTCACAGTTTTCCCAACCTTCTTTGCAGTCTCGTATCAAGATGTGAACACGAGACTAGCTTTTATTGCGTACTTCACTGAAGTTAACCCGAAAATTAGTAGTATACGTCTGGTAATTAAGACCCGCGACTACTATACGTCTTTACAAAAATCTTACAGTAAGACGTCGCCGCTACACCTGGCTACTAAAAGGCCAGCATGCATTTTTGATGAAATAAGGTTTGTTTATTTTTTCTACAAAAAAAAACAAAACCAAACGAAAAGCGGTTACATGTAGGTCAAGAAATTGAATGAGAAGGAAGTTAAAAGAACAAAATAGCTTGGAGTATTACACTGGCTTAGACACAAAATGGTCTCTAAACTGGAGAACACTAGGCAAACCTGCAATAGGTGGTCCAAGAAACATTGGAAAGGCCATCACAGTGAATGCACTTCCAAGCCCGTAAGACATCTTTTCCGCGCCAACGATATCACTTGTGACCAGCGGAATCAGCAGTACAAAGCAGGCTTCAAAGAAACCGAAGGTAATAGCATAAGCCGTCAGGCCTCCGTAACCTGTAGCCAGGGGAACAAAGAAAGAACATAATCCGATTGAAAAGACGCCGAGCTGATACATACGTATTCGGTTGACGCAAGAAAGATCGGCCATTTTGCCGAAGAACAGTCGACCCACTGTAGAGGCCACAGATAAATAGCCGATTAGGAACGAAGCATCCGTCGGGCTAACTCCAAGATCTTCGGCGTGTCTGACCTGTGTTTTTAAAGAGCAAACGAGTGAAATGTTAATTTACCTTATGACTAGAGCATCAGAAAGGAAAGGGGTAAGGATTTGAACTCGCGCCCATTTTAATCTCAGGCCAGAGGCGTGAGTTACTCTTCCTTCTTTTGAATAAAATCTGCCCCCTCTGCTAACACGTTGCTAGCCAAGGCAGGAAAATTTTTGGCTCTTGAACCTGTTTGGGCTCATACCGTGCGAAATGACCACGGGACAGACTGAGCAACACTTACAACTCCCGGGTTTGCTTTGAACGCAAGAGAGGAATCGGCACGAAAGCGATATCGATAAAGTTCGTCAAGCTCCGACTCATGACCGATTATGGCACGCATACACGAGCTTGTAAGATAGACGTTTGCCGAGTGAGGGCTCCGTTAAACCAACCTTTTTATTTAATAATTTTAAAAAGGTGAATATCTTACCAGATGCACAAATGGCACAAAATATCCAAGTTGAAATGTCCCAAGTGAGGCAACCCAAATAACGTAACCTTTGTTCTTGAAAATACTCCAGTCAAAAAGCTTCCTTGCCTCTCCCCTGTTAGTTCTATTGGTGTGCTGCGAGTACTTGGCGGAGACTGGTCGGAAAGTCGCCCCACATATCAACACTAAGCTGAAAATTGCCGCCACAACACGAAACGTGTTTGCAACTCCGAACCGAAGAAATAGCGCTTGCACGACTGGGCCAATCACCAGAGTCCCAACACCGCTTCCAGACGTAACCAAGCCATTCACGACTGCTATGCGTCTTTTGAAGTATTTGGAAAGCACTATGATTGTCGGAAAATAGCACAAGCTAGTCCCAGTCCCAAACATCAGACCATAGGTGAAGTATAGAGGGAGGAGACTGGAAACTATTGAAGACAGCAGAAGCCCTGCTATACATATGAGCCCCCCGCAGATGGTGACGATTCGACAACCCAGTCTCTCACACAGAGAGGTGGTCAGTGGACCAAGAAAGAACATTATGCCAGTTGCGAGGGAACCCACCCATGCTGGAAATTAAAAAGAAACAGCTTAGCTTTAACAAGAATGATAAAATTTCTCATCTTTTAAAACGATGAACTGAAAATGATGATCGACGATCCCAAACAATCGGTGAGTTGCTGAACTTTGCATGTCATTTACATTTCAGTCTTTCTCTATTTAAATTCTTCTTCATTTTCCCGACACATTTTGTTTGAGGATGATGATAATCATTTCAAAAATTAAAAATCTTCATTTTGAACGAGAGGCGGTAAAGAACGGGTTTTAGAATTTGCGAGAGGCATAGTCGTTTTAGGTTTAAGAAATCAAGAAAAAAAGATGTCAGTCTGAGAAAAAATTTCGACCCCGCTTGAATAACATGTTTGACTAAAATGTTGAGATACTGACGCCTAACCACTGAAAGGCCATTCGCCACTGCTAACGGGTGTAATTTGCAAAATGATTTTACTTTGAAATCCAGGTCTTCGAATTTTCTCTTCCGCTCGCCTCGCCGTTCGCGCTCGGCCGATGAAACGCCAGTTATGCAGGCTAGCAGTGTACAACCTTAGGTCACTTGCGATCAAATTCCAGAATGTACTTCCAAAGAGAACGTAATAGAAACGGCGTCACAAAAGCGAAGTAAGAAAAACGAATGCCAACCTGTAGCTCCTCTCTGAGACTTCAGTACTTTAACTAGTTCCGTGTAAACAATCCCTGCTGTGTTTTGCATTCCAAGCACAATAAATTGAACCAGAAATGCACCAAGACAAACAACCCAACCCCATCCCCCATCGGGATGGGTTCTGACCTCGATGTCAAATTTTTGATGAGTGTCGGCGTGGGCCAGGTTGTTATCTGGTGGTTTTCTTCCCAAACTGTCAATCACATCTGTGGTATCACGTGTGATAGTTTGTTCTCCGATACTTTCATGCGGCGTGGTCCGAGTACAGCGCATTTTTTCTTTTTTCTCTGATGAACCACTTGATATTGAAATTGAAATGTTAGATATTTCTGGGAAGACCAAAGGTGTTTCATACAGTACAGGAATTGATTTCCTTGAGCCATAGCCATTTTCTGTGCCATGTTCGGAATTAGCTCTCTGTAATTTTGGCAGTGAATCCTTCTTTGCAAATGTTGTACTTTGTGGTGCATTTTCTGTGTCCATTTGCTCGACGTTAGTTACTTCCAACATGAATTCTGTTTCTTGGTTTACAGAGCACGTCGCGTTGCCTTTCGTTGATTCGTCCTCCAATTGAATTGCCTCATTTATTAGTCGTAAAGTGTCATACACAATTTCTGAGGACTCTTTGTATGTAACGGCCATTATAAAACTTTCAATTGAGTTAAGATCTTGTTGCAGTGGGTAATTCTTTTCTGGGTAATCCTTTTCTTGTGTCCCTTCCGCGTGATCATTCTCTGTGGGTGATAAATCTTGGCCTATTTCTGAAAGCTCGTTTAGTATGGAAACTTCTCTGTGTTTGGTTTCGGGTACTATTACGTCGTTTTCATCCAAAGTGCTCTTGCTTTTGTACTCAGTTTCATTATTTGAGACTTCTTCGTCGAGTTGTAAACCACATTCATGTTGATTAAAGCGCGATTCCTTATGATTGAGACTGGTTGCAATTTGCTGTGGATTCACTTTAACCTTTATGTTCGATGACACTTCGTTGACAGCGCCTGAGCATTTGTCCCTTGCGCTAGATGCATTACATTCATAAAGTCGTAGTCCATATTCTACATCTCCGCATTCTCCAGTGAAAACCGACCCTTTTTTCTCTTTATTCCTCTCATGGTGTTCGGGCATTCCCGTGAAAACACGTAAATGCTTGCAAAGCAAGCGAAAGTTCAGCAGAGAGAATTGTCCAGGGTAAGGTCAATTGAAATATCGGCCACTTGCCCAAAGCTTTCAGTGAAGTCATCTGTTGCTTATTGTTCTGAAAAGGACAATGAACAATCAGTTAACAACTGAAGGTAAAGAAAAAAATAATTAAAAAGAATAAAAAGAAAAACCAAAACAAAACAAAACAAAGTAAAGGAACGAAATAAACGACTGCAAGTAAGTAAATCAATAAGTAGGAACAATGAAACAGAAAGAACCTCAAACAAGTAAGAAACGTTTACAGTTACAAACAGTGTTTTCCTCTCCTGTCATATTTGGGGACGAAAACAAGTTGCTTCTAACAATTACGCAAAAAAAACAAACAAAAAAAACAGGTAAATGGACGTGAAAACCTCAGACCAAACATGTAACTGATAGTAAGGGCTTGACAACATGTGTATGGAAAACCGATAGCCTAATGGTACATGCAGGAAAATAAGCGGTGAATATATGAATGAATGAATGAATGAATGAATGAATGGATGGATGAATGAATGGATGGATGAAGTACGCGCGCTATGAGTGGTCAATTTTGCGGGCCGTATTCCACTGTACGGCCTGCTAAATTTAAAAGTGGCGGCTTGACGTCAACTAGTTTCCTTTCCGCGTGCCTGGTTAATCTCAGAGATATAATAAATAACCTCGTTTTCATTCATCGGGAAAAATGAGGTTTTCCTCGTTTTTCCCCATGCTTTATAGCCCGCGCGCTTCGCGCTTGGAAAACTCAGTCCGTTACTCAGACCTCACGGACCTCGAACTCGGTACGTGAGCGGTATGTAATAAATAAAGTTATAAAAGTATAAAATCAACTATGAAAACAATTGTATACGTAAGACAACTATAAAACTACGCACACAAGAGCTAACACATAAGTACTCATTAGAGGATCTGTTGCCACCGATGCCGAAGCAAAGGGCCGTGTGACTACGAGACCACAAGTATATTATACCACAAGTGAATAACAAGGGATTTAAAAGACGGTTTATAAAAAATAGAGGACTTTTAACTGAAAATTTACACAGTTTTTGCCTGGATGAAAATGTTTTTAGAAAATAAATAAAATTAGTAAGATTCAGCTGGATTATTTATTGTTTATTTTCTGGTTGTAAATTTGAACGATCTTTTCAAATATCAGTGCTACTAAAGATTAAGGTAAAGACTGAAAACAAATCGCTGTTTACGCAGCTAAGATGGAAAGATTGAAAAACCTGAAATGAAATTGTTGGGAGCCACGTACTGATTAATGTTTTAACGGGTCTTCTATGAGGATTTAGTTCTTCCATGTCGACATGCCGTTTGTTCTTTTGCAAATAACGTTGTTATATAAAATAAAACAATTAATTTATTACAAGCACTGGAAATATACTAACGCGAGTAAAAGCAAGAAAAGGGTTGGCCTAGTTCGCCCGCGTGTGAAGTAATACGTGGAGCAATATATTTTGTTTTTGTTCGGGCTGGTCTTCGTAGCAAGTAGCGGTTGTTTTGTGATGGAACAGTTACAGAACCTTAACAAATAGGAACGGAACAACAAAGCAGCAGGTAAGACTTGAGTGATCATAGACTGAACTACGTCACAGCACGATTAACGACGTAACATCGAGAGAAAAAAATCATTACTACTATCTGCGAAGTAGATAAAAAAGTTACTTCACTGACACCAATATTCTTTTTTATTTTGCAGTTGCACCATATTTTTAAGGATAAGCACTTACCTTTCAGCAAAGTAACGGCAAACCATCATCAGATCAGAGTCATCCATCATGCTGCTCGTGTTGATCACGAGCCATTTGCAACTTAAATGGTTACGTCATACATTCCAAATGAACTAATTAAAAATTTATAGTAAAACTAATAACTAATGACGTCACTTCAAGTTAGGTCTACACTTGGGGCGAAACAGCTGTCTTATTGTAGGATGTTTTTTCATGGTGACTGTTCCGTTGGACAAAGAATAGACGCTATAAAATACAAACGAATTCAAACTCGCACTTGGCTTCGAAAACATTCAAAAGAAACTCAAGTTAACGTATATCAGCTGTCTCCGTGCCTGATGTCAACACAGCAGTGAGCTTGACAGGTTGGCATGACAGTGTAGCAACAATTAGCAACAACGGTTTGCCTAGCGCGCGCAAGCAGCCCGGACATTAGCTTTGCGGGTATGTTATATGGTCCTCTGAACGGAGACGTAATGAGTGGCTGTAGAAAATATCCATACCTCCCCCGCCACCTACAGACGTGGTTGGAAGAAATTCAAAGGGAGAGGGAGGGGACCCACAAATTGCATATAACATACAATGCTGTTGGTTTCAGTCCACTTTTAATAAGGTGTTTGAACCATTGAATCACCATCAAATCCAATATTTTCCAATTTTCCTTAATTTTCCACTGCCCCCCAAATTTAGTCCTTCAAAACCAACCAAAAATCACCAAAACATTCAAACTCTTATAGCAACCCAAATTGGGTGATGCAGAGACGATAGACCGTGAAGCGGTTTTTAATGGGTTTTGGATGCAAGTTACAAACATACAATGCTAGACTTAGATATATTTTTAAGCCTATAAGCTTTAGTTGTCCGCATATCCTGCGCATTAGTGTTTTTATTACCGATGTCTAAAAAATCGAAAAATTTGAAAACTCGCAAAATAGGTTGGTAGTTAATGGGTTAAAATAACTGAGGAGAAAGTGCTTCCTTTGTAATGACATCTGCAAATATTTAGACTTTCTAGTCTTCTTGTTACAGGTTTTGCTCTTTTTTATCATTGGGCCCTGGGACCCACTCGGTCGGCTCAGTTTCCCAGGGCCGCTCGGTCAACACCTCGTGTGTTGTACCATCAGTTTACGGAAAGGTTCATATTACGGTTGTGCTATTTGTTTAATTTTTCACCCGCTGCAGCACCATCCATGTAAGTTTTCACCTTTCTGTTATCTTAGTGGGTAAGATTTCCGCAGAGGCCCTACATTATTTATGCATACAGTCTTTTGTTTTTCGGAAACAATAGAAGTAACAATAGACACCCTTTGGGATTACTGTGTTTTCTGTCTTCAGTTTTCATTCCATCGTTTTCTGTATTTCATTTTGTATGTAGTTTCACCACACGGCATACGGCACACAATTAAACATACTAGTTCACAAGTCTACACGTTTGCCTTTGGTTGACACTGCGCTCAGAACGCGACACTTCTCAGATAAGGACGATAAACCGGAGGTCCCGGCTAACAACTCTTTACAACTTTTTATTGATTTCGAACAAATGACAGTAAAAACAGATGTTTTGTCCAAAACGTAAACGCTTTTCTGGAGGTTTTGAACAAAGGATATTACCTTTTCACGGTTATACAATTAAAACTTGAACACTGTCTTTAAAAAGAAAATCGACAAAACAACTGTAACCCCACTAATGCACAGAACATTAATAATACATTAATGAAAACGCTAGTTTGCTAGGACACATTGTTGCCGACACAAATGTCTCCCCGTTTGCGCAGCATGGAAACAAAACATTCATTTTGTGTCCCACGCGTTTGCCGGGCCTTTAACGTTTTGAGTGCTTCTGAGTCAAATCAGGGACACTCAACGAGCCAAACCAACCAACAGCTGTAAAAAGGCATTTCTGAGTACCGCATGGTGTTTGAAGTCTGTTTGAAATAATGTTTCCATTAGCTAGACGAATTTGATCTGTCCGGATTCCTTCGCTAAAATTTTGATTGCTAGTCGAAAATTTTAGGGAACAAAATAGAAATTGCTAGCTAAAGAAGCTAAAGTGAACTTTCCGCGAACTTTCTAGAGAACTATTTGCCTTTCGAAAATGCTAGCTGATGGTTTTGACTGCCAAAAACAGCAAAAGTGACCCTTCTAAAAACATCAGGGGTCATTATTTCCCAATTGTGAATCTTTTACGACACGTTTCAGTTGCGAAAAATCCTAGCGCACTCTTTGATCGACGCCGAAAACCTAAGGCGAACTACCCTCGACCGAACAGATATCTACTGAAGTTGGGTGCCCCTGTCAAATGAATACTTTTAATAGAGCATTAAAATTTCTGGCTTTTTACAGTCTAAATCAACTACCATTTTTTCCAACCAGAGGACTGAGCAAAATATTAAACTCCGTCACCCCTGTAAATCCAAAGACCAAAATTCAAATTCTCATTTTTTTTGTTGCCCCTAGACGTTTCCTACAGAGGCAGTGGGGACGAGCTGTTAAAATATTAAGCAAATTTATCTTGTGTGATACTGTCCTTAATTCTCATCACCACGCTGTTTTTTAGAGCATTGATAATGCAAGGAGAAATTTGGTGCTGATCACTCTTAGGGTTTGAAGGGTTAATGAGATGCAATTTTATCCCTGGTAAAATACAGTGCCTCTTGAAATGAGTTTTTGGCAGTACAGAGGCACTTGTCCCCTGTAGGGGAGGGGTGGGAAAATAAAGTGATGTCACACATAGTTACCATATTATTAAACTTGTGCACTGCCTACACAAAGGGATAGGAATGATTGATTTGACTTATGTCAGTAATTATGATCAAGCCCAGTAACTTAAGGTACCTTTTTTTGTTTTATCGTTTTATCAAACAATTAGCATGATTTTTGTTCCAGGCTTCATTACCACTACTGCTCAAGAAGTGTTGATAACTGCAAGGATCACTTATAAGTGCATCAAATGATCCACAGTTCAATTTTATATATTTTCACATTTATGAATTAGACCTCTAGCCAAACTTTTGGTGTGGTCTTTCTTGCAAACCAAACTGGGGTTGGAGAGTGGGGTATAGATTAAGTGAGCTGGCCTTCTTGTTCCTCTGCAGTTGATGGCCTGTGTATTTTAACATTTTCAAGCTGTTCAGTCGATCATACCCCAAATATCATCCCACAAATTTCAAAGCAGTACACCAAAACCTGTTGTCACTTTTTTGCAACTCTAGAACAAGTTGCTTAAAGTTTTTTATTTTTTTTACTATTAACGCAACTCTAAAATGAGTCAAGTGTTACAAATGAGTTCTGAATCTGTCAAACTACAAAAATCGCTCACATACATGTGAATATCAGATAGCAATAATATGAAAACTCAAGCAAATTTACACCCAAACTGGGGTTGTTTTTTAAACACATTTATGCATGTACATGTAAACAATGACTTCAACAAAATGAGGTTTTAGTGCTTATCTGAACAGTAAGAGATCTCATTTTGATTGTAAAAATATTTTTTCTTTTCTCCTCATAAAAGATTAAAAGTTTTCACATTGGGGTACTATTTTCAAGACTATCCACAGAAAGCACAACTCAAAAACAAATACTTAACGCAAATTGGAAAAATTGGTTAGAATGATTCTTAAATATGTGTACTTTCATCACGGTAATCAGTCATATATTACTCAGAAAATCCTATCCCACTGCTACCCTTTCAGAATAAAATATGCATTGAGAAATAGTCATGTTGTTTTGGAAATAATTTTAAAATATTGAAACCTGTGTCACCATAAATAACTCTTTAACTTGAAATTTGATAACTGAGGTTATGTCTTTGAAGGGAACTTTGAATCAGGTATGTTTTTTAGTAACTTCCTTAACACTGTAATTGAATTTATGGAATACGCTTTCAATCAAATATTAATAATTAATAATTTGTGTAGTTTTTGCCACTTTCCTCTAACTATTAACTAGAATTAAATAATTTTAACCAACATGTAGTTATGTAAGGAAATCCACCCTTTTTTCCTGGCTTAAGCAATGATTTTTTTGACAGAGTAGGAATGATTTGCCTGTTATATACCTTTTTCAACCCCGAGTCTTTCAAAAAAGATGGCACTATAAACTAGAGCACTTAGAGTGTACTCCTGTGTAGTACCGGTTTTGGTATCACCAACATAAAGTTAATTCTAGCTCACCTCTAAATGTTGAAACTAACAATATATTCTTGAAACCAAATCAAAAAGCTAACAAACAAAGAACAAGAAACTTTCATACTAAGTTAAGTGCTAGGACAAAGGTGCACAATAGTTGTGTTAATTTTGTTTGGTTCAACTTAATGTAAAACAAAAGGTTTTGGATTTAAAATCTTCTTAACTTTCTTCCAACTTCAAAAATTGATAATTTTATCTTTTAGCCATAGCATGGAGATAGCCACACAGTCCAAAATCCAACCTTTCTGTTTAGAAGAAGGTCTTGTCTTTCTGGTTGACATTAAAGCTTAATTGACAACATTGTTGTAAAACGCAGTTAATGGAGCGTGACTCGCTATTTATCACGTTATATTTGTAAACGCTACTTAATGCCAATGAGACATGAATGGACTTCTGTACCCTAACAAATACGACAGAGATCCTCTATTCATGTGGCAATGCTGTCTGCTACATTCATATATTTCGTTCTGTATGGCTATAAGGAACAAATACTCCCATTCATGTCTTGTCTTTTCTGGTTGACATGTACATATTTTGTGGTAAATGTCATGTGCCAAATGATATTTTAGATACCACTGTTTAGTGCAAAACCATGCAAGAGATTGTCTTGTTATTGAAGGTACTACTCTAAACATGCCCATAAACATCACGATAATTAATTATTTTCATTGAACAATAAAGCTTCTTGCTAACAATGTTGAAGTTTTAAACCAAAATTTTGTTTCCATGTATCTTGTACAGGATAGTATTAATATCTTATCTTTTGTTACATCTGTAAAGCAGGAACAGTTCATATAAACCCTTGCAATTCAAGAATCAAAAATCTAATCAATGTTTCAGGTTTTGGTGCAAGTCAATTCTTGGCATGAAACCTCTGACATTAAGAACAATCCTGAAGCAGCATTTTTCTGTTGTCACACTCTAGTGCAAAATTTCAAATTCTCTTGAAGATTAACTTTCATGTGTTTCTGTCAAATGAAAGGGTTATAATGATGTTAAACTCATCATGCTAAGCATACCAGTCTGTGAGTGATGACCCTGTTTGTCTTGCCTTATACAACTGTCTCCTTTCCCACAACGACGAGGTTCTCGTTGTGAGGAGGAGGAGGCTGTTGAGGGTTATTGGCAATGTGCTGAGGAATGCAGGCAATGCTTCCACATTCGCTTGCCGCAACCTCTTTTGGCATGTCCATGTATCTCCTTACAAGTGAAAACACAGAACTGCTCAGTTCACCTCTGAGTTGAAATAGCCTGCTTTGTCTAACGTTTAAGGTGTCCACTGACACCAGACATGTCTCTCGCACTGTTGAAATGCTATTTGTGCTAAGTCCAAGCTTGTTTTTGTGATTGTTTACACTGAGAGTGGAGAGGTGGTCACCATTGCCTGCAACACTGTAAAAGGATGCAGGTCTGCAGTCATCTTCTGGTTCCTCAATGATCACATCTGGCACGACAGGATAATAACCTCCATGCATTTCTTTTTCCTTCTCAATAATAGCTCTCTTTTCATCAAAATAGGTTGGTTTTTCATCAAAGCCACTATCCTCTGCAAGCACAACCCTGGATTTCTTGTCTTCTTCTCTTGTGGGCATGAGGAATGGGATACCAAACATCATGCAAGCTGCAGCAGTTGGTACAGCTCCAGAAATGTAGAATGCTATTTGATATGACTTGAAAGCTTCATAGATTTCACCTGAAAGAAAACAACAAAGTGGCTATGAGCCATTGAACTCGGAAAATGAATTACAAACTTCTTGTTTATTGGTATATGGTTTTGATTCTTTCTTTCCAGAAAGCTCCCAAACAGAAGGACGACAAGTTATTTTTGTGCTTATGGTTAATTATATTAAGCCTTTAAACAAATTTAAGTGTAATTAACTGGCCTAAATTCTGATTCTGTTCTGTTATCCCAGAGAAAATTGTCAAAAGCAAGTTTCTCTTCTTCAAGTTGTTTGTAGCATCTTGATGAAATTTATTTTTGACATTTGGCCGTTTTTATGATCATAATTTTGGTTGTACAACTAGCCTACAAGCAAGCTATATAGCTGCAATCACACCGTTGGAATATTTTCTTTGTGCTAATTAAGCGCCAGCTGATTCACAAAATGTTTAACAAGAATCAAAGGAGCAATTGGGTGAATGAGTGAAATCAGCCTCACAGTTAGGCAACTCAGAAATGGCATACAATCATTTGCTGAGTTAAAAATGACACCAAATATTAATACATAGTGTTGGCATTCATCCCCAACTTCAGGTAACTTTGCATTATGTAGCAGTACAGCTGTTATAGGTATGCTGTGTGTGCACTTCAGGGCTGAATTTTTTTTATCCCATTTTTCATTCTCTTGTGAAAAGTTTAGTATCACATCTTTCTTAACAATAAATAACTGTGAATAATAATTAATTAATCCATTTACGTGAGGAACATAGTGGCCATAGACACTCATGTGAATGTACATGAACAGCCTCCATGAAGTCGTGTTGAGGGGAGTTGTATCTCCTAAAAAAACTGCATGGGATACTACTGTGAATGCAATGCCAGTGGATTGTCATGTGAGTTCTGAACAAAAAGCAAATCAATAAATGAAAGAGTGTGACTCCAGGACAAAATTTAAAGTTGTTAGTGAATAGCAAATACTGTATGGGATTTGAGTGTCCAGCCTTGACATGAACTAAAGTTATTTATGTTGAATGTGAGAATAATTTAAGTTTCTAATTTGGCCATTTATGCGACTCTGGAATACATTAGTAGCTATTCCCAAAATGCATTGAGTTTAAAGCCTGATTCTTTTTCTCTACTCACCAGCAATGACAGGTCCAATGGTAAGAGGCACAGACTTAAGAGCGAATAGAACTCCAACACCATGTGCCATCTTGTCTCTTCCTACAATGTCACCAGTCAGAACTGGAGCCAAGAGCACATAGCATCCCTCAAAGAAACCAAATGCGGTGGCATAAATTACGAGACCAGGGTATGAGGTCATAACCGGACACAACGTGTTGCTGATGCCAATCATGAGGAAAGAGATCTGGTAGAGATAAAGCCTGTTCACTCTAGGGTGGTCAGCCATCCTGCCAAAAATGAGACGTCCGAGAGTGGAACCAACTGACATGATACCAATAAGAAGAGTGGCTTTGAATGGGTCGATACCTTCTTCAATGGCAAGACTTACCTGGAAAAGGTTTGTAAAACAAAATGTTAGTAACAGAAATGACATGGGAATATGGTGAAACATTGTTTTTACATTAAAATTTGAAAGCAGTGAACGTGGTGTGTTAAAAGTCCAGATTGCAGGACTATATCAATATGTTGGTAATGTGTTGTTTGAGTGTCAAAACCAAAACCAAAGTGCTCATTGCGACTCTGATTGACATTTACATGCAACTAATGCCAAGTGCAGGAAAATGCGTGCAACTCACGATTGAGTTTAGTTTTCCTTCCCATTGGCTGAGAAAGTGGTGTGAGTTTTTTTAACCAATCACAGAGCATTAAGTGAAGCAAAAACAAAGCAAACGTGGATTACTTTTGACTACACTCAATAAATTATTGAAAATGACTCTAACAGTACAGTGCTGGTTGGTTTTAAACATTTTGCATCTGGCTAGAGTGAAGAAATTTCTGTATGCGTATAAAAACATAAAGAAATGTTACGACAACCAACTACAAGCTGATTATTTTCAATGAACTCACTGACGGACTTTTCCAAAAAGAATTGGTAGAAGGGGCTTATTGTTAACGAAGTTCATTTGATGTAAATGTAGCCATTTACTTTCATCACTCTCACAGGTAATCTATAAAAAATTCTACTTCCCTTCTGCAGCTAATCAGATTTTCATAGTAGGTATTAAAGTGCAGGAGGCAGGATGGCTGAGTGGTTTAGGGTGCTGGGTTTCAATGGGGTGACCCAGGTTCAAATCCCACTCTGGCCATTAGCTGGTGTTGTTCTGGGTAAGTGCCTGGTTCAACTCTTTGTAAATAGCCAATAGCCAATATTGGTCTGCCTCCTGCCAGTTAACTCTGTTGTTTTGATCTGTGTTATTTATTTCACTGTCCCTGAAAAGCCCTGCTTGGGGAGTTGGGAATTAATTATGTTTGTAGTATGTATGTTAAGTGAGGAAGGCTTTGCAAATCTGTTCCCAGTACTGGTAATTTGCTCCACTTTGTTGAATTTTCAATGAAATCTGAGCTTACCAAGTGAACAAATGGCACAAAGTAACCAAGCATCCAAAGGGCAAGTGAAGCACACCACAGAATGTATGCCTTGTTCTTGAACAGTTCCATGAAACTCTTGAGAAAAGCTAACTTAGATTTCTTCTCGTCAGCAGGCTTCTTGTTTGCATTCAGGAAACCAGTGTTGATTGGTCGGTACACAACGGCACAGACTATCACACAGGAGAGCATGCCTGCTGAGATCCTCATTGTGTTCCTCATACCAAACAGCTGAATCAACTGCTGTAGAATGGGTCCCATGCACAGGGTACCTACTCCACTCCCAGATGAAGTGATCCCATTGGCTAAGGAGAGCCGCTTGGAGAAATACTGCCCAAGAATAACAACAGATGGAAAATAACACATGCTTGCGCCAACCCCAAATAGAAAGCCATAAGTCAAGTCCATTATGTAGATGTTGGGTGATATGGAACCAAGAAGGCACCCACTTGCTGCGATGATGCACCCAATCATTGTTGTTGCTCGGCAGCCCAGCTTTTGACATAGGCTGGTTGCCAGGGGTCCAAGCAAGAACATCATGCCATAAGTGATGGAACCCACCCAAGCTGTGAAGAGAAAAGGGAGAAAAATTGATCAGTGGAAGGAAGACCATACTATGGCCTGGGTGTCAGACATTTCTTTGGTGGGGGTAGGGGCATGTGGGAGGGGGAACAGTTCGCCCTATTTACCTACCACTTAGAATGGGCTGATGCCTTAATAATGATAGTACATTAATAATAATAGTTCATTAAGAATCACTGCACATCTACATGTAACAAATTATCCTTTATGGGGGATTTTTAATTTTTACCATCAGAACTTGGCTGGAATTTAAAACAAATGAACCTCCAGAACCTTTTTGTGCCCCTGAAAGGCTCCAAAGCAATTGAAGTGCCTATCACCCTAGCTGGTTTGTTTTTTTTCTGAAAAGCAGACATGGTAAAAAAGCAATAACAAAGAAAAAACTGGATTAGAAGCGCTCTGTGATTTTTAAAACGCAATCGAAATCAAGGTTTTCGAAGCTAAAACCGCGCACAAAGAAGTCTGGCACCAGTATCAGTCATGATGTCAACCCGGTACCTCCACAACATATGAACAACTAAAACTATAAGCGATTCAGTGAGAAATCCACCTGAGGCGAACGATTTTGGCTGACAAAATGTCTGAGAGTCAATCCGACTCCGAGATAAGCAATTACTCTGTTGATTCAGAATACAACTATATCCCTGGATATATCCACCCAGTTCTTTCTACGTTTTTTTGCCTTGGGACGGGCATCACCAAAGAAAGGTATAGCGAGAAGAATTATACTTTTCTGCACATCTGGAAAGGCAGAACATCCCCGAGCCACACACCTTCCCGGTATATTTCCTTCTGTTGAGCAAAGGTAAAGATACCGGGTTGACGTCACAAGCTAGCTAGTTCCCAGGCTTTCAATTGCTCCTCTTTGAATTCATATTGGCGGAAAAATGAGCTTTTCGGGGTTTTTTACCCTCTGATAAAAAGAAGTCAAAGGGAAGAATAAGGTGTATTTCTTCACAGAGCTTCTTTGGTAGACATAAATTATCGGAATTCATTAACAGTAAGTAGGGGTGATAGGCACTTTAAAAACGAACATAGCGAGTGATCTGACTCTATTGAAGAAAGAACAAACACATACTCGGTTTTTGCAGATTTCCATAACGGTTGAAGGACTTGAAAACTTTGGCCCATTAATTATTTTATTCAAGTTTCAATTGATTTATTTTCTGGCTTTCTGCAGCCCAAGATGCTCATTAACATTCGGAGATTATCATTAATTACAAAACAAAAGGAACGATTTCTTTCAAAACGCCCTCTTTGATCTCACTGGACAAAGACTTTTCAACCGAGAATAGCTAGTGAACAACAGCGAACTTACAGCTATTACGATTATATGCACTTTCATAAAGACAGATTATTTTAGAGTCCAGAGGTCAACTTAACACAATCAGTTCATTGGGAATTTAATCAAAGCATCCACCAAAACTGTTGTTGTATTTCATTCAAGGTACTTGACAAAGATCTCTACTACGATCGTTGCGTAGGATATGTATGTAAAGAAATTTGGAAATCGCGTTGAGTCACAACTTGCTTGTTGATACAACAAGGGAATGTTTATTTAAAAACCCTGCGGAACCAGAATAAAATAATTGTCACCAAAACGAGAATGATTTTGTTGTCAAGCCGTTCGAAACACATTAAACTTTAAAGCCATCCTACAACTTTTTACTGGTACCATGCAAACGGAAAAAAACAATACAGTATCATCTTTGCAGAAGTCTGAGGAAGTCGCAATGTAAGCCTAGAAAAAAATAATTAAGAATATCGCATTGTTTAGTGATTTGAGAGGAACGTCAAAAGTGCTGTCAACATCTCCTTAAAAAAGAAAGAATGCTGTTCCTGTTGTCACCGTTTCTAGAGTTATTTTTTTTATTTTGAAAGAAAAAACTCGCGTAGATTGGTTTCAAACAAAACAATAACCGCGTGGTGGTTTGCGGGTCGTGGCACCTTTTCCACAACTGACAACCGATCAATTTGCTTTCAGACCACACAAACAAGGGATAT
Organism: Galaxea fascicularis; assembly: GCA_948470475.1. Classification (NCBI taxonomy): domain Eukaryota; kingdom Metazoa; phylum Cnidaria; class Anthozoa; order Scleractinia; family Euphylliidae; genus Galaxea; species Galaxea fascicularis. The sequence goes on from OX419344.1 coordinate 11,762,639, forward strand.
CCTTTCAAAAACAACTAGCTAGCAACTCACGGAAAGTCGAGCACAAATGTCTGTGTAAGCTACTGAATGAAGCTGAAGACTCTCGTTCGAACACGAAATGCGTGAACCCCTTGATGTGGAATTCATTTTAATCTCGTACGTGTTGCACGCGTTTCGCGCGGAGTGCGCCAAACATACGCACTCAAACCACGCGTCAAACGCGAAGAAATAACGCGGTTTTTGACGTCGGTTTTGAAGTTATTGCTGTCAAAACTAAAAAAATAAATAGATCGGAAGCTTGATATTCAATCATGATATAATCCCATCCAAAGTCTGATGAAGTATCAAGTAATTTAATTGCAGATAATTAGTGAACGATAGGTTAGGAAAAGGAAAAATAAAAAGACCATTGGGTTGCATTTTTGGAAAGTTTATATTCCAAATAGGACTGAAAAGAAATAGCAGACAATTTTTGAAGAGATCGTGTCAATTTACAGATTAGCACACAAACTGGAATTTATCGTGCCTTCATTAAAAATTACTTTGCTATCAAAATTCTTGAACATAGACAAAATTTACAAATGTTCTCAGAAAAGATACGCGACTTTAAAGTTCTTAGAAGCGAATTTACGTGTTAAGAATGCATTCCTCTTACGCCAAAATGGCCACTTTTTAAAGCGGGGTTTCAAGTAGCAGTTAATGCCAGATAAACAGTTCTCAAACTAAAAGGAGCTTGATTTAATCTGCCAAATTGTTGTTGAGAGGCTATAGTTTCTTCTCTAAGGTGAGCAAAGCGCAAAATTAACAGTCATTCTTCGTAGTCAAATTTTGCGGCGAAATTAAAATTATAGTTTTAATCAGCAAAATCAATCCATGATATATTTATTCTAACCGCACTGAATCTAATGAAGTATTCCTTTGGCATTTTCGCAGGCTGAAAGGAAATGCTTGCTTCAATCCTCGCTTCCGATGTGGAAATGCGCCGCTCGACTGCATTGGTAAACTAAACTATGATGTTTTTAAAACTTCTATGTCAACAAACATGGCAAGCATACTTTGTTTTATAATTTTTAATCTTTCCGTCAACGTTTATAATGTCCTGCCGCAGTATTTTGCGTCATGAAGTTGAACAGAACATGTTTAAATGTAACGCGCCTAAAATCAGGATAAATTTGTACGAAATTCCCCTTTTGAAGATACCAAAACAAGATAAAGCAGTATACTTTCAAAATGAGGCTGTTAGTAAAGTTCTGGCGGTAGATAGCAGGAACAAAACGTTTCTCGTGGAGCAGTGACGCGACTCATTGATAACTATTTCTGCAGGGGGAAATTCGATATTTTATCCCCAACGTGGTTTACGAAAGAATTTTCAAATTTTATTAGCAGGAATCGCTTTAACTAAATCTATATATTGCATTTTCATCGGATTTAAGTGCATGGTGTTTAAGTGAGTCTTAATAACTTTTCTAAAAGTCTATCTGGTTAGTTTACCAGTGGCTTGAAAAGCTTTTGTACGTTATCTTTATATTTATATCGTTACAGCATGTCAAGTCACACGTCTAAATCAGAGTTACAACTTCAAAAGCATAAGCAACTGACTCGATGTTTAGGAAGGAAAAAGCAGTACATTGTAAGACAAGGACGACTTTAAGAATTATTTGCTCAACTGCAACTTAAAACAATAACAGTGTTGTTATCTTGTTTATGAAAAAACCTTTTGAATGCAAATCAGTCCTTTGACACAATGACAATATTTACAGACGAGATTTTTATTTCCAGCAGCAGAACGAGACAAGAAAGCTACTTTTAAAGAGAAGAACTTAAAATTTTGTTCTCCAGGTTCATGACTGCTTCGCTAAAGGAGGCGTGCTTGGAGGATAGGCTGATGGTAATGGAAAACCCCTCAAATTATGCAGATTTATTGGACATGTTTCTATTGGCTGAAAATCAAGAAAAACTGGTTTTTGACGAGAATTTGACGTTTCCTGTCACATGCGAACTAAAGATTCGATCGATGAAATATTTTTTTCCAGTGATTCGAGTTCGAAATTATATCCGAAACGGAACCTTTTAGCTCTTAAAATAACATATCCATGATACGAAAATTTATCTGGTAGCAGGTTTTTATCAAATAAATCTGAAAATCATACGCAATGAATTTCGTGTTCAAATCGCCGGCCGAGTAAAACGTTTTACCTCCTACAAAGGCTGGGAGTCAAGTCTATTTTCCGCTTTAGACCGTGGGTAAAACCCAGGCGTTGATAGTAATTACGTCGATCGCGAAAGCAGATTCGTTGAACATTTCTTGAGGGATTAAAGCAGAATTATGAGCGCATTAGAGCCGGCGAAGGAAGCTCAAGCAGAGTTTTCCGCGCAACGGGAGAATACTTGCAACACACTCGAAACGTGAATCGAAAATCATGTCAAGGTAGCGGTTACACTCTGAGCCGAAACTTATAAAAGCTCTCTAGGATGAATCAACTTTCTTAGAAAGAAATTAAAAATACAACACAATACAAGCTCCAAACTCATTTGCATGTTGTTTTCGTGTTGAATGACAGGAGTTAATCAACCAAGCGAAAAAAAAAATTTCATTTTACCTGCTTTGGCTTTTCCAACATTGAACTCGGTCAGGAGCTCCACGTATATGAGACCAAAGTTATTCATAGTACCAAGCACGATAAATTGTGTGGTGAATGTCGCCAGGCAAACAAACCAGCCCCATCCTCCATCGGGGAATGGAACAATCACTTCGGGCTTTTCTTCCATCGGTTTTTTTTTGCAGCAAATCATCTTGGTGATGAAGCGGTGTGGTGAGCGCCGCGTTCCGTTATTTCTCCGGGGTCTCCTGTTACAGCGCAGAACAGAGCCGATTCGCTTCTGCCTGTAGATCTCTGAGGTGTTACCTTGACCCGCTGTTGGAATGGAGTGGCACGATTATCGAAGCGAGTGAAATGCTGAGCACCCCCTCACCGGGTTCTTTATTTAGGTCGCTGACGTTTGTTTGTCAAGCCATCATTTCCTGGCGCTGATTGGTCAATGTTTCCGCATAGCCCGCAGCGCCGATTACATACATCTTCTCCCAACTGTACAAAATTAAAGACAACAGAACAAAGATTTCAGCTGTCATGGCGTGACAAAGTTGATTTGCATCATGAAACATTTTTTGCCCGTTCTTTGTTGGTTTTTTTTTTTATTGAAAATCCATGTGCAGAGGTTTAAGAAAACTTCTCTTTCTCTTATGTCTTCAAGGTGAGAGGAGCAAAGCGAACACTATACAACCGTACGTTATTAGATTCTCAATTTCCGGCACGTGTAGCGAACATGTTTCCCTGACCTTTGGTCTCAACCTTCATTAGCCGAGAGAAGGGTCGTCCCTTTTGAGGTAAAAGGAGGCTTTAGTGTTTCAGAAATTATATGCAAATGCAAACGTGTGAAAAGTGCAGAGAACGCAAGAATATTGTTGTCATCTTAAAAGTCAAATTTCTCTCTTTGCGATCCAACTATACAGCTGCATAACGGCGCTCGACTCCTTTGGGCGATGGTTGGTGTGGAAAGACAAATCAATGATACAAAATAGCGAAAGCTTTTAGCCTTAATGAGTTAGCTCAAGTTGCGGGTTTCAACGAAAAGCCGGCTTTTCGCATGCATCGCGAGAAATCAGCTTAGGCAATTCTCGCGTATTTTAGGGTCGGTTTTAGCTCTTTAAGAAACGCTATTTTTATTTAAATGGACATTTTCTTTCTGAAATTTCCACGTAAACATGCTTTTCTTTAGTTGATACTTTACGATTGTTACTGAGATAAAACGTTGGGAATTAAAATAAAATGGGCTTGTCATTTGTAAATTGAGTCGATCTAGTGAGCAAGACTTTGTACAAACATGTACTTGAACTTTGTCGTCTCCTCATATGAGATAACGTACTTGTACTCAGAAGTTGTGATGAAGATTGGCATGCATCGGGAACAAGCATTGTCAAAAAACACTTGATAACAGGCGGCAATGTCCTTTTGTCCAATCTTAGAGCGTGCGAGAAGAAAGAAAATGTCGGGCAGTTGTCGATCTGCTTGCCTGTTTGAACTTGCTCATGGAAAACTAAAACAAAGGCAACAATGGAACAGGAACAATCCAGATCTTGCGATAGTCAGCTGAGCATTAAACACGAATCTATTCTTCTCGGTGTCTTGTGACTCGCAGTGTGACAGAAATAAGCCTCTTTCCCCGTTTATTTTCCAACACATTACGCACGTGTCAAGAAATTTTTACAAACTCTTGGCCTTTATTTCTCACCACGCTTGATATGAAAATAACATCTCGCAATTTTTGGGGCATACTTTCACTGAAACACGCTGTGAACGCTGGAAGCTCGCTTGCATTCATCTTGCAGGGCTCAGTTTGACCTTGGTAATATTTTTAGTCGTGAATCGCTCGTCCGTAATCGGGCCCTTAGGCATTTGAATTACTGAAATTTAATAACAAGTTGTACTGGTTTAGCCGAATATGTTGCTAGGTGTTGTTGGGGGTTGGAAGCGTTGGTGTACCATTACCTCTTTCAGTGTAGGGAAGCCCGCCTCCTTATTGTTTGTCGAGGGTCTTGCCAAGATGGCACTGAAGGGAAGGAAGAGCGGCTGAAACTCTTGCATTCAGCCGAGGGAAACAAAAACTGACTTTTTTGTCAGTCTCTTGAGGTTTTGAATTGAACATCTCTCCTTGTTCTTGGCAGTTCATGGTAAAGGTTTACTCAGCCATTTCTGAATGTCACATTATTTTATCGCGATGTTTCTTCTCTTTATCTCCCTCTGAGAACAATAACGTTATGCCATTGAGCCACCCTTATATCACGCTGTGAGCTGGAAGGATGTTTATCACGGTCTTCTGCTCAGTACGCCCTTTGGGTTGGACAGTAAGGGGGAATGGGGGGGGGGGGGGCAGAGATAGGAGGGTTGCAGTTTGCTAACATTTCGAATGAAGCTGCATGCACGGGGTTTTAAGACTGACCGACGGAAGAAAGAGAGGAAAACATAAAATGAAGGAAGCAGAACTAAATTCACCTTCTCGCTTAAGGAATTACTCTTTGTAGACTGCGATTTCCCGCATCGTGTTCAAAAGCTTCAAGACTAAAAACTCTGTAGCCTGCAAATACGCGCCCCAGAGTAGGGACGTTCGCGAGAATGACAAAGCGTCCTTTGCGACTGAAAAAAATTAAAAACGAGGGCCGGTTTTCATTCATGGAGTAAAAACACCAAGCAATGGATTTTAGAGGCCGGGGCTAAACACAAAATGTGGTAAATAAGACAATTTAGACGGAAGCTGTAGGTTCAGTGTTTTTTTTTTTACACCGCCTAGGAAACTCGCACCAAAACTCTGAGGTTTCCTTTTCCAGCCTGCAAAAGGGTATGGGTTTTAACTATTTCGTTCTGAAAAAAGGGAAGCTTTAAAGGCGAAATTTGAGTGCGTCCAGTCCTCCGCACAGGTTTGGCACGCAAGCTAAATGGTGTCTGAAGTAGAACCATTCTAATGAAATCCTTTTCAAGCGTAGGTTATGATTGATGCACGTGTCTCCCATAAAAGTCATCTTTTCTTAGTTTTGAATTTCTGCTTTGTCTGGCACGAGCGGAAAAAAAAGACCCTTGACTATTTCGAAACGCGTGAATTCAGCGTTCACATCGTGAGCTTGGTTTGCCTGGACCTGCTACAAGAAGTTTGATCGACTATATGAGATCCCAGTCACAACAATAACTACCAGTCGAATTGATTGTACGTTAAAAAACATTATCTGGAGTTAAATATATTTCTCTTGGAGTCAAGTTTATTCCGTTTTTCAAACCATTTTTCTTCTTTGTTTTCCTTTTCTGAAATTTATCACGGTAAAAATCTGGAAGGATGCTACCCAAGGGCATTTAAGGACTGTATTAACTATGATTATGTAACGAATAGTAAAGACAAGACAAGGCAAGACTTTACACATTAACCTGGCACAGCAGTAGCAGGCAGGGCTAATGTCGTCGGGCCAGGAGAGTCAATGGAAGAAAGTAAGTGTCGTGTTGGTGGAAATTAAAACCTTGGGAAAACTGAGAAATGTCAGGGGCAAAAGGACTCGATCAGTTCAGAGTCCTTGGCTGAAATTTTACTGAATTCTACGAAAATTCTTTCTTTCTTTCTTCTTTAGCCAGGGCTAGTTTAAATGGAGTCCTGAAATCAAGGGAACAAAATCTTCCTTCGAGAAAATGGAATGAATGAAACGAACCTTTATAGGCAACTATTTTCTTTCCGAAAATGCTACCTTACGTTTTTAACTGCCAAACAACAGCAAACATGACTCTTCGGACGGAAAACGGCAGAGCCTATGATTTCCCCATTGCGAATCTTTTAGGCCACGTTTCAGTTACTGAAAATTTGAGGGCACTCTTTTATCGACGCCAAAAAGCTAAGACGCACTACCCTCCACCGAACAGATATACAGTAAAGCGAAACTTGTCGCTGAGTGCTCCTCATGAAATACGTTCGGCATTTGAAATCCTAATGGTGTTACTGCTGTACTGTTTTGTTCATCTCGTAATGTTTTCTTTATTGTACTTTTCTGTCTAGAATAACCGGCCACTTTTTGAGAGTTATAAATTTACTGCTCCTGCACTCCCTAAGTCGAAGAAGAATGAAAAGAAACGGAAGTGAAAGTGTGCTCGGGATCGCAGTCCCGCGCTTCTGGACCGCGGAAGCAGCATTTATCGAGTACCTGTTACTGTACAAGACACCATAGAATTAGGGTATTTTATGGTGAGGAAAAGCGATGCAAGAATAAAAAGCGGCTATATCTTCCGAGTTCTTGTTAGTATTCGCTTATTTTTGCAGGTCAGACTCGAGCGGCAGCTCCTCATATCCAGGAAACAATTAACGGAATATATCTGTCATCGGAGCACGTCTAGGCCTCCTTGGTCAAGACCAGCTCATGTGCGCTGTTTCGTGATGCTTTCCGAAGAGACTCATCCTGTTTATTAGTAAACGGGATTAATTCTTCTTGACGTTGTGACCAAGCAAAAGAGCAAAAGAGTTCGCACGCATTTCCGGAATTGGACACGTTCTTCTCGTGATTAATTGACCATTTTTAAGCTGCTCGCCTGTGCAAAGCCTAAAATAAAGATTTAATTAATCATCATGACATGTTTGGAATTTTCAGGACGTTTAGGGTCGTATTCCTCTGTCGTTTAACCTCCACCTTGGCACAATGTACGTAAAGATAGGTCATATCTGCACTCAACAAATCATCACAGCCAGTGTTACAATAGAAGCAGAACTTCCTTCGATACTATAGAAGTATGTTTAAAATTTTATTTCAAACTGTTAAGTTATGCCTCTGATTGGAGTCGTTAATAGGGCTAGCGAGTGATGATAGCGTGTGTAGAAGCTGGCGAACAAACCTGGCCTTATTTAGCTGTGGCACCTTTTCTTGTACACTGAACCTTTATGTGCAATTTGTTGTGTGTGACTTAGGAAGACCAACGATCCAGAATTGATGGCAGTTACTTCCACCCTTTCCCGCTTTCCTTCCCCTCAGTACGAGCACGAAAACCAAACAAACAAACTGTAGAATAACTTTTTCAGAGGGACAGTCGAAGGATAGTTTTATAGAGCTATACTCCCTGAGGCGACACCCAATAGTCACTCTTGGTAGTGCCCCCTCCTCTTCCGGATTACGGTATCCAAAGACTAACGGTACACTCCAGTAAACTACAGCCCTTGATCAGTTTTGGACTTCGTTTTCCTGGATTAACAACGAGTGAAAGAAAAATTGCCATGTACTACCTTACATCTAGACTTCTTATCCTTCAGAAGACTGAAGTGCTTTAACGATAAATATGTAGGGAGTCCTAATCCTTTAAATGCTAAGATCAAGATTTAAATTCTCATTTGTTACCCTACACGTTTCTTTCAGAAGTAGTGTGGAGATGTTGTTGAAATATCAAGTACATTGATCTCGAGCGATCATGTCCTTATTTCTCGTGACCACTCTGTTTTATACAGCGTTGATATGTTACAAGGAGAAATTTGATGCTGATCACCTGAGAAAACAAACAAAACTACATACTGTAGCACGCCGGCTCTTCTCAGGGCCACCAAATAATACTGATTAAAATTACTGGCCCCTCCCTTCTCTTAATAATATCATTTGTTTGTTTTCTTCGGTTATAAAAAATAAAACGTGTACCTTTTCAGTTTGTAGTGCTTGTACAAAACCCGTCAAACAGAATTAAAAGGTAGTTGTCAAATAGCAAGCAAATACGAGAAAACAGGAGAATTAATCCTTGAAGATTAGGGAAAATCACAATCACAAGGGAATGTGTTTTGAAATAAGCACCACTTTAAATGCCTTCTTAAAATCGGCCCGAAAAGCTAAAGAATGTGCCCCCAAGATACAAGGTAAATATCACGCGAGTGAAAACATTGCCGATTAAGTAAATGTGATCTGACGCCATTATGACGCCATTAAACCGACACTTTAAACCGGCAGAGAGAAATTATGATTTCTGGCTGCTACGACTGAGATCAGGTTTAACGGTACTTAGCGACTAAGCTACCCAAACAAACGTTGGGCAGTGGAGGACAGTATGTGTGAGAGAAGATAGTAATTCTTTGTGCCAGTGAATGAGGAGCAACGTGGAATGTTGATTGAAGTGTTTTCATGACGCCGGTGCGACAGCCTCGTGTCACAAGTGAGCCGGTTAATGGGGTGACCTTTTTGACCAATGAAAATCACTCTCTCTGCTGCTGTTTTTAATTTGTAGATGCCATCAAAGATATGGCATGCTCAGAGATAAAAAAAAAAAACCAATATTGGCTAGATAAACAAGGGTGTAAAGTCAAAAATAACATCTCAAAACTGACAGGTAGAGTTTCCTCGATTATGCCAGCATAATTTTGAGCACAATACTATATCTGGTGCATGGGGCACAGACAGAGAGAGGGAGAGAGAGATGCTGCCATAATACTCATACTTTTTACCATAATTTAATGTTGTATTGCCTTTTTAGAAAGCTTGTTTGCTAATTTTTCCAGCAACAAATCTAAGATACAGAGATAAAAAAACAATGGAAGAACCGTCATCAGGGAGCCGCTTTAGAGGTTCGATTGCATACAAATGTTATTTTAGGCATGCGTGTTTTCTGGCATACTCGGAGGCCTGGTTGCCATCATGCCAGGGCAGGCCCGTAGCAGGGGGAGGGACAGAGGAGGAGTTAAAAAATATACCAAGATACCACGACATTGACGGTATTAAAAAGATCATCTATAAAGTGAATTCGCGTTCTTTTAAACTTCATGGCAACTCGCTAAATTAAATTGTGGGCAAATTCTCCTGCAGTCAAATTCTATCATCATCATCATCGTCTTCATTTATTTAAACACGGTAAAAAAAATTAGGTGAATCTATATTACTGTCGCTATAATAATAGCGACAAATTTAGCGTAAATTAGTTTAGTTTATTATATATATATACATATACATATTTTAATTGCACACTACCTTTTAACTCTAGTTTCACTGGCCGGAGCACAGGCCACCCCTTGGCGCCCTGTGTCCCTTTTAACTGTATAGCATACAGATAGTTTTTACTGCTGCATAATAATAATGATAATAAATTATTTGTTTATGTGAATATGAATCATTTATTCACTCATATTTACAAACAATTATTTACAAAATAGATTCGGCAAAGACAAAAACAAATTCAAGTGAATGTAATAATTTACATCATTTACTATTGCATTTCCTACTAAAAACCTAGATCTAATAAAACTATTTACATTTCTCGTAACTAAATAAAATGTCCCTAAAAATTATAGCAGAATATGAATAACTTATTTAAAGAAAAGTTAAGGCCTGCTTTTCAAGAACGCCGTGTCAGAATTAGTTAGGTAATGTTGAAAATTGTTTAGAGAAGTTGCTTGTCAAGCGTTAGAGGGCAGACTGTTCCAGAGAACTGCATCACTAAAAGCTACTAAATAACTAAAGCTATTTTTATAATAGTTAGTACGTGGCAAGAAAATAGCGAGCTTATTCTCCGTGTCTCGCAAATTGTATGAGGTAGTGACTTCGCTAGTGATATGAATTTTAAAAGACAAATAACCAGGAGCAAGGCCATTTACGGGGGTGACAACTCTAAGGCCTTGTTTAGATGGAGAAAAGTTGTCCCGGGTAGAAGGGTCACCCGCCTAACTGATCTACCCTAGGCGAGCCAACGTTTCGTACATTTCCTTACAAAACTTAGCGAACCGTTTACACGAGAAACAAAACGTTGGCTCGGCTAGAAGGGTGACCCTCCTACCCTCCTAGTCGAGCCAAATGCAACTTTTCTCCATATAAACACTTTGGCGGGTGACCCTTCTACCCGGGACAACTTTGTTCATATGAACGGGGCCTAAGAAGGTTGCTGTTTCGGGAGAAAAATAAACTTCTTCCGTGAGTTTTACCGGGAATGGGGAGACTCGGGAATTTTTCTGGGAATTATGACATAGTTCTTGGATATTACAGGAAACAGAGCGCGAAGTTTGACATTTTTAGGAGAAGATCATCGAAAAATTGCAAGGGTCTTCCAAACGTAACTTCCAGAAGGACTCAAAGTTACAAAAAGTTTGATGTCGGGCGTTTACGATAAAACTTGAAATTATTAAGAAATGTAGTCAAAAGTGTATTGAATGTGCACTATTGATACCTATTGCTTTGAAATTCTCCTTGCTGTCGCTGGGTTGCCACCTTACACTCTCTTTGGCCAATTATTTGAGTTTTAACCTTGCTACGGACCTGCAGGGTCTGTCACTTGCTCGTTGTTAGGCACAAATGTTCGGCTAAGCTTGTTAAGGAGGCGTTTGCAAGAAGTCGTGTTGTCACAAGACAAAAATAATCTTAAGGGCTATGTTTATTTTAATAGGTACGGGACGGAAAAGTGTCATTTCAGTCTGGCATATAAATTAGGAGCATAAGAACTCTAGCCGAGCATAATCCGATAGGCCCTATTGACAAGGCTCGCGGCTTCACGGCATGGTCTGACTATGTAAACGGGCTCTAACTCAGCCAACATTTATCAGGTAGCGCCCCCCCCCCTTCCCCGCCCAGTTTTCTTACGTCTTTAACTGTTTCTGACTGACTATTTCATAACATATATATTAGACTGAACAAACGCCAGAGTTCGGTTCTTCAAGGTACCAAAGCATTGCTACTCAGAACAACAAAATTTTTCTCGTTCTCTTCACGCTGTTTGCAAGCACAAGGTTTTTTACTTTGTCTGGCATTAAATTACTGACAATTGTATAACAAAACGAAGCTATTCCTAACATAAAGACATTGGATCGAGGTCAGCAAGCATTTAGTAGCATTTAGTGGATGAAAAACAGAAGTATTTATTTCTGGATCCCATTTAATTTTGTCGTTGCATTATTGTGCACAAAAGATTTCCCATCGCTGGATGTTTTAATCTTGAAAAACAACCAGAAATCTGAGAAATGCAGACACTAGTTAATGTGCTCTTGATTGCAGTAGACAATGACGTTTTCTTGGCTGCAACGTAGAATTAGAACACGGCTAAATTATTTTGTGTAACAATAAGCGGTTGCAAGATTTCTGTGCATTCTGAAGGAAAACGTGGACTTCCACGGATTGATTTTTTTCCTATTGCGTATGTAATAGATACTTGTCTGTAGACAGCTAAATTGATGAAAAAGTCATTGCTTCTTAATGAAAACAGAGTTAATTAGGTAATTTGCATAACATCCCATAACAGGCAATGACCATTCTCACGACAACTCAGATCCCTGGTTGTCCAAGGTTTCGAGACACCCAGGGGACGGAGTGTTTTGGGTGCCCGAGGAAAAAACGATTAAATTTGATTTCTCCTATTACATCCCAAAATTAGGAAACTATATCGATACTATCTGAATCGTTGTGAAAGCATTTCACAAGCTTGGTGCCCTTTGTGGGTATGTACGAGACAGTTGATCACTGCATGTGGCGTACAATTATAATAAACGTCCTACAATAGACAGGCTACGCTTAACCGTCTCCCTCGACCAATTCTCTCGGTCGGCTTCAGATGGGTGTCATTGACGTTCTTATGTTCTTACCCAAACCACGTTCCTCGCTTTTTTTTGACAGTTTTTACAGTAAACCCTTCTTGAAATATATTGAAATGAAAAAAGAGAAAGTCATCATAAAAATATGATACAAAAATAACGATAATTGCTGATGTTAAGCTGGATGGAAGTGGATTTTGTTGTGGCTACAATTTGAAAAGCGCCCACCAGGTGACTTGCAGATTTGCGAGAAAATTAACGCTGTGTGCAATGCAGTTTTGGATGAACATCGCATCCCCTCCCAGTCGGTGACATGCATAGGTGTCTGCATGGAGAGGGTAGGTTTCAACCCGACAGTAAAAGGCCACTGTAATAAATAAAATCACCCAATAGAAACGAGGAGAAGTTGCTCTTGAACTTGTAGGGCCATTGAATGTGTTCGAATGCATGATTGAGTCAATCATGATCGGTCAGCCTGTCAGCCTGTCAGCCAGCCATGCAGCCAGTCAGCTCGTCAGTTTGTCGGGTGGGTATTCCGGTAGTCAGGTATGTAATAAACACGAACACCAAGAGGCAGTGAAAAATAATTTAACCCATTTAAGTCCAATGCACCCCGTGCGCCCTGGCAGACCGAAGTCCCTTCTGCCGCCTGTGACGTCATCAGTTTGAACGGTCAAGGGTAGTTTTGTTGACTTACGTGTTGATCATAACGAGATCTTTGAAAGCATACCAGATTGAGCATAATTCAGTCGAGGGCGCCGAACAAAAAGGCAAAAAACCAAGTAACATGAACGCAAAGATTCCTATAAACATCTGCCCCCACCACCCACTTACTTTTCCTTTCATCAAATCCTAGGACCCTAAACGCTTTTCCAGAACCTTTTCCCACCAAAACAAAGCCCATTCAATACCCAGCAAAAGCCCAAAAAAATGAGGCAAAAAGAACGGGAAAAGAGGGAAGAAGAGAAAGCGAAAAGCAAAAGTCAAGACTGCTGTGCCACTTTTCAACCCAAATTTTGCTTTCTGCGCATGCCCGTACTCTGAAAGCTAATGTTTTGCATCTGGAGCAGAAGGCCGCGTAGTGCACGACCTGTCAACGGTTTTGTGGTGAGTTTTAGCTCCTAATTGCTAGATAGTGGTTGTGTTTTCACTAGACCACTTTTCTAGCTGAACATTCTTTCCATGTGGCAAGAAAACGTGATTTTCGGCGAGAGTTCCAGATGCCAATGGGTTAACTTCGATTACGCGCGGAGAAGGAGCTGCCTATTCCCTTACAGCAGAAGCTTATTTTAACTGGTTACAAAACGTCAAACAAGATGAATTGCCTGGATCGCACGATAAGAATAAAAATAATTATAAAAATACAATCTCTACTGGAGTGAGTATGAATGCGATATTCAACAGCTCCAAACAAGGAATCGGTGCAAATTGAATCCCTGGCGCGGTGGGTTTCAGAGGAAACTGCCCGGGGCTAGATGTGTGGCTAAAAATAGAGTTGTGAATTCATTATAGTCTTTACCCTGATGCCGCTGTGGTTATTACTGAATCAGATATATCTGTAACCGGAAAAAGGTTTATTGATTTTCTGACACTGCGACTAAGTTTCAAAGGGTGCGCACATCTTGGTTCACCGGTGAAGACAAAACACCGACTGTACAAATGGATACCGTGTTATAGGGTAAACAGATGCCCCAGTTCGATTAATTTACTTGCCACCGTGTTGAGATTGAAAACCGAAGGAAACACTTAAAAAGTGATCTGATAGGTTTGGTGGACAAAAACCACTGTTAGACGAGGTACATGATATCCATCATCCTACATTTTTATCGTCCAATCGCAACGCGTGGGCGGATTAATTGGTACGTTATGTAGCAACTCTTTCCACTTAAGGATTTCGATTTGCCTTATTTCTCGAGTTTTTTGGAATGGTCGAATGTAATATATAATTCTTGGTTTGCTTCCACTTGGCTAGCAATAGCTTCCCACAAATCCACGTAAATATCCGTTTTCCGAATGAATTCATCTGTGGAGAAAATAAACACCTCTTAAAGCCATACAAAAATATCTTAGCTGATAAATAAACTTTCTTGTGATCCAGGATCGAGATCCCGTAATTAATAGATTTACCTGGTGCGGAATCCTCGTAGGTGGTGGGGTAGATGGCATTCTCTACAGAGTGTTACAATCTAAAACTTTTTATTTCGGCCTTGATCAGGGTCGAAGAATTCTCTACAATTATTCTAAAGACCTGAAAAAAAAACAACAACAAAAAACAGGGAAAACTAGATTCTATATACCCGAATTAAAAGGGCTCCGGATACCGTATATTCCGCAACCCCTGACCGGGCCTGAAGTTTATACAAGAATTCTTGTGTGGAGTATCGTAAGCCAAACCGTACAAGTATCTGCCAGCACACTTTCCCAAGTGTTTACATACTATTTATAGTTATGTCCTCGAAAAGTGATTTTCGTTTTCTCTATGCGTGGAAGTCCATCGGGCTGAATAAAAGGTGACACTGGTGAAAATCGCCGTGATCTTAAATTTGACTTAGATTGTCTGATCTAAGTGCCCCTTGGTATCCTTTTACAGGCCGGTAAAGGTACTACAATCTGCAAAATTTGCAGCGAAACTCATAGTTTCCAATCTCGCGCTTAGCTGCACGAGTCAGTCACAAGCATAAAACCATGTCAAGATAATTTCCAAGGGTGGTAATACACTCACGCCCTCCCTTTGATGACTTGGCATCTTTCCCATACGTTGCTATCTTTATTCTATCACTGCTACCACTGTTTGTTTTTAGGACAAATCACTGATAAAACGACCAAAGGAGAGGCTAAAGGAAATCGCTCTTCAGCAGCAAAACACTAAAACAAAGCAGAAAACGTGATAAAACGGACTCTTACTTGTGGAAGTCGGAAATTTGTGGAAAGGATGTTAAAACAAGGATGTCTACAACCGCTTTCTGGGTAAAGTCCTCAAACACGATCCGCTATATTTACTGATATTTACACGTTGATTTGTGGCAAGAAAAAATGACGGATCTCTTGTATTTAAAATACTGAAAATGGGTAGGGCGTATACTGATGTGTATTTTGTAGGAGTAGTGGGAGGAGGCTAGGTGAGCCAAGTTTAATTTTGGTCTCCAGAACCGAATCCAGTTTGCACAACTCAAAGTCGTCTTGAGCTTTTCTAACTTCTTTGGGGAATTGCCAACCATTATTTTTCTGTATTACGCGCAGCCATGTTATGTTCACAAAGCTAAACCGATTTCTTAGTTTTAATAAATCGAAAGGGTTGCAGCTCCTGGACCCCCGAAGGTAAGGAAAGAGCAGGACCACCACGCGAGGAAAAGTGCGAGACCACCACGCGGGTAATAGGAAACTTCACGGATGCCACACACACACGGAGAATTCTTTCCTGTAGGGTGACCTCTCGTTGAACGTTAAAATGTGATATTTCCTGTTTAACTATAAAGAGTTTGGATTATCTATCCAAAGAATTTCCGGTTAATCATAGGGGAGGATTTCCCATTTCAGTAACTCTTGGGAATGACCCTTCTTGCCTGGAGCGAAACACAAAATATTCCAAGATAAACTAAACTAGAGAAATAAATAGAATTTATTATATTTTCCCTCGATTCTTCTTTTCGAATATTTCGTATCAACCAAACTTCTAATTCATGCGTATGCCACAGAAAACTGTGCAAAGCCTGCGAAATACATTCTCTGTTTGCCTGCAGGCACTAAGCGGCAATCACAGATTCACTCATGTTGCTCAAATTGTCTCACTCTGAAGTGAACGCGACCGCATTTTCATTATCTCACACCATTAATTACTGGAAAGCGGCAAGGCAGAGCAAAGTTCAAGTCCCTTGTAATTCGCTTCTCCTTCTCTTGGATTCATTTTGATTCCGTTGTGGAGTCACAATTAAATAAAATAAAATTTATGAGTAACTCTTAAAGGCAGCAATTATGCCTTTAATCACCGAGTTACACGCTAACAAAGAAAACGGAAAAAAATAACACGCAGTTATTGCAACCTATCACGGTGAACCTCTACATTTTATCACGTTAAATTTCTGCAACAAATATTTGTCTCTAAAAATAATCAACGCAATATGGACGTGCCAAGGCAATAAATTTTTAGAAAGCTTGATGACAACCCTCCGGAAGTTTTTTCACCAGGATTTGAACTGAACGTGACTACTCTTGATTTATTCATAACGACAACAACACGGAGCAACAACTGAACAAGCGAAACACCACGCCGAGCACGCTGGTAATAAATCTTACGATGTCCGTGAGACACAGCAAAAGGCGTCAATTCTCGACTGGCAGACTAATAATCCCCGAAACTAATCCTGAGTTTTTGGTGAACCAGTCCAGCTTTTACGCGGATCTCAAATGAGATTTTGGAAAGGGAAGCTGATGGGCTGGATTCCCATAACACCTTTCAAAAATACTCGTTCCATTTCCCCCCTCATCCTATCTTGCATCCCTATTTTCAACGCACTGTACTTCGATTACTAAAATTCGAAACGTTTTTTTTTACTCTTGAAAATGGAATGGACGCTATTTAAGCTGGCAGAGATATTCCCAGTGCAAGCATAATGTGGAAAATTGCCTCAAAAGGGCATATCGGAAAATCCTTTTTCAGAAGGGAAATTTTTTGGAAAGTTTCATAGTTGCAAGACTCACAATACGCATTAAACACTTTTTGATTGTTGAATCTTTCCATCTGGCTGCTCGTTAATATCTTTCAAGAAACTTTTTTTCAGATGTCCAGGATTTCCCAGGACCTCCTCCTATTTTCAATGACTTTCTAGTCCAGGAAGGTACTTGACCAAAATTTAACTATTTCCAGAATTTCCAGAAGCCGTGCGAACCCTGAATCAACGGACTGAAGCAAAGCAGCTTAGCAACAAGGGCAATCATTAAAGAAGCCTTCACCGTCAACTCATTACTCCAATGGTATTGGATGCTGTCACGGCAGGGTTGAACCAAAGTATAAATCGAAAGGAATCCATCCAGGAAATTAGGTTCTCATAGAACCCCACTCGACTCCTAATACCAAACGCTGAAGAATGCTTTCGGGTCGGGAACGGAGGAGGCGAGTGTCTTGTAGACCAAGTGTTGGTCTTATGCTAGACTTCTGGGACTTGATGGTGTTCTTTAGATCACTTGCAGTCCGACAGTATCCACAATGACTTTAATAAATATGGAATCATCACGAATATATCCCCTCGACCTGAGTAGGTGATGTGAACAGAACGTCGGACATCCCGAGGCGATGTTCATGTCCGAACGCGGTCGTTGAAAACTCGAGCTGTTCGGATCCGGTCGGAATGTCTCGGTAACGTGCGAGATTCCTTCTTGATCCAGCAACTTCATGGTAATCTTTTGTTGGAAGGGCCAAGAAAGTAAACCGTCATATTCACCTCTCATTACTACGATAAACAACGACACGTATTTTCCTTTTCCTATTGGTCCGTCGCCGTTGAGGTATGCGCGTGCGCAAAGCTTATATCCGTAGCGCGAAGTATAAAACGGAGGGCTGTAGATTGAAATCGTCTTCCCTTCAACAGATTCACGAAACCTGCGTTCAAACTCGTCGATTTTCCATAAAAAGGTTCCGTCATGTGACGTGGTCTCCAGAATCTGAAGCTTAAGGTCTTGATCAGCCAACTGAATTTCATGTAAAGTGACGGAGTGTTCCACGCGATCGAGCCGATTATTGCTGCTACTTGTCGCGTAATCCCGCGGCGTGGAACGTGGGCGTGGTTCATTGTTTAATCGCGTTACTTCTTCAGCCAGTAACCCCAGCCTTTCTTCTTGAAAATCCAAGCGACGCATCATTTCCTGGCTATTTTGACTCCTTGGTTTAGTTTCGTTAGATTTAATCATGGTCTCGACGCTGTTACGTAGCTCATCAATATTCTGTCGTTGCGCGTCCAAATTTTCTTCCAATCTTGCCAGCTTCAACTGATGCGTGGAAAGGGTTTGTTTGTTAAGCGCTAGAGCTTCATTTTGAAGGGTCAGCCGAGCTTCGTACGTTTGATTCAATTCCTGGGACGCATTCAGCTGAACTTGTAGGTTCTTCATTTGCTCCACGATCTCTTTAATGTATTTCCCAGAGAGAGTCAAGTGTTCAGCAGCATGAGAACTGATGTGTTGATCTAGAGACTCCCTTGGACCACAAAAACCACATCCCATAGAGCTAAAACTACACTGCACAGGTACCTTAGGGCACGATTTCGAATGCTCCGGTAACTTTTCTCTAAGAATTTCACTTTCATCACAACCATGTGGACATTTAACGGGAAACTTCCCACACTCTTCCAAATGCTCCCTCATCTTAACTCCAGCACAACCGACCTGGCAGTAGGGGCAATGCATGACCTTATATAGACACTCCTTTTCGATGTGTTTTGCTAACTGATATCTTAATACTACAACATTACATCCAAGATTACTAAATAAGCATTTCACTTCTGAAAACGGGCATTCGGCAGTGTGGTCCTCAAGTTTCCGAAGTTGACCTCTCCACCCACACCCAAGAGATTTTTTGGGGCAAAAACATTCCAAATCAAGAACCTCCTTTTGAGCGCATTTGTCCCTGAAAATTTCCTGTCTTTGAAGAAGTTCGCCGTCATCTGGACATTTTTGTTGCTCTGGTTCTCTCTGAAAAATAGTTTCCACACATGGGTAGCAAAACCTGCAACAGTGGTAGAAATGTGCAGTGTTAAGTTTCGTTTCCTTCGTAGATAAACGCCTACCTAACCGGCCTAAGACAACAGGGTTTAATACAGGAAAGCAGTAGCTCGGCACATGCACTTACACTTTGGTATATTTCTTTGCCGTCTCCTACAAAACAACGGCGAGAAACGTGCAGGAAACGTGAGCGCGCATCTGTGAAATTGTCTTTGCTTTTTTTTTTTTAACTTTAACGGTGTTCAAAGTAATTTAGTTCCAAGATAGTTCGACCATATTCTATAACAAGTTGAACAGGTTGCAACTACTGGGAATTAGTTACAAGTAACGCGAATGGTCATTTTCAAATGAGATTTTCTTAGCCATTGCCGTAACCTTTCAAGGTCTCTACTAGGCTTTTAAGAGTTCTTAGGACCAGTTGTTCAAAGATCGGATACCCTTATCAAGGGAATAGCTACCTGGACGCACGGACGCTCGTGCGTACCTGACAAAGTTGAAAAAAAAAATGAAATAAAAGAAAATAAACAAGCAAATGAAAAAAAAAAAAACCCACCAATAAAAGATAATTATTTAAAAAGCACAATAGGCCATATTCGTATTCTCGGTATTGAACTGGATCTAGCATGAAGTGGAGGCTCTTGCAGGGGAATACATTTACATATGAAAAGAATCCCCCGCAAGAGCCTCCACTTCATGCTAGATGCAGTTCAATACCGACAATACGAATATGGCCCATTATATTTGCATTTGCTTGACTCATTGGTGGACTGGAGGGTCCCAAAAAGCGAAAATAGCGAGTAGAAAGTAGCCAGGCTTCAAAACCTTACAGAAAAGGGTGTAGAAGACATGCTATTTGGTGAATTCAAATTGCATACCCCAGACTTGGTGGAAACACTGCACTTTGCCTACCAAAATTGAGAATTGAAAACAGTGCTCGTCGGCAAAATGTTGGGAGGCAAGCAAAGTGTTTTGGAGGAAATGTGGATCAAGGCACGTGAAAAAGTTTTGGGAGCCTTGAAAGGGGAGGGGGTACTGTGCGTACCTCTGGAAAAATCCTGGCTACGCCCCTGCTTATTCAGCGGGTACGTCACTACTAGTGGGTAAATAGGTGCATAGGTGTCGCTATCTCAATTTTGATTGGCTACAACCGCTCAGCTAATCCTCAAGCGTTGGTTGGCTTTCCTATAATTTTCAATTGCGCCACAACTGATACTGATATAACTTTGCTCCCAGGGGAGAAAAGAAAAGAAAACGAAACCAAAAACGGAAGTGAAACAAAAGAGAAAGACGCAACAAGGAACCACACCAGGCGCGGATCCAGGATTTTGAAATGGGGGGTGAATTTTTGTCATAATGTAATAAAACCAAAGCCTGGTCGAGGTGTTTGAGGTCTGTGCATCAGCATGATTGACAAATTGTCAGAAAAACGGGGGTTGAAAATTCACCCATTTCACCTCCCCTGGATCCGCGCCTGCACACAAAACTAAAGGGAACACAACGGTACTGAAAAGAGGAAAGAAATAAAACGAAATGGTCAAGAAAACAAAGGACACACAGCCACAAGATGACACAGAGGTCTCTCATGTAATGGCTATCTGAAACTACAGAAAGCGTCAAAAGACTGGCTCCTTGGCTGTGTAGGACAAGCTGTGTCCGAGAAAAAGGCTCAAGGTTGAATCCTTTGAAGGAAATCCGTCTGGCACTTCTATAAAGGAATGAGAGCAGCTCAAGGATTAGTTGGTACTGGACACTGATAACTCCACCTGTCCTTTAAACAGCACCAATTCAACTAATTTATTCTTGTTTGTCACCATGTTTCCACCAATAGCGTAGCCCCACCTTCCTGCATATAAACCACACACAACCCATAATTCGATTCGCACTGACTAAGGGCTGACGCTCCAAACGTCAGCTTTTTGGCCAATTAGTACGATTTCCGTTTTCCCCACCGACGCAGTACCACAGTAACTCCAATTAGTCATATCAAGTAATTATAACTCGCCCTGTTGTCGGTACGTTTTATACTTGTGGAAGTGTAACTTTAACCCAGAAAACTTTCGCAGCGATATTTCTCGACAGGATTGGTCTTATACCAGTAATGAGGTCAGTCAAAAGTTTAAATTTTAACGGTTTTATCTCATATGTTTTAGACTGAACTTTTGAAAAATCTTGCAGGAAATTGTTGGGTCTTGGGACTGTGCTGCAACTTTCAACTGTTGTAAGCATATAAATAATGCCGCTTACAAGTCGATGTATCATGTTTAGTTTTTGTTTCTTTGTTGGCGTTATCGTTTAAAAAACGCTCAAGTGCATGCATAATTAAACGGTTATTGAATTCGGTTTTCGCATTGTAGCGAGAATTATCCGGCAAGGTCTCGGTCATCAAGCTACCATGCTATCGTGCTAAACGCAACCCAACAATTGTTAATGTTAGTCAAACGTCATCTTACATCCTCAAAGGGTGCTGAATGTTCTCAGTAACTTTCAAGTGAGAACTGATCCTCGCAGTTGTTAACGCAATTATGTGCAATTGCGTAAAGAAGACTGAAAACAAAATTCAGGACTTCAACGGGGTTTGAACCCGTGACCTCGCGACACCGGTGCGACGCTCTAACCAACTGAGCTATGAAGCCACTGACGTTGGGAGCAGGTCAATTGTAGGTTTACTTGTTCCCGTGAAAGTGATGAATGTGTGTGGTAAATAAACCAACAAAATGTTGTATAGCAATGTTAGAACGTGTAACGGGATTTTACGATCAAAAGAGTGTAATTTTTATATGACTCATCCCGGAAGAAGTGTAAGGGACTTTTTGGCGGTCGAAAACCTTAAAAAGGTGTATATTCAGTAATGCCTTAAAATCCAAATTTTTGAAGTAAGCCGCTTTGACTTAGGATGACAAGGATCGAAATGGATTGTAACTTGAAAAAATTGGGCCAAATTTTCAAAATCCCGCTTTGTGCTGCAGATTAAGGAACAGTATCCCGATTCTGCACATGCTCAAAATTTTGATTTTTGTTCATCCTGTCGTGAAATCAAACGATGCGGGCGATGGTGTTTTTGGCGTGAAATTCATCCTCATCGCTGTTATTTTACATCTCCATTTGCTCAAACGGTTGAAATTTTATTGTTAGATTATATTTTGTTCCGTTTGAAATCATTTTCTTTTGGGATTATTTTCAATGCCGTTGGACGAACCTTCGCGAGGAGGATGCGCTATGGCGCTGCTCCAAGGTTACTTTCTCCCGGTCGCTTCCAGAAAAGCTCAGAAAAATTGGCTAAGAAGAGGCAGTCGTGGAATTTAAAGCACCGAAGAATGTATATCAAGAAAGAGATTCACGATACATGGGCCGAAACGCAGACTTGAAATAGATTTTACGAGACCAGGAAAGATGTTCCAGGACGGTAAATTCGATTTTCTTTTTGAGACTTGTTTGACTGATCATTTTCGCTGAGGCGAAGCATGCAAATGCTTCGCCTCTGTTGAAAGCCATCACTCCATCGCAAATAACGCCACCCTCTAAGCCAAAAAACACCCGTTACCATGACTATTTCAGCGCAAATGGTCGGTCAAACAAGTCTCATGTGTGAAGAAAGCGTGTTTGTGTCCACGCTCGCAAGGTAATCGAAAGTTTTTCGCTCCTAACAACAAAAGTATTGATGATTCCAGTAAAATGTTTGGCTGGAAAAGCTGTTTGTTAAGTATTTTCTCTTTGGTGATTCATAGTTGTCTTTAGAAAGCGAAGTTGTGTTGACATCGACTAATTTGCATATTAGCGTTAGAATATGAACAATTTCGGTGAACGTGCGTAAAATTTTTTATCTTCAAGATGTTTTTTGCCATTCCTTAATGGGTAACCAAAACCTTTGATATGACAAAAGGTTTCCTTGAGTATTCCCGTTTAAGAAGAAGTTAATTTAAAAAGCCTACAATTCCTTATTATCTGACATGGTTTGATGCTACTCTGGTTTGAAGTTTGATGAATGTAACTTAAAAAGTTACATGGGTCGTGAATTGTAACTTTTTAAGTTACATTCATCAAACTTCAAACCAGAGTAGCATCAAACCATGTCTGATTGTCCACCTGGTTGCAGTGTGAACTTGAACATACCTCCTTATTATCTACTGCGCATTGTAATTATTTTTGCTGATCTTGACCAAACTTGATTTATGCGAATACACGCCAAACACTTAGGAGTCAATTTCTCGAAGCAGCTTGGGAAATCTTGCCGCCTCAATTTGACAGTTCTATTGTTTCTTTGAGACATAACAGATGACGTCTCGCGCCTGCGCAGAATCGGGACACTGTCCCCTTAAGATTACAGATTAAGGTTTATCTTCCTTTGATTTCTTTCGTTTGGTGTTCTCGAGGGGCATTTTGGTTGTAAGCAATTGTACTTTAATGTGTGTAGTTTTAATTTGATTGCCAAAACATCAGTACAAATCAACATGACAGCCCTTAAAAACGAAAAGAATACAATTTCCAATCATTGATTTCCTTGTTCCCCCTTTGACAAATTTTAGTTCGTGACACTTTTTCAGACTAGCTTTATAGAAACAGCTCCATGCGAAAAAAAAAGAAAGAAAGAAACTGAAAGAAAAGAAAATCATTTCCCCAAAATACTTCTAGATAAAACTTTTACTCCCTTTCCGCTCTTGCCAGAAATTGTGATGGTTTTCATCCAACACCCATCCTGTCGTGCGTAAATACAATAACTTTATCTGCATGTCGTAGCTTCGTGGTGACACGTTCTTTATTTTAGGATGTTTCCGGAACAATCAGAGACAGTCAGAATTGGCGGTATTCCTGTTTTGTTTTTTCTTCGAAATAAATGGAATAGTATTCACTTCATTCTGCTCCCGTTAGCAAAACGAAGAGATTACAGTCTACTTCGAATACGACCACCGAAATACTCAAACTGTGCAGGACCTGCCGTGCACGAGGTTCAAAAGGAATACCAGTGACGCAGCACCAAACTATTCTGAACGCTGCTCACAGATTCCTCCGACAATCGAAGATTTGTTCTTTGCATGGCTTGCATTGTAGAACCTTTTTCGGTGGATTCGTTCATCCCATAGCCGTGATAAGAATTTCATTAATTCTCGTTTTTTACATGACGTCATCAAAATTTAAAAATAAGGAATTATTAATCCTTTTGGGGTTTTTGGTTTAGCAAGTAGTTAGAACAGCTGAAGACTTATCTTTACACAATTTTTCAGTTTGATTGGGTTTTTAGCCTTGTAATAAAGCAAGGTTGAATTTCTAAGCTTTTGCGTGACACGATATTAAACTGGCGGCCGAGAATGCTGTAACGTAGGTTAAAAAAGTGACTTAAATCCGCTGAGATTTCGCAATCTGAACAGTCCTTGAAGGAGAATAAGAACTCATGTAGATGTTTATGAGCCTTCAGAAGACTAACCGTCATATTTAAGCCCCTCAGAGGGACACAAACATGGCGTCTCCATACAAAGCCTTAAAATTTGAGTACGGAACATTTCTTCGAATATCTCCCGCACCGAACATCGCACAGACCTGAATCTTTGCGAGATTGTTTAAATATTCATCTTCTTTTGTCTCTTGAATTCTTGACATAATAATCCGTCTGTTTGGCCGTATTTATACGCAGACGAATTATCAGACGAACTATCGTTCTTTGCCCAAGTTCGTCCCAGACGGATGATCCGTCTCTAGTATAAATCGGGCCAATATTTCACAACGGAAATCTGCATAACTGATGACAACAACAAGTATTTATATAAATTATACTGAATCGTTCGTTAAATGCAAAGAACAAGGGCGTCCAAGTTACTTGTCTCATGAAAAACTTTTATCTTTTAAACACCCATTTTCTCGAACAAAGTTAGTTTCTTTTCTTCCAACAAGATGGAGACAAAATTTCTTGACAGGAACATCGAATACAGCTAACCATTGCGATTTCATCGGCAATAAGGTGACGCTCGCTTGTATTTATGTTTTCAAAATGGGTCCTTTGAAAGCGCTTGCCTCGTGTAAAACATGAGACAGCCAGGGGCGTTTGATTTATTAAAATATCTGAAACACATTAACAATATATTAGCAATGAAATTGAATTTCTGCTGATGAAGAATCTCGGAAGCGAACTGATCTTTTAAAATGCATCGTTTGAAAATCCCGTTTGAGCAACAGCAGCCACAATGAACGACCTCATATATGAAGCTTATGGTGTTATATCGTGCTCCAGTAGTTGCTCACGAAACACATCCATGCTGTATTCTGTGTATTTCCCTCAGACTTCTATCGGTGAACTCGTGTCGCAAAAAATGATTATAAAGTACTTGAACGAAACAGTGCTTACGCGAGCATTTCTCTTCTTTTCTTCGACAAGCACTGTATGAATTGCGCCAAAAAAAATACAATTGCGCAAGACATCACAATGATTCAGTCCGCCATTACGTGCCCACAATCATTTTACGGATTTAAATCATTTCGGGATTTTACTTTTTCATACTTTTTTCGACTACCGTTAGTACTTCTCATTAACCCCAACCGCCACAGATAAAACTTATATGCTCTGAAACTTGTGAAAGGTTTAAGCTTGCGTCACCTAATATCGTCGACGGTCGACAGGATTTCAAATGGCGTAATAATCGAGTGGATGGTCGCTAGCTTTCGGGTTTATAAACTGCTCTTCAGAATACCGACTTTGTCTACAGAAGAACCGTTTGTGGAAGAGAAAAATCGTTCCTTTTGTTCAGCGATTTCCTTTTAAAAATTACGATGCCGTTGTCCAGTTTTCAATTCCATGGTTAAAGTATGGCAGCCGTTGCTTTCACGCATGAATTATCACAGACTGTTTTACGCGTGAAAAAAGAATTCAAAAACTGAATACCCTACTAGAAAATCAGCAACGAAACACTATCCTGGAACTAGCTGCTTCTTCGCACTTCCAGTTCTTAAGCTTGATGTTCTTGAACATAGTCAAGAGATAAATTTCAAAACTTATTAAAATAAGCTCACCTATGTCCGCAAGAAGATTGAACTGGGTCTTGTAAGACATAACGACATTCAATACACTTGTACCGCTCTAGGTCCGTAGAGACGAATTCAGTAGTATTATCATTAAGTATAGACATTTCTAGTGTGCACCTTTGCCGAACAGTTTCGAAGAACACAACTGATATCACTTCCGCAGGATACAGAAAGCGAAGGTGCTTTGTCAGCACAACTGTCATAAATTTGATCGATATTCATACAACAGGGGATTCCCCGCTCAATCGCGCTGCTCGCGCCTACAGACATCAATCAACCAATCCGGAACGACTTCAGCCTGTGCGGGTTCTTGTTCTAGGAAGCTGATCAACCTCCTTTGCAAATATACTTTGTCTGCAGTTCATGGAGAGAAAATGATTCATATTTCATTCTTTCCCTCCTTGCTAAATGTAACCTGTTGAGTAACAGGTCTTTGAACGCCGGTGGCGTCATCAATATAACAAACACTGGAAGAAGGTTTCCTTTATTTTTTGACAAGTCTTTTGTTCTAGTAACTTTTACCTTTGGCAAGTCAGCGTTGTTAATTATCTTGTGTAAGTGTTTCTGTTACTCCATAGGGATTAATTAGGTTCAATATTTAAACCGCATCGTATCGCATCAATTTGTGCACTCACAAGTTTTACTAGTTGGTGAGTTGATGTTTTCTTCTTATGTTGTGGCACACATTCGCTAAGATTTGTTCGTTTGTAACACGATTTACTGTCTTCGTTCATATTCTGTTTGTCAGTTTCTTACGAGTTTGTATGCATTTGCTTCTTGCGCCCAGGTTAAAGGTCGTACTTCACATGAGCCGAACTAAATTCAGTCATTAAAGTTCATGATCTGTAGTGAATATGAAGTTCGACGTTTGACTCAAAAGGCGAACTTTACTAATTTCGGTCAATGACCTAAACTGCAAATAAGAATAGCGATATTCACTGTTTACAAACAAGTCTTTTGGTATTTAAATTTTGCCAACCACAGAACAAAAGAATCCTTTGTTTCGAGGGCCAATAAACCTCTGGTTGGCACATTAATGACAATAGGTGACGTAACGATGAGTATCGCTATACCTCACAAATTAATTCAGGGGCAACAACAACAAGTAACTTAATTTGCATGACCATAACTTCATACAATTAGGGAGCTTACGAAACCACGACGCCGACGGCAACGATGACGCTACAAAACCATAAGTTTAGTGAGCAAAAACAATGGCTCCGCACGCTCTGCACGTGCGTTTTACATTTTGGTGCATTTCTTTACCGTCATCTCCTGACGACATGAAGTGACCAAATTCAAGGTTCTGTGGAGGACGTTAGCACATACGATGAATTTTCAGTCCTCTCTCTACGCTTCCAACTCACTCATAACAGTTTAATTCCTCAACAGTTACTACACATTTTTAACGCGAAACAACATACATAGTTTCGTAGTGATATGATAACGCAAACTTGTATTTTTCAATGAAGTCCTTGTAGCCGTCGTCGTCCTCGTTTCGTAAGCTCGCTAACATGTTACAAAAGCACGTATCTTAACAAGAACAGTGTAATAAGAAGGAAAATACAAATTAAAGATACATCAGTCTGATCTAAGCAAAATAGAATGAACTTCGTCAATTCACAGGAGAATTAGCCGGTCTATAGAAGATACTGATTGGTCATATTCGGTAGGTGATTTTTTATTTTGCTATAAAATCTGTTCCTAAGCATTGAGTATTTAGGACAGTGTATTTCATCTTAAACTTGACTCGATCCACAAGTCGGGCAGAGTCTATCAAACCTTGGGATTTGATCGTATCTACCAGATTCAATCATAGTTTGTGATTGGCCGTATTTATCTTGGAAGACGAATTATGCGCCAGTTCAAGATAAATACGGAGACGCATAAAACAGCAGTAGAAGAATTAAAGTATAAAGACGGAGATGAGCCTACTAGAACTGTTGAAGCGGTAAATCGAAACAAAATGGCTGCATTTGTCGCGCTTTAACAAGTCGGCTTTGGCAATTGTACATCGTGGTTTTCTCAAATGAAAGGAATAAGTTCGAAAACGAACAGTTGCAGTGTTTTTTGAATGGCAAAGCAGTGAAAGAAAACGGAGATGCAGCGAAATGATACTCGAAGACGAATGAGGCCTTTACTACGGAGCCCCTTACGAACACGAGATCTACCGCCGTCAGTTTTTAGGTATTTTTTTGGCAACAAAACCGTGTGAAGTGTTGGTCGGGAGGTTACAGAGATTTTGCTAAGTTCGTCTGTTTTGTGTGTCCCATGTTTATCTTGACGAATATTCGTCTCAGACGAATTCTACGTCTATATATGTGCTTATACATGTGCTTATTTGGCCGACATTACAATATCTAAAATTATCTTTTTTGTACACTCAACAGCTTGTTAACCACTATCAGTTAAATTTGTATCATCCGATCATGGATCACTAAGATAAGAACTACATCGGCAAAAACCAATTCAGGTCTGTAGAATTGGCGAAAGCTCAACACTTTTCAGCACGCCTTGAAGTTGTGTAAGACTATAGTTTCGGCTACACAAATTTGCCTGGAAGTATCTGATGAGCGGAAGTGGAATTGAAGAGAGCGTGCTCCACGGGTTCTGGAAACCGATGATCACTCGTGTCACTACCATATGCACTTGCCAAGGATGCCTGCTTGGCCTGCTCAAACGGATGTGGATGATTTGACGATGTCTGTCGACCACCACCGAGCGGCATTTCTTTGTAAGCTAATAACACTAGCCTTTCAATTCGTCTAGGAATTCCAAACGTCGCATCATTCCCTGGCTATTTCGTCCGGCCTGCCCTTGGGAGTTGATCATAGTCTCGATAACTCCATGAAGCTCGTGAATGACCGACCACTGTGCTTTAAAATTCTCTTCCAGTCTTGCCTGCTTCAACTGATGCGTGGTAAGCATTTGGTTCTGTTGCGCCAGAGCTTCAGTTAGCAGGGTCAGTCCCGCCTCGTAAATTTGATTCAGCTTCTGGCACTCGTTCAGCTGAACTTGCAGTTCCTTTTTTAGCTCCAAGATCTCTTTTCTGTTAGGGAGCGTTAAATGCTTGGCTGTATGAGAACTATTATGCTCATCCAGAGACTCTACTGGACCATGAAAGTCACACCCCATTGAACTAAAACCACACTGCACAGTTACCTTTGGGCACGACTTCACGTAGACTGGCAGCTTTTCTCTTGGACTTTCATCCTCATCACAGCCATGAGGACATTCAACTGGAAACTTCCCACACTGTTTCAAATGTTGCGGTATCTTCACTTCACGGTGACCAGCCTGACAGCGTGGGCAATCGACGACTTTAACTGCACATGCTTTTTCGAGATGTTCCTCTAGTTGGCATCTGACGACCGCCACATTACAACCGAAACTAATGTTCAAACATTTTACTTCTGAGAGAGGACATTCTGTTTCGTGGCTTTGTAGTTCGGCTAGTGGTCCCGTCCAATGACAACCACGTGCTTTGTTACAGCAGAAACATTCCATGGCCAGGAGCTCTTTCTGGGCGCATTTGTCCCTGAAAACATGTTGTCTTTGCAGTGCCTCACCATCGCAAGGGCATCTCTGCTCACTGGCGTCCCTCTTGAAAATGGCTTCCCAACAGGAAAAACAAGACCTGTAGTGATATGAGCAATGTCCGCAATGTTGAGAGAAATGCAAAGACACGAGCTCCTATATGAGTGCGTCTTTTCTTCCCGGTTACCCAGGCCCTAGGCTGGTTTTTACTAGAGCATAAGCACAGGCATGAGCATAAGCAAAAGTGCAAGTGAAAACAGCAGCGACTTAAGCATAAGCATAAGCAGAAACAATAAGAAGAACGAACTCACGTATTTGTCTTATGCTGTTTCACCTGCTTTCACCAGTAACGCACTCGACATAAGCATAAGCAGATAAGCACAAGAATTAAAAACGAACAGTTCTGTTTTTCTTGTGAAAACCAGCCTTATAGCGTTCCTGTAGCCGTACCAACCTTCGGAGAAAAATCGTTTTCTCCCCCCCCCCTTGGTTATTTTCCTCGGGAGGGGGGAGGGGTGGAAGGGTTGTTCGTAGATTAGAATAAGAGCCTTTTCCCGAAGAATTTCAAAACCGCAGAGTTGATAAGTGTATTATGGTTTCGCAAACACAGCAAAACAGTTCCTTCAGCTTCCGGGTATTCAATGGGACAAAAATGCGAAAGTTCAGTAGAAATGTTCCGGAATTTACTTGTTTGAAAAAGAATACTTTAGAATATGCTAACACAGCACCCTTTTGAGATTCCGCTAAATGAATTCATGCATGAAAAGTTCTTGGTAAGGCTTTGCGTGTTTGGAATTTGAACATTGTTTAACCCTTAGTGCTCCACAGGGCGGAAATGATCCGCGTTTCGCTTTTTTAATCGTGAAAATCGAGATAAATAAGAAATAGGTTTTATGTACTATTTGCAAGGAATTCGTACTTTCGTCGGATTTCGGTGAAGGCGACATTAATAAAAGATAACGTCTTTCCAGCTATCCAGGAAAACGACTTTATTTCTGCAAGCTTCGTTACGTCATCTGGTTTGTTCTGTGCTTTTTTTACGTCGGGTTTGCATAGTCTCGTTTATGGTGCATTTAT
Organism: Galaxea fascicularis; assembly: GCA_948470475.1. NCBI lineage: Eukaryota > Metazoa > Cnidaria > Anthozoa > Scleractinia > Euphylliidae > Galaxea > Galaxea fascicularis. The sequence goes on from OX419344.1 coordinate 11,793,011, forward strand.
TTCGGTAAGTTTCGCATGTTTGGTCTCGGTCTCGGATTTTCAAACAAGGGTCTCGGCGACTCAACGAGTTTCGGATTTTACCATTCGCCAGCCGGATCCGGAGTTCGACCGACTGCCGGTCATTTAGACATCAGTCACAAACTACGATAGACTAAAGCGAGGGTTGTTTCATACTAAAAATACAGGTTTTTTTAGGCAACTGTTGGACAAACTTCGCACCTATACAATAGCTAATTCCCTAACCACTCACCTATGTCCCGCATAAAGACTGCACAGGGTCATGCGAAATTTTGTGGCATTCCATACAATTGTACCGATTATCTGAGTGAACGATCGAATTCGATGGCTTTTGGAAAAGACATTTTCTTTGGGGACTCCGAATACATTTTACCTCAACGTGCTTGTTGTATTAAACGCGCTCCTTTTTATTATCGAGGCGGATCTTTCAACGTCGTTTCTAGAACAGGACCACGTGATCACGTGGTCGAATGTGCTTTCCGGGAAAACTGCCGTGACAGCGCAAAACTTTCAAGCAAGAAACGCAAACAGCCGCCTACCAGGCGTCACCCACGGACGAGTGGGTGAGCCCACAAGGAGACGTCTGTTTTTATGCGTCTGTCCTCTATTGCATCATAACACGAGCCGTGGACAGACGCATAAAAACTGACGTCATTGTTTTTTACATTAAGAAAAACCCAAAATTATCAAATGCCGGGAATAAATGAGGGGCGAAGACACCGTCAGCATAAAAAATTGCTACGGTTCCCAGTTGAGCGCGACACCACGCAAGTTTCCACACAAAGTTTTGACATCAAAACGTTGACGTTTCCGATGGCAACGAGAATGTATCCAATAGAAACTTTGTTTCCAAAACCAAAATGGAAGCTCAGTTCTTATAACGCAGTGGCGAAACTAAACTAAAATAAAATAAAATAAAACCTCCCGCATATTTTATGTTCATATTTGGAGCTTACGTACGCCCTCCAAATCCAGTCACCTCAGAAGCAGTTCCAACTTTGAACCTCAGAAAGAAAATTAACTTTCACGTTTGCAAGACGGTGAAAAGTGGCTTAGGATCATTCCTTCTGACAGTACAAAAAGTCCTAGGAACTCAAAAACCGACCTGAAATTTCAAAAGAAGAGGCCTTTTTTAAAAACGTGTACCAGTTGGCAGGATGGAGAGGACATTTGTGCCACACATTTTTTTATGACAGAGAGGTCTAGATAATTATTTTCTCTCACATGTGGACTTTTTTTTAGTAATGACAGTAAATTGGCATCACAGCTCCTGTTTCCTGTCTGAATGGAGGCAGGATGGCCGAGTGGTTTAGGGCGCTGGATTTCAATGCGGTAACCCAGGTTCAAATCCCGCTCTGGCCACTTGCTGGTGTTGTTCAGGGTAGTCTCTGGTTCAACTCCTCGGTCATCCTTTTAAATAGCCATATGGTTTGCCTCCGGCCAGTTGGGATTCTTATCATGTTACGGTAATTTGAGTTATATGTTTCAAGGTGTTTAAGTGGAGTGCCTGTAAACTAGCTGATTAGCTAAGTGCACTTTCACTATAAACATTTGCATTTTTCTTTTCATGTTTGGAGAAGGAATAAGAATTCCATCAAAGGGAAGCCAGAAAAACACTGGTACTCCCAATCTTTTTACTCTGAGTGGGCTACCTGTGGTCATAGTGTAACATTTACCTTTCTAATGATACTGTAGTACAGGGGCCGGTTCCTGAAAGGTGTAATAACTCTATTCCTGGGATAAATGTGCCTTATTTAGTCGTTTATCCATGGAATAAGGCACATTTATCCCTGGAATAGAGTTATTACACCTTTCAGGAACCGTCCCCAGGTGTACAGGCTTGGCTTTACAATGATTTAAATTTATTTTTACACAGAGATTTGCACATCCAAGATAGGCAGTTTATGTTTTAAGTTAAGAAACAAGAAATGTAGCTTAACGGGATAACATACATGTACCCCTGTATCTGACCAGTTCTAAGAAGTTGTGGCCCTCCCTTCTAAAGGGTCCAAAAAAAACTCTGATCCTCCCCTTACTCCATTAAAAAAAACTGTGACCTATCTTAAAAGGCATTTTTTTTAAAATGGCCCTCCCCAAAGTGAGGCTAAAAAAATATTGACCCTCCGCTAAATAATGACTGATCCTTTGATGGGCTGAGTTTGTTGGTTCTCTACTCAGCTGCAAGAGGTTTTTCTCTGGGTACTCTGGTTTTCCCCTCTCCTCAAAAACCAATGTTTGATTTGATCTGATTTAGAGTTTATTTGATTTACAGTCTCCCCAGCTAGAAATATTTGAGACTCAAATAAAGTTATTATTATTAAGCTTGACCTGTGAATGATAAAGTCCAATAAAATTTGATCTGCAAATCATCTTCAGTTGTTTTGTGAGCCAATTTCTGGTTATCTTGGTGACCTGTTAAACACTGCATTGCAAGTTGAAAAAGTTAGACTGTCTTTTGCCACTGTGGCATGGAAAGACTGCTACAAAATATGTTTCTTTTCTTCTAAGAAGGAATTTGAAAGTCACTTCTTCATGTTGCAAGGGCCATTTGAGTAACAGAAAAAGTACTTCCCCACATTTGAACAAACTTACAGTAATTCTCATGACAGGGTGGTCCCTTATGAAATTTTACCTTTCTGTTTTCAAGTGGATGCCCATACATTTAAATAAGTTACCTTTTAAAATGCTTTCAGTCTTGGATTAGCTTTCATCTGTTTTCATGAACTAGACCTGAAGAGTTTAGGATTCCCATGTATTCAGAAAAAAACTATCTTCTGTGAAAACCGTGGACACAATGTACAGTAAAACTATACTTCCAAATTGCCCAGTTTTTGCCAAAAGAAACCATTGAAGCTTGTTTCATGTTTTGTTTGTTATAGTTTAAGGAGGGTTTTTTTGTTGCTGTAGCACTTGTGAAACAATAAAAGATTACATTGAAAGATATTAATTTGATGATGTGGGCAAACTTTAAGTCTCTTTACAACTTTATTGTTGGACTACACTTTAAGGGTACTTGTGACATCATCGGTTACCATGGCAATGCACCAGGTCCACAAAAAGGCCCTTTAAATTTCAGCTTCTGTAAATTATCTGAAAAACTAATTTGATAACCTAGTTTTTTTCTTTGTTGGAAATAATATATAATAAAAAATGTTCTTAACAAAAAATGGGGTGTGTACATTGCACGAACATGCATGCAGCTAAAAATCCTCTCCAGCCTCCTTAACAAATCACTGAGTAAGAGAGCCCTTATACATGAAAATGGTAGCCTCCCACGCAGTCGTTTTTAGGGGAGTCGTATTTCACCTCCACCCCACAAACGCCTGCTTACCCGAGAGCAACATTCCTTTCCCGCAGCCTAGCCAATCACATTTTACCTACTGATTTCTGGAAAGTGACGTCAACCGCACAACAGGAAACAACGGACTCGAACGGTTTGCGCTGTCTGCATGCTCTATATTCGAAATTTCACGTTTAAATCACTTTCAGTTGTCTGCAATGCAGGAATTCAATAAGCGGAGGAGCGACATATTTTTCAATTTGCCCACAGGATATTGGAAATCACTGACATCTAAGCTTTGCCACCGGTCTTCAATAGCCACTTCCTCAGTACACGGCGTAGTTGTTGAGATATCAATTCAGGGGTTTTCGGCTTCTGTTAGTCTCAGCGATTTAAAGGATGGACACTCGGAAAACATAGAGAAGATGGCCTTTCCAGTTGTATTTGGAACTCCCATGTTCGATAGTGAGAAAACACGTTTCCATTTCTCGTGATTTCATTGATATAATAGTGGTGTCAGGCCCAACACGGACTCATTTATCCTGTATTTACGCTTTTGAACTGTAGGCTTTTGAGTTTTGCTCTAACGATTATGTCTTTCCACTGATTCTACATGAGATGTTGGATGGTTCTTTGTACATTTCCCTCAGTGTTTTCCTTCAGACTATTGTAGGCATTGATGAGCGAGTTATATTGTGTGACAAAGGTCAAAAAGCCAACTTGCGACAGGAAGCACGTTTTATGACTGTGATTCGTTTGTGATTGGCTTGGACGCCTTGCATGTCAAACAATGGGAAAGGAATGTTGCTCTCGGGTAAGCAGGCGTTTGTGGGGTGGAGGTGAAATACGACTCCCCTAAAAACGACTGTGTGGGAGGCTATGAAAATGGTGGATTAAAAAATCTTTTCTTGCCAGTGTTCAGTGGATGGAAAAGTTCAGTCTTTAAATCACACAAGGCCTTCCTTTTCTAACTGTGACAAATATTCCTCCTGTACTTGGTTTGTATCCATCTCATCCAAGGCCACTCTCAGTTTCTTTGATGACCCACATTCATTTTCGTCGTTGTGGCAAAACAACTTTTGGGCTTCATTTTCCAAATGCTTCAGAATATCTGGTTTATGAATAATCAGTCGTAGCAAAGCCAAAGCATCTCCTTCGGCGCTATGTGCGTTCTCAAAGTCTTCTCCAACAAATGTCCTGTGCAAATTGGCCAACGAACAAGAAAATCGTTTTCTTTTACGTGTACCATCAGCAGTTGTATCATTTACACCATGACTCAAACCATTTTTACCTTCTTTGTGTTGCTTTCTGAAAGCTTTGAGGGAATCAGAGGCATGAACGCTCTCAGGCAATGTTATTCCAACCGCTTTCAGATGAGAAACAAGAACTTTGAAGTCGAAGTTGTCACCATTGTGAGCTATCAAACAAACAGGCTGAGGTTGCCTCATGACAAAGGATCTCACGATTTTTCCAAGCTCGATGTCAAAGCCGCCCCTGTTTTCAAGATCGTCGTTTGAAAGACTAGTCACTGATGAAGCAAAGTGCTCTATCTCTTTCGTAGGTCGAACGCAAGTCGTGAACTTGTCGAGTAAACGAGGAATACTCTTTGTCTTCGAACTTTCGTTGATGTGCTCTGCTTCCACAGCTATCATGCTAAGTTCAGTAATTTCTACTGGCTTTTGCAATCCAGTTGTTTCGAGGTCGAGAAAAATCAATGTTGAAAACTGTGAAACACCCATCATAGTCCTTTTCCCACCTTTCGAAGGTAAAATCGGTAGAAAACGTAACGAAAGCCTGCTGTTTTTCAGCAAAGACAACATTTCATTTTCTTGACAAAGGAAATTTCCCGCCAGGTCGGTTCCAGTTTGCTCTCGAGCTTCGCGCCACAACGAGGTTAGACACGTCTACATGCGCAAATAAGTCAAGCGCATATTTTTCAGCAGTGCTACCGTCTCCGCTGGGTACGGCGGCTCAATATTGACGTGGAGTTTCGTTCCAATACAAAACAGCGCGAGAAAAATACTAACTGCGGGTCTAACTGCGTGGTGTCTTGCAAAGGGGAAAGGAGGGAAAGTTAATATAGCCTCTGTGCTGTCATTTCTCCATGGAGGCAGTAGCACAAAGGGCGTCTTTTTGATTTTGCTTTCGCAGGATCGGAAAAGGAAAGTCTTCCAGGCAACTGCCTGAAGTCACTAAATTGATATGGCCTCCGCCACGGTAAGCTTCAGTCTCGATTTTAACTAATATTTGTTACACATGTGGTTTTCAGATGGAGTTCCTACTGGGACGTTAAATTTCTTAAAGATAATCGGAAAAAGATTGCGCTATTTGTTTCTGTTTAGCATTTCCGAATGCTCGAAAGCCGGTCCAGTTTTTTGGCATTGTTTGAAGTTCACTAATCCCATTGAAAGCTGTTCGCGTGTGTCTATATATGCTTGACTTCTTTTTCTTAGCTGTTTAACTACAATAGGGTGTTTAATTTAAGGATTTATTTCGCACGAGAAGATCGAGAAAAACATATCGAAATTATCAAACTCATGTGTTTGTTGTTATAATTTGTCAAAGTAGAAGCGGAAATAAAAGACAAATCGTAAGTCTTACGTGTTTGCAATGTAAGCTTATCTCTGTTTAAAACCATTATTGAAAATATGACAACAATTTGCTTGGTTTGTATTCAACAACAAAATCATCTTCACAAGTTGTTTTTCAGTGTTTCTTTCTTCACTTACGGGAATATAGCTGGAATTCGTTGTGTAACGGTTTTCAAGAAAAGTAATTATGATGGTACTAGTTAATCTTATATACCGGTAGGTTTCAGATCACAAGGCACGTGAAACGTGTTGGAAGTTGTTAAAAGAAATGAGTGAAAGTCTTTGCTCTGATCAATTCCAAATTACAGGGCAAGAGAAATTGACATTTGCATTTCATTTCAAGGTAATCAGTTGGCATCACTGAAAATGTTTTGGGAAAGATTTCCGCACAGCCAGATATTACTTATGCATGCGTGACTGTCATACTAACCCTGTTCCAATCAAAGGCTCCTGTGAGCCAGCTCATGGATGCATCTTGCTACATTAATAATATTAGTACGATCTGCACTTTGACTTGATTATGCATATTTGGATGTCACGCAAAGGGAGCATTGCACTTTGCATGACCTGGGAAGGAGGTCATTTAATTAAGTTATTTGTTGACTTGTGTTAAGGATATTAAGAATGCATCTTTAATCTGAACTGTATGAAGTTACAAGCAGAACTGGACAATTATAAGTTACGAAGCGAGAGAAAAAATAGAAAAGTTATGCAATCAAGGAGCATGTGCAATACCCTGGAGAGTGTCACATGATCTCATAAAAGCGAATTACATTACATGATTATATTCTCCAATAAAGGAGTCCACAGCGATTCTAAAGCATGTAACTGTTTTTGCCAAATGTTGAACTACACCCTGTACTCTCACAAATAAGTTTTATACTTAAGGATAATTATGTAGACATTCTGCTGATTCTGAACAAACTGAATAAGATTGGTGTTTTGGCTTGAAAGGCCATTTTTTAATTTAATAATTGCAGTCAAGTCTTCAAAATAAGTTTACATGCCATGCCTGTCTGCATGTTAGTAGTATAATTGATCATATTTTGCTCCTAAAGGCAAATGTGTTGTTTGTCTAAATACTGACTTTTGCTAGAAAAGCTTTCAGTTGGTTTCTGTTTTTTGTTGATTCACTGTTGTGACTACAAAGTGAAGTTGTGTCAAACATTGAAATTATGTGATACATGTATCTCAGATATGTTAGCTACATGTACTTTATCAAGGATGCTGTACAAAAATTAGCAGATTTTGTCTTCAAGATTGTTTCTTGGCCAATGCCTGCTTGCCAGCCACTGTTTTTCATTACAAGAAGTTTGCCAGCGAGGCCTACGGTGATTCAGATTTTTGTTGCATTCATGCTCAACTACAGTTTAAATTATTTACTCTGCAAAAACATGCAGGAGGCAACAGGCCATTTAATTCATTGCTGATGCCTTCCAATCTTTTGGTCAAATAAAGGAGTTGCTTTTGGCCCTTGTCAAGAGCTCTGAGGATAGGTAATTTCTTATTTTCCTTGCTTACAGTCACAGAATAAGGAACATCAAGTGAAACAAAATTTAACTTGCAAAACCTTGGTGGACATGGCAATTAGCAACTTGAGTTTAATGAATAAATTAATAAGAATCAAGTGAGTGAGTGCTATTAGACTGCCCCCTAAACCTTATGGCATGACTGTGTCATCCATTAGCCGGTTCCATTTGCCATAAATCCTCTATTAGGGGCTTATTTTTTTCAAGCACGAATGCTTGTAATAGTTTTTTTAAAAAGGTCTTTCCAGTATTCCAGAATCTGGTACACCTTCTTATTGGTCAATTTTGACAGTTGCCGTCAACATTAAGGTCAACGAGAAATGCAATCAGAGGAGGTTGGGTCAGTGTTCCCAGGGTTCCACAAATAGCTTGATTTCAGCTCTTTTTGCTGCTCAAAAATGAATAACTCAGTAGGATCACATAGCTGCCTCGGCGCTTTCCTTTGGTTTCGGTGATCGTTGCAAGATTCAAGTGGAGTGAGTAAAATGGCTGATTCTCAGCTTTATGAATTGGTATGGGAGAAGATTTTGTAGAAGATGAAAAACATGTGCGACTAGGAAACTGTGAAGTTGTCCCCAGTATACGGTATACAGTGTACTTCAATGGCAGACAGTTGCGATCATGCAATTCTACTGCAGACAAGACAGCAAAAATCTCTTCTTAATCCCCAACTAATTTCCACAAAGTGTACAAACCTCTTGTAGACCATTATATTGTAGTTAAAATAATGTTCATGCCTTTTCACTTGTGTATTTTAATTCCTATTTTGGGTTAAATTCTCCTCATATTGATCCATTTACTGTTTGATGATATCCTATTGTGGATGCTATGGGTGCTGGGCATAGTGAACTTCCAGAGGTCATGCAAAAATAGTGGATCATGAATAGTGCCTTCTACCCTATTTCACACTAAACGGTAAGTTTACAATCCCGCCAAACTGAAATGTGTATAACAACTGTATAGGTAGCGGTGTAATGGTGCTCACTCACTCGATTCTGATTAATTTGTTCATTAAACTCTCCTCCTGTCCCTCCCCTGGTAAAGTATTGCTTTTGTCTCCACAGTCTTCTTGGCCCAGTGTTTGCAAGTTTCAGGGAGTAGTACTAAGGCATAGACTTTTGCCTAGATATTGTTTATGTGACGAATTTTCATAGTGTCCATCAGCAGAGTAGGTAGAGAAGTAAAGACGTAACGCAGATGGTTTTTCATTCGATCCTTAAATACCTTTGCTGAGTTGGAAAATGGAAAGTTAATAAGATAAAGAACACAGGCCACGAGAATTGAACTTGAAATCCTCAGAGCAGCGAAAATGGACTTAGAGAAATAATTTTCCCTTGTCACATGAAGGAAGAATGCAACAGGCAATAAATTGACAAAAAAAAATGTGAGAAAGTCTGTCTAGCCAAAAAAAACATACCAGTATTCAGGCAAGCAACCCATTTGATTAAGGAGCAATATTGCATTATGAAATGTTTTTGATGATACTTCGGCTGGGTTCTGTTAAAGGTGATTGCTTGATTGCAAATATTGAAATAAATGGTCTTCAATCCAAACCACCGATCCTGTTCAGAAAGTCTATATCCTTTGGCTTAAATGATCAGTATAACACTTATTTGTGAAAGCATTATTCAACATTTGACAAAACCCAAGCATGCAAATATTTTTCTCTGTGAGGATGTAGTTTGCCAGGCAAGGATCAACTTTTGGCTTAACAAGCGGCTAATCTGTTTAGACAAAAAAATGTTTGGAAAATCAAGTTAATTATAGCACAAAGCATAAATTATTAAAGAGATGGATTGAATATCACCCATTACAAAAGCAAAAGTTTGTGTGCCCAAATTACTCAAAATCATTGCGAATGTGAAGTATGACCAATTACCCTCGGGACTTTCAAAAATCTCGCCTTCAGAATAGCTGGAAATTTTATTATGACCAAAACATTTATAAAACTAACTTGAGGTGAGCTGTCAATGTGTAAGTTGCCTGTAATGGTTTTTAAAAAGCAACCACGTATGAATGTAATTATTGTCTTTTTGTCCGTACACATAAATTATTTATAAATGTATATTTCCATCAGTTCAAATTACTTAGTTGTCTGTCAAAGTTCCAGACAACAAAAAGTTTGAGGTATTTGGTCGAAATTGAAATTTACATTTATGCATACGGTGCCTGTGGATCTTTAAGGATGCCACTGTAAATGGTTAAAAACTGCGTTATTTTATGGAAACTATTTGCATGTAAACAGTTCTAATTTGCCAAGAGCAGTATCTGAAAAGTGTGTACTCCCACAAAATGCAAAGGAACAGATTTTGTACCCATGTTTTTTTTAAGAAAATAAAGTTGTTGTAAACTCAAAGTGTTGTAATATTCCTCATCCATGAGCTGTTTCACAGAAGCCTTTGATTCCTTCAAATGTTTACATTGTTTTACTTTACTTCTGTGAAAACTGTGACAGAATGAAGCGGACCCTCTTGGTGTCACAAATGGTGTGATGAAGGAAGGTTCATCAAGTGCCACCCCTATGAAAGCTCAAGGAAGATCACAGGTACAACTAAGTAAACCAACTATCAATAATGAAGCGAGTAAAGCATTAATAAAAGGCAGAATGAATGAAATACGTTTATCTATAATTTGTTGTATCTCAAGGTGAGAGTTATAGAGTTCAAACATCATCCAGAAATTACATGTATTTGACATGCGCTTGCAAATTGTCAGTCAAGTTCAAGGTCCATTCCAAAGTACAAAAGTGTCAATGTGTGGTTCCAGAAAATAACACCCATTCCTCCCCAATGGGAGGTTTTTTTGTTTGCACACTCCACATCACTCTGGAAATTCCAGTTTAGCTCCTTACTTTTCTTTGAAATCTTTTGCTTTTGGCATCCCATTTCTGCTTTGTATTTCCATTGACCTTCCATTGGGAAGGTGTGTGGATGTTCTCTGGAATAGCACAATACAAAACAGTTGGTTACACATAAAAATTATTGATAATGAGAAAATTCCTGTTAAGGTACTTCATGGCACCAGCTCCCAGTGAACCATCTGGAAGCATACTTGTACATTTTAGCAAATGGAATTGATTGTGAACTTCTTTTTAACACTACATGTAGATACATGTACATATCAATCAGACATGTCTAGTTAATTTGCAATTGCCTACCTTAAATTTTGTTGGTACGTATCCTGTAATTTGCAAGAGACATTTATCCTTGGAGAGTACTATTAAAAGCAGGCTTGGAATTGCCAAAACATCCTCCCTGATATGAAATTTTGTTCTCATTTACAATGTCTAAGAATGCCTTCGGTGGATGTGAGTTCCTTGTGGCTTTGCAATGTTGCAAATTGACTAAATTCAGAATGACACTTGTTGCATCTGTACACTGTAGCTGGCTGTTTTCTTGTTCAGCAGTATTAGAATGTTGTTTTCCTTGATTTTCTCAGCTTGAGTCACTCCCAAAAGAAGATCTTATAAAGTATGTCAAGAAACAAGTTGCTCTGCTGAAGCAAACTAAAGCAAAATGTGATGGTAAAGTTATTATTAGTTTTTTTTGTATTGGAACAGTATGATTGACGTTGTTATTCATTGTATTCAGAGCATCTTAATGTGTATGTTTTTCCCCAGCCAAAAGCAAAATAAGAAAATAATATTTTATAATATATAATTAAATTATAATATATTATACCGGTAATTATACAATCATTGAATTTCTGCTATATATATCTGTCATAACTAGGTTGACATGCTAAGTTTTGTATATGTACAGGATCGACTTTGTCAGGATTTCACTTTGAAAACATACAGTAATCTTTCCAGGGCATCTATAGTTTTGCTCCAGGCTGGTTACCTACAGTGTATGTCTTGTAAAATGAGTTCTTTTACATGTATGGTTAATTTTTTGAAAGATTTGTTGTACTGTATGGGAAGTTGATTTGCAAATGTCTTTACATGTGCATGTATGTTTGTGCAAGCACAGTCTTAATGCAATTTTGGTTTGTTGTTTTAGAATTGTCATCTCAGTTAGATGCCGAAAAAAATGAGGTACAAAGACTAGAAAATGAGAAGAGGGAGTGGCTATCCAGAGGGGTACATGCTGAGTTTGAGAAAAAAGACAAGGTTTGTACAACATTGGCACATCTTGTTATCATGATTATAGAGTTAGTATTCCAGATAACTTTTCCCAAATTTTCATACTTAACAACTCAATGTGTTGGGTCAGGGAGCCAGTTTTCTTGGGTTTTTGACCTGTAACTATCAAATCACTTCCAGAACACCATATCAAAACTTTGCTTCTTGGTTCAATTCCTAATTAAACAAATGAAATTAATTTGTCTGGTTTAAACAAATTAATGAGGGAGTTTGTAAAACACTACAAAAATTATGTAATAGTCTTGTGTTGCCAATTACACAGTAACATACCTGTACACTGTACATGTGTGCCAGTGATAGCACACTTTATTAATTTTTAATATTTTAGAAAATTTAATTACTTAATTGACCACTTCCCATGTGGGGCTTTTAATTCAGGAACGATGAAACTATGAATAACAAACGAAATAAACATCACAATGGTAAGAATTTCAACTGGTCAGAGGCAAACCAGATGGCTATTTAAAGGGGCTACGTCATGCCGATTTTGTTATTTTGGATCAATTCTTTCCAAAAACCGTTACTTATTTATACAAACAATGTTCCTGATAAACTATGAGGTGGATATTAAATTAATTTTATCAAAGAGAGCAACCCATAATAAGGTTTTTGGTGTTTTTTCAAAACTTGAAAACGTTGGCCCAACCTTTTCAAGTTTCAATCCATTTCCATCCTTGCCGCATTGGTAGCAACAGATGACAGAAAACAGTTTTAGTGTCATAAGTCTTAAATAACAAAACTAGACCAAAATTTTGGGATCTCAATTGACCGCAAGACATATTTTGAGCTTTAAAAATATGCTAAAATAGCGTGACGTAGCTCCTTTAAAAGGATTACAGAGGAGTTGAACCAGAGACTACACAGAACAATACCTGCTAGTGGCCAGACTGTGATTTGAACCCAGGATGACTGCACTGAAATCCATCACCCTAAACCACTTGGCCACCCTTCAGAACTGTATTCTCCATTTTAATCAAGACAATAAAACTTAGTGTGTAGTAATAATTGCTTGCTTTTATTTGCAAAAAATAAAGAATATCAATAATATTATTAATATCATCACTTTAAATTTGATTTTGTTTCTGCCTGGAACATATTTATAAAAGTCAATAAAATGCTTTGAAATGACATTAATTTTATGACCCAAAGTACACTGTTATTTTATTTAAAAGGAATTAACTTGCTTACTGAAAAAAAAAGAGCATTAACCATTTAAATAATTTATCGCGATAATTTCTAAATTTTCTAAATTCTCGCATTAAACAAACCCCTGTTGAGCAGATTTTAAAGAAAAATCAAGAGTTAAAGATGGCTGCTGAACTTGGACGAAAGATGCTTGAGGAAAATGATGGTTTGCGAGGAATGTACAATGAGTTGGAGCAGACGCATGAGAAAACAATGAAAGTGAGGGAATGCATAATATCAGCATGGATATTCTCCACACTGTTCTACATACATTTTCTTTGGTGATGATAAGGAGAATTTGTTAAACAATCAAGACCTTTGTTTCTTGTTGATCACTTCCTTTTTTCTCATAACCTTTTTGTTTGATTGAGTATTGTTTCTTTGAGGAGAAATTAAGCATTTGTCACTCGGAGGGGCTAAAGGTTAAGAGACTTGTGTCTTTAAACAAGTGAATGAATGAACTGACTTAAAAATGTGATTTAAAAATTAATATTCGGTTCTAAAGCATTTGTATTTTGAATGTCTGTAGTTTGGTTCAGTGTGGGTAAATGGCAAACATTTTTGGCAGTTGACAAAGTGTCTCCTCAGAGAATATCCATGCCATGTTTTTTTTATTAGCATGCTAGTGTTAAATCTCAAGGCTACACGTAGTTATACCCAGAAACATTCTTAGTGCAGCTGTAGACGCACTGTTTATACTTCCTGTACACTTGCACAGATGTGGATATGTTGTGGTTCAATTTTACCCTTGGTTTCAACTTTATTAACTTATCATTACCATATCCCAAAACAAAGGAAAAGAAAATTTATACCAAGGATAAAATTGAACCACAACATTTCTAGTATAGTTGCCACAGTAGTGTCACAAGGCCAAGTTAAAGCAAAAATGTCATTTTGTTAATTAATGTGAATCTTTAGGAGTTCGAGGAAGATTTATCTGCTGTTGTGATGGAGAGAGATGGACTACAGGAATCCCTTAGAGTTCTACAGGAGGAATATCAAAATGTTGTCAGAGAGGCAAAGGTACAGGAAAGGGTTGTCTGTGGTCACTCCAAATTTAATCCAATTTTTTTACATGCAAATTAAAAAATTGGATTTAGGGTATTAATAATTGTTATTTTGTGCAAACTACAGAAGTACAAGGATGCTTTGGAGCTGCAAGCCCTGCAAGAGGACAAAACCCATGATCAGTTACAGAAGGATAACAGAGATTTGCTGAAAAAGATTCAGGTAAATTTTTTATCAATTTTTTGTTGCAAGCTTCTTCTTTCAAGTTGTCATTTTTGCATAGTTATGACCACTGGAGTTATTGATCAGATACGCTGTACAGGTATTTCATTGCAGTGTTGCATGAATTGAAATATTTTTGTATTTCTGCATGTCTTTTGTAGAAATAATTAATTTTGATGTGAACAACAAATGTTGATCCAATCTGGCAGTGTGTACAGTGTAACTTGTACTTGCTCTAAAATTAATTATTACTAATGGAGAACATCAAAATGAAGTACTTAACACTGACAAAATGCAGTAACTACTTGCCTCTGTCTTGTGTAGTACTTCTTAAATTAAGGTTGTCAAAAGTAGCTGGCACCCAGGCAAAATTACTACTAATGTTTTGTTCCTGGTTGGCTACTCTGCTGGGATATTCCTCTGATTCTTTGGTCCTGGTTTAGTATAAGATTGCAAAATGGCTGCTTAGTTTTTCCTGACAATGCTGTATTCTTTACTCTTACCACATTTTGGAATTTATTCGTTAAACATAGTTTATTACATGTATATACATAAGTCGCAGCTACATAAGCAATTTTTTGCTTGTAATGGTGATGCAATTTTTCTGGAAATTGTTACGTTGCCAGGCTGGATGCGGTGGTGGCTACATGAACTCATTGAATTTCTTGCAATTTTTTTCTGTGATTGTTTAAGCTGTCGCCATTGCAGCACTTGTGCAAGGGTTGCTACACGCATGATTTTCACCGCATACTGGCATTGCGACATGGCAGTTTAAAGAAAAAATTGTGTCACCATCACAAGCAAGCAATTGCTCATGTAGCCGCAGCTGTAGGTATTTGAGGCCTATCTATCTAGAGTGTGTGTGTTTGGTACACAGTATGACAGTTTCCACACATTTCCAAACTCACAATAAAGGAATACAAGATAAATGACTTTGGCTACCGCTCTCCTTGGAGAGGTGTCTTGTTACAAAGTTCTTTTAATGTGGCTTTTATGGGAAAACAGCCGATATGTTTAAAACATAGAAATTTCATTGGATACACTGTATTTAGTTGTATTTGAAGAATTCATATCATTAATTATGTATTCCGACTTCTGTCTTATAGGAATTGCAGTTAGAGAAAGAACAAACTCAAGAAATGTTAACAAAACTTGAACAAGAGAAGTGCCTACTCTTGGATAACTACAAGGTGAGAGGGTGGTTTATTACCATTCCATTAATAACAAACTTGCAACATTTAACCAGATTTGATGGAATAAATTCTCACATTGAATACACAGTGCAAAGTGAGGCTGACATTTTGATCTCCTGTCTTGTGGTGTTGTAAAGGCTTAATGAGGCTATGTCATGCATTATTATTAGACAACCTTTGTTGCAAGTGGAGGTTAGGTTCCCAAGGGAAAACTGCATGGTTGTCACGGCCCACAAGCCCCCCCACCCAGCGGTCCTGGGCACCAGTCACACTGAAACAAGACTTTCAGTGAAAAGAATATGAATCATAAAAAAGGAAAATAAAAAAACAACAACTGACAAATCAAACCTAATTGCAAATACATGTACTAAAGCCTGGGTAGGGGTGGAAGGGGGAAAAAACTCAAATAAAGGCCTGACAGGATGACAGGTTTTGAAGTGGATTGGAACTTGCAAAACTTGAGCCAATGTTTTTAAAATCTCTCTTGAACTGTGGAAAAAAAATGTCAAATACAGTTAATAGTTTGGTTAAATAGGTTACTGTCTTTGATATCTTTGCTTGGGGCATTGTACACCTATAGTTATGAGCAATGATAGTCGATGGTATTTGGTTTTAATTTGACCTCCAAAACATAAAGATCACCTTGACATAGCCGCTTCTATGTTGGGTTGAAGTGTTGTTTGTCTCTCCTTTTTTTGTCGATGGGTGTTTCTAGGTAGGGACTCATGTTCAAATACTCAACAGTAGGTTTTATGGAGCAACGCAGGGCTTTCATTAGAAGCCGGGAACTGGCAAAATGTCAGAATTTACCTCTCACCACTACCTACTTTGTCTATATTTCACTAAAATGATTAAAAAAAAATTAATCAAGTCGCTGCTTACTTTAGCCAGCTCTGATGGCTATTGAAAAAATTATTGAAACCCCTGCACAATAAAGTAATAATTGTGTGCTATTCTAAAAATCCTTGAAACTGAGAATGACTAGATTGAAATATCCCAAATTATTCAATGTATCCGTAAATTTAAATACTAAGTAAACAACTTATTACGCTTCGCCATCTTTTACTATACAATGTTTCATTTATACCTGTTGTGATTACTATTCTAAACACTAGAGTGCGTCTAGGTGTTAACTATAACTTTTGTATTTACCGGTATTTGCTTTTATCTTTTTTTTCTCTTGAGCCCACCTTGAATAGCTATTGAGCTACCTGTGGGCTCAAGCATTTTGTAATTTTTAAGTATGAAATTAATAAAGTTGTTGTTGTGTGTGATATGGTAACTTATCAATGCGAGAGATTTTGGTTTTGATTATGACATCACCATACAGCTGCCCCCTAGATCTAAGACAAAGTGATTGTCACACTTGAGATGTGGCCAACCTGCATTTATCAATGGGAAAAATGACAGGCGAAGAAAATCTCAATGTTTTATTGGTATCAGTTTTGTTTTTTAAAAGCTTAGATTTTATGTCAGCATCATCGTGGGGTGCCGCTTTTAGGCTAGCCTAAACATATCTTATATTAAATGAGAAATGCTGTTTGTTTCATGAAAGGAGCTGGAAGTGAAGATTGATTCTGTAAAAATTCAGCAATCAGCAGCTGTTGAGAATTCTGATTCTCAGACATCAAGAAGTCAGGTGAGAGGACATTACACTGTAGCTACTGTATCAGCTTGTGGCTAGTATTAAAGAGGGAATCTTTAGGGCTGTCCTATAGATGACCATTTTCTAATGAAGTTGTGGAAGTCTTTGTTTTTAGGATCTAAGTCCAGATTGATGTAGATTTTATTAACAGTTCAGTGATCCAATCAGCTATGTTGCAACATGTTGAAGAAAATTATTAAATAAATACAGATAATCAGATGGGAAACATTTAAATCGCTGACATACTAACAAATGACCAAGCTGCTTTGGTCTTGCATCTTGTTGCTTTCAGTTTTCATTTTGAATCCACAGCAGTAATGGTTATGCTCATAGTAATGTTGACGATGATCAGAGGAGGATGAGGATGATGAAAGTGATGATGACAATGACAATGACAGTCATGATAATTTGCAATCTTGTAGCCAAATGAAGATCATACTTAGTGGTTGTATTGTCTTGCTGTACCAAATCGGTAAATCATAGCAATGTGCTCTTATGCATGTGTAGCTTGAAGCCAAAGTTACAAAGTTATTGGAAGAAAAGGAAGAACTAATCAAGGCTTTGGAGTGGTCTGGTGATTCACAAAGTGAGATGGTAGAGCAAGAGATGAACGTAAGTAGTGAGAGGTGTTGTACAGTTGTAAAGTTGGCCTTTGTAATTGCAATGTTGACGTAACTAACCTTGATTGTGTTACTGTCAGGGTTCTTAGGGGTCCTGGAAATCCTGGAAATAGCTTGAATTTTAGTCTAGCATTTTCCTGGCTTGGAAAGTCCTTGGAAATGGAAGGAGGTCCTGGAATATTCTGGAAATCTGTAAACTCAAGTAATAAAGGTTTCTTGAAAAAATTTAGGAGCAACCTGATGGGAAAATCTAACAATTGAAAAACACTTAATGGCCATTAAGGGTCATGGAAAAAATACTAACCTTTCTTCAGGAGGCCTGGAAAAGTTCTGGAAGTTTTTTCCTAAAAAGGGTACAGACCCTGTACTGTGTGCTTAAGTCAATAAACACCTATACTCTTTAGTTTCTTCTCTCCCAAATGTTGAGGAAAGAAAGGGAATGATGTTGTGTCAGGCAATGGGGGATAACCTTTACAAATTTCAAGTTTATTTCCTCACACAGCAATTAAAATATAAGATGAACATGCAGAAAACATTGCAAAATGTGGAGATTTGTGAATGAAGTACTGTGCTGTTGCTTGGAAGACTATGAGAAAATAAACTTTGGTCATATGTGCGATGCTCTAACCCAATGAGCCGTGAAGCCACTGACGTTGGGTGCAGGTTAATTGAGGGTTCATGTGTTCCCATGAAAGAGATAATGTGAATGATGTAGATGGAATAAATCATATATGAACTGCATAAATGAAATCAAAGTTAGTATTGTGAAAAACAAAACCCCAAAGGGTTGATTAGTTTTCTATAAGAGTTTCTGATTTCCTGAGTTTTTCTTGATGTAAGCTCACAATTGTTCACTCACACTATCTACAGCATCAGTTTCAATAAATAAATTTGCTTTAAAATTTTGGCTCTTTAGATTTCCCCCTCCTTTCTGTATTGATAGCACATGGCATACAACAACAACAACAACAACATTTTATTAAAAACAGTTAACAATTACAAAATTGTCTAACTACCCGCAAATAGCTATAATAGCTAATCGAGACAGGTAGGCATGGCATAACTAATTATGAACAAATTGCCCTTTATTTGTGTTAAAAATGCCTGCAATGGTCATAAATATTAAAAATTATAATAATTAGGAAAGTGACTAATACCAACTACCAATATTATCAGTAAATTTACTGCATGTGTGTATGTTCCAGGATCTCAAAGCTCAAGTGGAGAAGCTGTTGACAGAAAGAACGACACTTCAGAGCAAATTAGATCAGTTTGTGCAGCAGAATGGCGCCAATGTAAACAAAGAAAATGAGGACCTTGCAGTTAGGAATGAGGTTAGTTGCATTGTACAGTGTAGGGTGCTCGTCTTGTTTTACAGGCCTTTGATAACCTTCATTGTTTGACTCCCTGAACCATGTGCTCAGTAACAGTTTGATTGTTCGGCGAGGGTTGATGACTTAAATTTTGACACCATGATCTGCATGTGTTAGTCTCTAGTTAGTGATCATTGATGCAAAACATGCTCAGGTTTAAAACAGGAAAAGGTGTTGAAACTTTCTTCTTCTAAGGGCAGACCAACAGTATGTCTGGAGTATTGAAAAAAACAACAACAACAACAACAACTTGCAGTACATTTAAAACAAGTTGGTAATCATGTTTATTAAGAATGGTTGTAATCATCATCATGAACTTTGTTATGTGCCATTTGCTCAATGCTGTTGCAAGCCTGTAAATAATTGTCCATAAGCAGGTCATTTGTCAGGCTAGGTTCAAGTTTTGGCCGGACAAGAGAACAGACTGGTCAGAAATTCCTGGTCAGAGTGTCTGAACAGGCTAATCTTTTACCAGTCAAAACCTTAAATTTACCGGAGATTTGTCCAATGAATGACTGTTATTTGCAGGCTTGCTGTTGACTTCTTACATCTCTGACCCACAGATTCTTAAATCTCTTAACTCATCTGCAGCCCGTCCTCAATGTTAACCATCTACTTTATTCTTGGCTTCCCTCTGACTGTTTTGCTCTCTTTGTAGATAATGTATGAGTTCGATGTTCTTGTTGGTATCTTTTTCTCATCTGTGCTGATTATCACATTTAACTTGCTAGTTGCTGCAAAGTGATCTGGAGCTTGCTAGAATTGAGTCAGAGCACCTTAGGAATGCACTGGAAACCATGCAGGTTGATTTTGAGGGTCGGGAGACTGCTGCACAGGTATGCAGCAGTCACTTGAAAACTTTACAAATGTTGCAGTGAAATGGATCATGATGATTTCAGTCCATGCTTGATTGATCAGAAAATCAATCCAGTGTTGACAGTGTGATTCATTTTTCTGTAAGATGAATGGCAAGCTTGTTTGGTAGTGAGAGCTTGGCACTTGGGGAATCTGCTGTAAAAAAATGATGCCACACAAGTATTGAACACAGTAATTATACAGAATTCTAACAGATTGTCATGACTGTTTTGGTGGCATTAACTCAGAAGTTCTTTTATCCCACTGAACTAATTGAACTAATCAACATGCTTACCTTTGTTCCATTAGATGTTGTATAATTAAAAATGTAAAAACAAATGTAAATGTAATTATTTTTGTTTACCAACGAAACACCAAAGAGCTCGACAGAACTTGTTCAAATGTCTTCCATGCATTCCAGAGACAATTGGAATTTGGAAATGTTGGGTTTTGATTGAGAACTTCCTGTAAAAGTTTTATGGATTGATGTTGTTATGACACCACTTCCCACTTTTTGTGACAAATAGACCTTTTTACCAATATGGTGGCCATCTTGAATTCCAAGGAAATTATGGGATACCCAGGGGGCAGATGAGAAATAATTATAAAGAATACTGTGGCATGATAACTTTTAACAATAATTTTTCGCTAACCATAGAAACCACTGCCAAATACCGTGACAGTAAGATTTAACGCTTGTAATATTATTTTGTTATGAAATATGAGAGACAAGCAGTAAAAATTTATCCTGAAAGCTGTGTATACGATAAACTTTCCAGCGATTGCCCCCTCGGCAGCCCATAATTTCTCAGTCATGCAATAGAATTCAAGATGGCCACTGTATCTGTAAAAAGGTCTATTGCAATGCAAGCTCCTCGGTTGCCAGACATGCTTGCTCTACTGCATGCATGGTTTGTAATAAGTTACTAGATTATTTTAACAACATTTGATTGTGGATGTATGGTGCTACTAACAAAATGCTGTAAAATAATGCAATTTGCTAATCAATTAACATTCCGCTAATGCTGACAGTTAACAATGATTATCATTCTACATAGTTTTGATGATAATTGTCTTTCCAATCAGGAAGCATTATTTATACGGTGTACACTCTATGCATTTTGATTCAATTTTTTGTACAATTTAGGTTTCATCACTGTGTTGTTTGTTCTAAACTATGCTTGTTTAACGTTTGCAATTCTAAAGGTTAGCACTCCATTTTTTATTAGTTGAACAAACACATAAAGATAAACCAAATAAGCTGATGAAAGTTTGGGGCGAAACCTCCCCAGTCCCCTTCCCTTATCTTCGCCTTGACCCAGGGGATTGCTAACAGTCTGACTGTTTCAAAGGATGATGAAGTTGATGTCCAATGTGAAGTAAGCCCAGAGTCAATTTTAAACCACAAAATCTACATTTTTGTACCTTCCTCCAATGAAGTAACATATACAGCTAGCACTTTTCAAAAAAGAAAAAAGAAAGAATAACACTGTTATGAACAGCTGTTGCATCTTTCAGGAACATCTCCATTTCTGAATAAACCTTAATTGTTGTTGTCATGGTAACAACTGATTTAAAGAAATAATAGTCATTTTTGGTCAAAAGCTAAATGCATAATTTTATCTTTCAAAAGTGTCCTTATGGTCTTGGTTTGTCTTTATGTTCTTTACTATCAAATGTTACTCCATGAAAAAGCTGAAAACCGATACCAGTCACCTTAAGCGTATCTAATAAGCTGAATACAGAGTGCTTAAAAGTCGGTCTGATTTGAATTATATTAAGATTTTGAACAACCCTTAATAGAAATTCATGTTCACTTTTCTTCAAATTGTAAGTGTAAGAACTTTATCTGTTATGCAAATGTCTTGTGTACCATGAAAAGGGAGATGTTGCAGGCAAAAAGTAAATTCAGGTAAAAATGTTGAATCTAGGTTGATTCTCAAATCCCTTTGTATCCTCAGCCTAATTATTCAAAATCAGGGTTAGGAGACAAAGGAAATTGATTTTCAACCTAGGTTAAAAATTTTTTACCGGAATTTAATTTTTACCTGCAACATGGATTTCAAAGGATGCGGGGGAATCTTTTCATATGTAAATGTATTCCCCCGCAAGAGCCTCCACTTCATGCTAGATCCAGTTCAATACCGAGAATACGAATATGGCCTATTACGTAATTAAGTCTTAACAGACTTCTTTAATATTTTAGTGCACCTTTTGGCAGCATACAAACCTTGAACTTCAAAATCCGACTGGCAGTTGCATTCATTGATGCCACATGATAACATGAAAATCAGTGATTTTTTAAATTACAGAAACTGATCTAGTGGATTATAACCTGCCAGTTACAAGACTGAACCTGACCTTTTGGTCTTTAAAGCAAAACGTCTTTGGCTTTTGAGAAGATGTCTATGAACGAGAATTGATAAAAATGAACTGTAGAGTTCACGGTTTTATTGTTGTAATCAATGTTACTAAGAAGCTGTGTACTTAAATTCTGTTGCTAACAGAATTATTATTATTATTATTAATTATTACTAACAGCTTGCACTAATGTACTTCATGCTTGTTGAAAGAATGTAACCATGACCTGTTGACGATGTGATAGCCGGACCACTTGATTTCAATTGGCCTGCATATCAGGTGTTTATTTAGCCCGAGCACCAAGCGCGATAAATGTGTCTCGCACTTCTTGCTCGCTTAAATAAACGCCTGTTTTGCAGGCTCGATTTCAATCAGCTACCAAAAGAATTAAGTATACATTTTTTATTGAAACTCTCAGAGTCATCAGCTAGAAGTGGAAGAGAACTTAGAGACTGCTGTTAAGGAGTGTGAGGAGAATAAATTTTATGTCAAGGTGAGGGGATCAAATGCTTATAGCCTTGTAGCTATTTGCGGGGCAAGCCACTTCTAATAAATTGTGTTGTTTGGAGACACCTATTAAAGACAACACATTACGTTTTTTTGGATAGGATGATAACACTTCAAATTAAGTGACGTGTCTGTTGAAACTTTATAACGTAGTGGACTTTTCTATTTTGAACGTCATTTATTCGCAATAATGTAAAAGAAAATATATTCGTTACGTAAAATGTGCAAGTTTAGTCATTATTGGTAAGTTAGTTTATCGATTTTTTTCAGTTTCTGTTAGCTTGGCAAACGTCTGTCGTATTGGTAACAACAGACTGACAGAAGCTCTAAATTCTAGAAGGGAGACATGTTTACATTTATCAAGTCGATGGTTAATTCGTAACTACAACCTTTCCATTATTGATGTTGTCAATAAAAAATTGTCTTTCTAGGAGCTCGGTGATCAACTCAACAAAGTGAAAGCAGAAAAAGAGAAAGCACTAAAATCTCTCAAAACACTTAAAGTTAATCACGATGTAAGTGTTCTGTGAGTTTGTATTTATAATGTGCCAGTGCGTTTGAGAACTTGATCAAGTGTCAGTTCAGAAGACCACTTGTCTCCAAACTAGCTGCTATTTGGGTTCCTTCAATGTGAGAAGCATTGCTAGGCAGTTGAAACGTTAACAACTACAACCTTTCCATTACGTACACACACTTGTTTTTATAAATTTTCAAGGGTATTGTCATGAGTTTTTGTTTTCCCAACAACAACAAGTACGGTAAAGGATCAGAAGATTCACACATCAAGTTTTGTGCCAGAGATTTGTATACTTTTAAGTAATTGGTATAAAATAAAGGTTTTCTTTACTCTTAACCAGTAAATTTATTTAGTGATACTTTATAAAGTTTTAGGTAAAATTTTTATTTCGTTTGTCTTTTCTCAATTTGTTAAAAATATGTAGAGACTGAAGAACAAGTTGAAGGAAATGAGTTCATCACAAGAAGATTTAACCAAGATGTCAGTTAAGGTACTCGCCAAAGTTCTTTGTTGATAATGTTTGCTGCAACTAAACCACTTGTGAAGAAGCAACAGTCTTAGTTCAGGAAGAGAAGCGGTGTCCACGTGATAGAAGTGTGATTTTGAAACTGGGTGTGTCGGGGGGGCATTAAGGGGGTGCTGATGGCAATATTTGGTGACATTTTATTGGTTTACCAGAAAGCCATATTTGTATCCAAACAAAAATGAAAATATTGCTTCACTTTTGTTTACGCGCACTCTACTAGTAAACATGACTAGAATTAATCCTTTACATCGCAATAGTGATCACCATCTATCTTCTCCTTTCCATATCACTAATTTGTCAATAAACAGGGAATGAGAATACAGGAATTGATCTCCACAGACTGCGAGCAGTCTCTCTTTGCTCTAAAATCTGTGGAACGAACGCGCGCGAGCAACGAAGCTGCAAGCCGGTGGTTTCGTGGGCGCCGTTACCGGCTCGTATATCGCGTTTGTTCCACAGATTTTAGAGCAAAAGAGAGACTGTTGACAGTCTATTATCACCAAGGATCAGTTGAGTTAATGTTTATTCAAATTCTCCCCACATATAACATACAAAATATTTAAGGTCTGTAAGGAGATTACACATGACCAGGATAGATTCAGCATCCAGACATGTGGCGTTTAGGGATGATGCTCTTTACTTTAATTAAACGAACAGTTTTTATTAAATATAGGTATTACAGAGAGAAGCTTGGTACATGGTTGTTCATATGGAATGTATAATGAAGAAAATACGAAAGAATTCAGTACTTTGACTGTTCAGCTTTTTTTCTGCATTCGTATGGCTATTTAGGCAGCGTCAATTTTGATCTTTCCCTGATTTAATTAAGAGAGATTGAAATAATTTGTGTCAGTTTACTGTTTCTGCACTCTTTAATTCACGAAGTGATTTATTCATGCATAATATATGAAGGCTGACACAGTGCACATGCGTAAACAGACAAGATGCGGTACTCTTGTCATGGCTGGCGCTTGAGGTGAGAGTTGACTTTAAGTAGTTGTAGTTCTTATAATTTATTTGCAAGTTTCTACCGCGATAAAGAAGAAAATTGTTTACTTCTTCAGGAATTGAGGAAAACACTTGCAGTGGTTAAGATTGAGAAGGAAGACACAGAAGCAGCTCTGAGTGATAGTAGAAAAGAATTGCAAACTCTGGAGCAGAAAAACAAGGTAGCTTTGTAACGAGAGAATAAACGTCTCCGTGAGAAAACTAGTTTTCAGGTTTACAAATTTCTAGATAAGTACAGGGAGCATAACTCACGACGGCAGAAAGCCCAAACAAATATGAGACGTCTTTTCAAAATGTAAATTATGGTTGTGCTTTCACTGTATTCCACAGAATCATTGAACTTGCACAATGCGTGTGAAAACTGTGAAATATGTAGGAATAACGAACGGCGTTTACATTAAAGAAAGAGAATGAAATATTCACAACCATGTGCTCGCTTTCTCCACGAATTTTTGAACTTGGTCATTCCACGTTGCTGTTTTGTTAAGGATGGCAAAGGAATATACCGAATTATGTGACGCACGTGCTAATTGGTATTTGATTAATGTTTCTGCTTTCAAAGGAAACAGCGGACGAATTTGAGAAGCAGTTTGTAGAGAATGAAGTCTTGAAAAACTCGATCAGCAGTCTCCAGCAACAGTACAGAAGTGTTACAGAAAACCAGGAGGTAAAAAAAGAGTGGAAAAATGAATTTCCGGAAATCTTGCCACATTTCGACACCGAGCCCCCATACATTATACATGTACATGCATCTCTGTCATACTAGCCCTGTTCCACAAACGAATAGAGTTTGAGT
Source organism: Galaxea fascicularis (assembly GCA_948470475.1). Classification (NCBI taxonomy): domain Eukaryota; kingdom Metazoa; phylum Cnidaria; class Anthozoa; order Scleractinia; family Euphylliidae; genus Galaxea; species Galaxea fascicularis. The sequence goes on from OX419344.1 coordinate 11,818,389, forward strand.
CACAAGACTATGCATAATTAATGTATGGGGCTGCGCGCAAAACTAGGCAAGAGTTTTACCTGTGGTGGTGGAACAGAGAATTAACTCTGAAGTGTAAATTAAAGTGCTGAAAGAACCGATGAAAAACCCACGGGGCGTTAGCCCTAGTAAAGGGTATCAGGGAACCACAGGAGGCAATGAAAAAATTCTTATGACCTCGGTGGGAATCGAACCCACGACCTCCGGATTAGATCTACCGTTGCTCTGCCGACTAAGCTCCGAGGTCGGACAGAGAAAGTCGGGGACGATTAAGGTGGTGAATCGCGGCGAAGAGAAAGTAAGGGTACATGTATATGTTGTGCCGCGTAGCACTATAAACAAGAAGTGGTGGAACAGAGAATTAACTCTGAAGTGTAAGTTAAAGTGCTGAAAGAACCCATGAAAAAGAGTTTTACCTGTAGTTTGCTCGTAGTCTAAAGATCTCTAAAGTTCCTGTCTGTCCTCTGAAACCATGGTCAGAATGACTGCTACTTTGGTAAGCGTGGGAGAACTCAGTTAAAAGGCCTTTTGGGTTGTTGTATCAACAAAGAATTTCCTGATCAAGGATGAAGTTGATGTAACTGTAAAAGGCTTTTTTGATTACCCCTCACTTTAAGCCGAATTTTGGCTTCACCTCGGTGAAAGCCTGACGAAGTTTTCTTTGTTTTGTGAGTTATTGTTTTGCTGTACACTACTGTTTCGAATCTTTTGTTTGTATTTTACGCCATTCTTGAGTTTCACAATGAACGTAGTTTTTTCCCAGAAACTTGTTGTGGGACATTGTTACTCACTTCAAAAATTAGGAATTCTGATTCCAGTTAGAGGTTGTAACATCGTTTTTCCTCCAGGTCAGAGAAACTTAGTTTACGTTTGTTTGTCTGTGCAGGCCACGAAGAAACAGCTGGAGTGTGTTGTGTTTGAAAAAGACGAACTCAGTTTGTCACTCAAGTCTTTGCAGGAAGAGCATAACAAACTATTACAGCAAAATGAAGTAATAATTATTGAATAAATTATCATAAGTTAACAGTGGCAAACATTGAATACGATAATGTTGGCTTAGTTGCGTTCGTTTTTAATGAAATCTTACTTGCCCGATTTGACGTATGGAATGAGACAGTTGCCCTGTTCACTACGCGGAGCACACTACAAATGGAAAGCCTTCGAAATTCTCTCTTTTACATGCAGTGTTAATTCCACCCCCCTGGCGTGAATAAATACCAAAGCATCGTGGTCAGTCACAGTGGCTGCAGAAGATGCAATGAACCCAACTAGCATTGAAGCAAACACAGGTAGCTGGCGCCAAGCGCGGGAAATTGCGTGTGAGAAAGGAACGATTGGTTATGGTTTTGCTTTCATCTGCTCGCCACCAGTCTCTTAGGAGCTCAGTGATTATAGCGACTCGCGTAAGGTCGTATTGGATTTTTGTCGAAGACTCTCATTTTACTTCTGCCAGCATGTCATAATTGACGTCCAGTAACTTGACATCCCTTCTCTCTTTTAACGTAACTTTCCATCGACTCTCAATTCATACTCTGCTGATCACTCTTCTAGCAATTTAAAGCGAATGGAACCCCCTAAAGTGATGTCATTTTCTTGCGACAGAAGTTATGGTAGTTCCATTTTATTCTTACCCCTCCGTATCAGAAAACTGTGGTGTTTGTAGCCTCGTGTCAAAATACTTGTTTCTACGATTTTTCGCTTTGAAGATGCTGAAGGGACAGCTTGATTTGAACTTGGCCATGGAAGAAACAGGCAAAAACCTGGATCCGCGAAGCGAAGGACAGGATAAGGTATAAAATGCAATCGAGTTCACTGTTCCATTTGTCAGACACTGAAGTCTAGTTTGAAAAATGATTGTATGTGCAGGGCTGTCATTAAGGGCCGGGGGCCGAGGATTTTTCCCTCGTGTTTTGAGGTATATCCTCAGGTATTCTTCAAGACGTGTTTTCAAAACCTTGTTTGTATGCATTCGTACATTAGTTGTTTCAGTCGTCCTCTATTATAGGATGCAAAACGTTTTTGCATGGCTATTGTCAAATTCTTCTTATGTTGTTTTGTCCTACGTATTGTGATTCTTTTTCATGTTCAATAAGTGGACGAAACGGCAAATTGTACGAAGAAATTTTCATTTTTGTCCTTTTTGCTCTCCATAGTTCTCATCATTAAATGTGGACGAGCCTTTACACAAGCTGCTCAAATATGATCATGTTCAAGAACATGTTTTCTTTTTTTCTAATGAAAGCTTTTACTGATAAATATTTGACGTGGTTTTGCAGGCGACTAAAGAAATCGAACTTTTAACAGCTGAAAAGAAAAACCTGGCAAAATCAGTGAGTGAGTTAGAGGAGAAACTGGATGCCTCGGTTCTGGAGAAGGCCAGTTTGGACAACCTTATTCATGACCTGAAGGAAGAACTCAAAGTGAACTTCCTTGCTAAACAGGAACTGAAGAAACAAGTGGATACAGTGGCTGAGCAAGAGAAGACAGTGAAATTGGAGTTGAAAAAGAAAGAGAAGGAGCTGAAAATAGAAGCAGATAAAAACAAAGTGAGTAAACTGTAATTCACTGGAACAGAAGGACATGTTGGGCCTGTCTGATTGTAAAACGCTCATAGCTTACTGTACTTTATACCATGCCACAGAAAATAGAGCCAATCAGAATGCAGGAAAGCCGTTGAATATTCGTTATCCCACGGGACCGTGCGGCACATTGTGTTGGGCTGTGTATTTTCTTTTACATGGCATAAAATAGTTCAGCAAACTTTTCTTGTGGTATACCATGGAATATCCTACTTGTCACTTGTGTTTTCTTTGCATTCAAACACGTCTAAAGGCTCGTGGGTATACGAAGATGACACACGTTACTCGTGGTATATTCCATGGTATACCACTCGACAGCATTGCATAACTATTATTTACACGACCTGTTCGGTCTTTGGTTCTAGGCTCATTTTAGATTTGATACACCTGAACGTTTCTGAACTAGGGAGGTAGTTTTATGAATGAATTCATGAAGAAAAAGACATAACACACCCCAGAAAGCTCGCTAACTACGCGTGGACACGTCTGGCCTCATTTGGTCAACGGAAAACGTTATCTAGTGGATAAATGTGTAATAGTTGTATCCACTGAACGATATAGAGGGTGTTCGCTCGCTTGACAAGCAGCCATATTGGTATTTTAAAACAAAAGGAATATTTTGCAAAATGTAGAGTTCAATCCCCAGAGGACTGGCTTACTCCTCCAAGATGACCGCCGTTCCTTTGTTTTGCTGCTCCAATATGGCAGCCGTGACGTCAAGTGAACACACTCAATTCTCCGATCTGTGAACAACTGCAGCCAGGACCGAGTTGCTCGAAGCAAATCTATGATATTTTGGAGAACTTAAAATCTTAAACAAATAGTAAGGATTCAGGCTTAAACTATGGACTTAGGTTCGCTGCCACTTAAATTTGCAGGCATCCGTAACTCGAAACTAGGCTTGCACTGACATTTAAGACAAATCATTGAAATTGGCCGGTCCTAGTAAACCCCCGTGCAAACGCTCGCAACATTGTTGGCCAACAAGACGCAACATTGTTGGGCCCAACATGTTGCGAGCGTTTGCACACCAATGTGAAATGTGAACAATAATTAATTTTCCGAAAAACAAATCTTATTCAAGGATGGTCACAAACAACTTCAGTTTGCTCAGAGTGAAAGAAATAAAGTCCAAAGCGCTTATGATGCGCTGAAGAAGCAATGGGAAGAACATTTTACAAGCTGCGGTAAAGGAAACAAGGTGAGCCAGAGGGAGGAATTACCACCAAATACAGTATGTAGCTTGGTTTGTCGTTTATGTTAATGTGTGCTAATGGAGTGAGACAAATAAACAAAGATCCCCCATCACTTGAAAGCCCAGAAACTTTGACTGGGATGGTCGCACTAGAGTTTCGTCCTCTAGCCTGTTCCAGGGTCTCGGTCAGCGGAGATACGATCAAAAATGCGGCCGGGCGTCGAGCGGGGTCTGGTACTGGTGGCCTCTACCAGACCCCGCTCGACGCCCACGCCCGCCCTCTCTTTTTTCTCTACCAGACCCCGCTCGACGCTCGGCCGCATTTTTGATCGTATCGCCATTGACCGAGAGCCTGTAACAGGCTATTCGTCCTCAAACTCTAGAGCGCTATGGCGCGCCTGTACACTATGTAAATCAGTCTGTGGTTAGTAAGGAAAATGTATAGCTTGTGGGATGTGGCTTCGAGTGACAAGAATACATCACAAATTAAATGTGTCAAGGTGAGCTGAAAGCCACTCAATGGGCACTATAGCCACTTGGTGGCGGGCATTTCCCCTTTAATCTACCAAATAAAGTTTGAGCCCGAACATTAACATCCGCGTTAGGCCTCATCAACATGGCATACATGGCAACATGGCTAATGCTCAGGTTCAAGTACCCACGTGAATAAAACAAGTAATGGAGATGTAAAGCTCGTGGGATGTGGCTTCGAGTGATTAGCAAGGATTGTAGTTGAGAAAAAATGGGATCCTTTTTCATCGCAGGAAAACCAGAAGAAACTGGAGAAGCTTGTTGGCGAAAGGCAAAAGTTGCAGAAGGCATTGAAGTCTGCTGAGGAGGAGCGCGGTGAAGTACTAAAACAGAACCAAGTAAGAATTTCGATCACGTTGGCTGTTTTACAAGGCTTTTTTCTATCAGAGCTTGTGATGTCAAGGCAATTTCGGTATTTTCTGAGTTGCGTGGGTATGAACGGAGTTGGAGTTGAACCGTAAGATTCGGGAGTGGTACATTCGAGTAAAGGTTATGGAAATTCATGGAATTTGAGGTCCCCTATTCTGTCTTACAAAAGTTGTGAAGAAGTGTTATCTTGGTCACGGTAAAACAGCACTGGATTTCAGCCTTTCACCAAATTGTTGTCAGTCGTGGGCTGAAAAAGAAAAACAGTGCCAGTCCTTTTAACTCATTTTCAATGTAATAGCACTGTATGAAGATGTGAGTGATCATTACTGTTATGTACACTACTTAAACAGTAGTGCAAATAAAGCCCAAAAAAAGTCAGGCTTGTGCGGGAGTCGAACCCATGACATCTGCGATACCGGTGCAGGGTTTTACCAACTGGGAGCTGGTCATTTGTGGGTTCATAGTATACCTGTGAGCAATGAATGAATATTCACATTCACCGTAATAGTACTGTGTTACGCACTCTAATTTGAGGTCATGGAGCTCGATGAAAGTTACGAAACGGTTATGGAAATAGGCCATTTCCGAATAACCCCTAGGCCTCTTTTTCAAAGCCAGTCTAGGTGCTCATCCTTTCATATGCAAATCAATTGTCATTCACACGCAAATTAAACTCATTTTCGTGTGAATGAAAATTGATTTGCATATGAAAGGATCAGCTTC
>OX419344.1:11828803-11843803 GCA_948470475.1 Galaxea fascicularis
CACTCTTTGTCTGTCTGGTTAGACAGCGAAGTCGTTCCGCTTAGGAAATGGGCCAAAGAAGTGGACTTTTCTCAAGTCTTCAGTGTTGTCATTTCAATAGAAATCATCTGATCTAGTTCTAGTTAATTTCTTTTCATTTCAGCCTTCGCAACTTCCAGAATATTCTCGTAATTCAAATTTTATCTTCAGCTGGTAATATTAAAACGCTGTCATTCTTGAAGGTGTATTTTGTTTCTTTGGGAACGAGTTGTGCTGGCAGGGAAGCACGTGCAGTCTGCATGCTTCCAGCGGCCAGTAAATGTCACTGAATTTTGAATCCCACTTCTCTTTGCGTATCACATCTGGACATCGGGAGAAAACTCAGCGTGTCCCTGATTTGCTCACGTTTGCTTGGTGTATGGGATATCATAAGCAGAAACATGGCAACCTGATTCACGCTCTCTGTAGCTAAATACGATCGGGTAATTTCAAGTTGATGTCCCATGCTTCACTTTGAAGCGACGGGGATAGAAAGAATTCCACGACGGAAATGTAGAGAATTTCGCATTGGGTTCAGTTCAGGTGATGTTTGCGAGAAATGCCAATGTATACGAGGGTCTTTTTGTACACTCACTTAATACGATTTTTTACGCGTTCAATTTGCATTTTCAAATTGGCAGCCTTTTCTGGGTGATTTTGGCAATTTATTAACGAGAGATCGCCAATTAAAAAAAAAGACTGGAACAGCGTCTTAAAGTACTGGTTTTAACTCTGGTGTTATTGTAACTCGACGACTCTCTTCATAGCCTGCGAATACAGCCGCCTCTCAACGCTCCCGGCCCCCTCGGGGGCCGGGAGCGTTGAGAGGCGGCTGTATTCGCAGGCTACTCTTTTCACGAATGGACTAAATAAGCGTTTAAAAAGCTGTGGAAGGCGAACGTTCGACTCGCATGTTCAAGATTGGGTGCCATGGATGTTAGGTGACTTTGCCAGAAATTTAGTTTTGATATTTCATCTGCAGGAGATTGAACAGAGCTTGCTACAAAAGGAGGAAGAACTGAGAATGATGCAAAGCAAAGTAGCTGAGATGGAGGAAGACCTCAACACAGCACTGCAAGAAAAACAAGTAAGGGAGAGATTTGGCTATGCGTTGTTTGAGTGAAGATTTCAGTAGAGTTGCTACAGTAACAAGTATGTCCTCTTGTTCACTGGTAGCAATCACAGTGCAACAGATTATATATTGATATATTGACAAAAAATAGGCAGTCTATGACGGCATGTGGCTCAGGCTGAATGGAAAACCTAAAGGGTATTGTGGTTTGAAAAATAAATTGGGTAACAAATAGAGTTTATTTCTGACAATTAATGTACCTAATCTGTGAAATAGATATTAGTCTAACAGATTTTGAGACATTTAAAAACGACGTAGAAGCCGCGAATGCTTACACCAGTCGAACAAAAACACAACTTTTGTGCTGTAAATTAATGTTAACATGCCAAAATATATCGCTTTTCCACGTCGTAAGTTACCCATTCGTGAAAATAGGAAAGTTATTGATTCGGCCAACCATGTACTTTCAATCAAAAGGTGATAAAACAAACAAATAATTGCCCCGCGCGGCATTCGATCCCCTGAAATGTTAAATCCTGTCGAGTTCGGTTACAACTCGGATGGGTGACCTCGTGCGAATATACCTCATTGCTCGGCTCCCTTTTTCTCTGTTTAGTTCCTCCTAAATATCACTATATCCAAACCAAATGCAAACTATTCATCCGGTCATTCAGTAATAAAAGGTTTAACGTTTAAAAAGGTTGCTAAAACGAAAAAAAAGGCTCGCCCAGAGCAAGATTCGAAACTCGGGTCGCTCGAATTGAAGGCGCGAACGCTTCAGCAGTCGACCAAAGAAAACTCAACCTCTGGCTGTTAAATTAATGTTGACAAGCCAAATGAAATTGTGGTTTGTTAACAAGCCATCGAAACAACTTCTGAAAACAGTGAATGTATTCTCGTAGATGTCAAGAAAGCTGATGCTTATCAAAATTGGTATCTTACTGAGTTGTCGTGCTGTTGTGCACTTATAGGGTTTTGTCGTAAGTACGCGAAAATACTTTTGTCCAGTATTGCGCAATATAGATGGTTACGCTTTCACTCACTCAACGCCATGACATCGTGGCGAAAGTCCCAGAAGACCTTTCGCCACAAAAATATTCCAACTCTAAGGCGTTGTTCAGTGTTAATCGTGAAATTCGTTGCCTGACAAAATGCCTATTTTTATTTTGCAGGATCTTAATGCTAAGTTAAACGCCTTCCCAGAGCAAGTGGACACTGATGAAAATGAGAAAGAGAGGGAATATGAAGAGAAAAGCAAGGCAAGAGGGTCCACAGTTTCGTTTATCCCTTAAACTCCCAAGATCCGATTATTAATTCTCCTTTCTAGCTGTAATACAGTTCCTTGTGTAATAGTTAAGAGAATTTGGTGTCAAATCAAGATAATCCTCTAGCTGATAAATTGGTCATTTCTCATCACCCGTCTGCTGGACAGTGTAATGATATTTACAAGGAGAAGTTACACATCTCTGTCACGGGAACATATGAACCTACAATTGACCTGCTCCCAACGTCAGTGGCTTCATAGCTCAGTTGGTAGAGCATCGCACCGGTATCGCGAGGTCACGGGTTCAAACCCCGTTGAAGTCCTGAATTTTTGTCAGGCTTCTTTACGCAATTGCATAAAATTGCGTTCACAACTGCGACGATCATCCTTCACTTGATTTCATTACCACAGTTCATGTATGATTTATTCGGTCATACATCATTCTCAGTATTAACTGTGTACCTCGTCTGCCATTGATGGCATGCATTTGGTCATCTCTTAAATGAACGTTATTTTTTTTAGGTCTTAGAGAAACAACTTGCGACTGTTTCGCAGGAAAAGGTGGAGTTAGAAGAGAAACTCAAGACAGTTGAAGAGAAGCTGAAGGAAACAGCAGAAAGCCACGAGGTAAAAATGCCCCAATGACCTGGTTTAGCTGAAACTATTGAAGTTACAAATCCCGCTTGTGACTATTGGATTTATGCTAGAGCCATGTTTGTTGGAACTCACAAAATGACTTCCGCCAGATAACACCGTAATATGGAACAGATTGTTTGATTGTCCAATCGTATGGCTTAAAAGTGTGGCGTACGTTCTCTCGCATCAGATCGAACGCGTATTGTGTTTACAGAACCAATCAAAAGCCGCGCGGGTTTGTGGTTGGCCGCTAAACCAATCAAATTGCTGTTTGCCTTTGGGCTTGTTGTCGTTCTCTTCGTGCAAATTAACTTCTACGTCAAATGTACAACTCTCTCTTTGAGGGAGACCGTCGTGACTGGCTCAACTGTCCCTCTTAGAGAGGTTTTCGGTTTATAGAGTCAAGCTGTCGGTACGATACTTGGACTGCTTAGGTGTCCGTGTTCTAGAGAGTTAACTTACAATAAAATGACTAAAATAGAGGTGTACGTGAAGAGGCAGTTGGCTGTAGTACTTTTCGATTTTATTTTCATCTGAGTTGATGGCCTTTCACAATCGACGTTGTCTTTACGTTTGCTTGCTTTTGTTTTGAAGGATCTGAAGAATCAGTTTACAACTTTGTCAGAGGAAAATATTTCTCTTGAAAGTCATGCCAAGAAGCTGCAAAGTGCCCTGAAATCTGCTGAGGAAGCTCAAGAGGTAACAAAGTTCGCCTGTAAGCAAGTGTCAGTGAAAGTTGCTTAGCCTCTGGAGTCTGTAAGTGAACGTCTGTTTTCCTCTGTTTTGGTCGCCAAGGTTGCCTGAGCCTGAAAGGGGCGAGTATCATATGGTGGCAGGTTTACGAATGTGAGCATCTTCTGATGGAGCATGCTGTTTATAAATACTAAATTAAAACCATGAATTATAGCCTCACGGTGAGTTGTATGGGGTGATTTGCGCAAAATTCTGAATAACTTGGAAGCCGTGGGTTTTTGTTTGTTCATGGCAATTTTTATAAGCTTAGTTTTCGTCGGTAATTTTTTTCTGGGGAGCTGAACATCAAAAGACGCGCTTCTGAATTAGTTGGGCTTCAAAATGTGGACATCTTTAGTTTAAGCAGCACGCTTACAGCTCATTAAACCCTGTCATCAACTTTCAAATTGTCGTCACTGGTTCGACACTGATCTTCCTGTCAAGTTTCATCAGTCCAGGTTAGAGAATTTGTTAAAAATGCGAACGTTTCATCTTTGACAATCATTACCTATAAATCATGATCTAAGGAGAAATTAGATCCTTGTCACTCGTAGGTTTTAAAGGTTAAAACAGTTAAGGTCGTTAACGAAGGGAAGCCTGTGTCTACGACTTGATTTTCTTAGGTTTGCAGTAATTTAAAACGGCGTCCCAATAGGGGTAGGCTCGTTTGCTATTTTGGGCATTTTTGAAACTACATCTTAACCAAGAACTCTGTGGCGAAATCGTGCGAGACTTTAAAATAGCTTTGAGAAAAACGCACAACGTTAGTCCTACCCAACTCTCTTCAACTCAATCTTCGCTGTACAACACATTCGCCATGCATGTTGCCACAAGCATTGCAAAGTGACTCTTACCTTACTTCTGCTGTCACACGGTCCTGTCACGCCGTACGCTGCGCACGCATGCACTCACCGTACCCTCCTGAGTTTGATTGACAGTCAGGCTCTTAGTGACGTCAAACTGCATGCCGTTTTTCAGGTGCTGAATGCACAACTCTTGTCTTTTTCCCAAGAGAAGAACAGGCTTCTGAATGAACTCATCACTCTGCAAGACAACTTTCTCCAGGAGCAAAGCACAACTACGGTACTTATCTTTTTAACCGACTCATGCGTGCTACAGCTCATTCGCCGGTCTCTCAATACTCTAATCCGGGAAATGTTTAATGTAAAAGCGGCGATTTTAAATCGTGAGAAGTCGTAAGTTAAGTAGCCAGTGATGTTTCCTATTTCTGGGCCAGTCTTGATCCATGGGCCCATTTCTCGAAACTCTCGAAACTTTTCGGGTGCTATAATTTCCTACGTATCTCGAAGACGAAGAGGTTTTCAAGAATGAAATTTCACAGCAATTCTGCCCTTTCTAATCTTCAAATCGTAGTAAAAGGCCATGTTTTTAGAAAGAGAGGATCGCAGTTTTTGAAATAGCTTTTAGGGCCCGAAAAGTTTGCGGGACTTTCGAGAAACGGGTCCAAGGTATCTGATATCCTTGGTTTTTGTCGTCACGCAAGTTTAAAAAAAATCGCTTATCAGTCAAATAATTAAGTCAAGAAATTGAAATATTGTAAAACAACCTGTCAAAGTTTCAGGGCTGTGTGATATCCTGTACTTGATTTTAAAAAAAGTATTACTCAAAATTACAGAGCATAGTATGAAGCAGCCATCTTTATGTCACGCACTGTAAAAAAGTCTGAAATTGAAACTGTTCTATTTTCAAAAGAAAGATTCTCTTTTTGTGGCGGGGTGGGGCTCGCTTTTCTATTGCGTACAACGCAGAAGATAACAGATTCTAAATGGAACGTTTGGGCGCTTTTCTCACGGTCAGCTTTGACTGCAGTCTCGACACTTTGAGTTTCTTCAGAAGATAAGTCAAAAAGGTGTTCTCGCCCGGCCGACACGGGCAACGTTCATTGTCCTTTTCCTGAATTGTTGAATTTACAACTGAAAATGTGTCACTCTTTTCGACTTAAACTTCAGTTTTGAAGTTACTTGGCAAAGGAATCCAGTTTTTGCGTTGCATACGGTAGTTTACAAGTCGTGTTTGCGGCTGTCTAAAAGAAATGCGATAAATCTTTCGGATCAAAGCGCTTTTTTTAACTCACGATCTTTCACGCTTTTAAAACGCCGTTGCATCAAAATTTCCCAACCACATACCTCTGCCTGTGTACTAACGCGTTTCTTGTATAAACTAATGCTTTGCTTTTGTAACTTACCTACTAATTCCCCCCTTTTACGGGATTTATTCAGTCGTCAAGTAACCCGAAACTTTGGTTTTGTTTGCTTCTCCAAGCTCCTCAAGTCTATCTGCGAGATCCTTATTTCCCGAATCGCCAACTCTATTCTTGCCGGAGAGTTAAAGGGCGATGTTGGTCGCCTAGTGTCTTAAGTTTTGTTTCTGCTTAAAATGCAGTGCTTTAGCTTTTTCGTTGCTAAACTTAATGGCTGAGGCTTTCTTGTGGACGGCAGGTTTCTTTTTGTTTACTGTACTAAAGGTGGCATTGTAGTGTTCTTTTAAATATGGGTCTCACTTTATTTACCCCGGCATGAGTTGTAGACGTTGTAGATTATTAAAATTAGTTTTTTTTCGTAATAGAGCGATTTTCAAGCGAGTGCTATAAAACCAAAACTGGCGTAATAACTCGGGCCAGTCATAACACATGAAAACGGTGAATGAACCAATCAGAGTTCGAAATGTAACCAGTGCCAAACGCGGATTTTCATTGGTTGAGAAAGTGGCGCGAATCAGTTTGTTAACCACTGAGTCACAGGAAGAAGTCAAGCAAAGCCCAAGCAAACGAGAATTACTATCAACACTTAAATGAAAAGCGCTCTAGATTAAATAAGCCATGAACCAAAGCGCGGGATATTATAGCCACATTTTCCGCGTTCTGAAAACTGTATACAAATCAGGTTGCTAAACAAATTACAAAGGAGTGGTGTTCAGTTGGCCAGTTGGTATAAAAAGCAGCCTCAATGAATAGATCAGTTCGGTTTTGGAAATAGGCTGTGAGTTGATCACACACTCGGAAGGGCTCTCCGTCCCTCTACTCAATTCGCCACGGCCAGCTAGCCGTTTTGAGCCGCGCTGATTCCTCGCTTCAGAAAAAAAGTGGAAAGGAGCAGTATCCGGGTTTGTTAACAATGCTTGTAGAGCAGTATTAGTTCTTTCAACTTCCTTGTGATTACTGCTGTCATGAAGCTCTTTGGAACCTCTAATTTCATTCGCCCACATGACACGAAGCTCCATGGTTTCAGGGATAGGGTCCATTGTGTTTTTGGTTTGTGTATAGTGTGTTTATTGTTTTCTCAACCAATCCTGTGAGACGTTCCGAGAGCTTCGTGGCGGCCCCTGTAGTTGATGTCGAGAAATCTGCTTATGCTTTTTTCCCGATGCTCTGTTGAGCAATGGTTCTTTATTCAGTTCACGTTGCAGTTTTGACCTCTTAAAAGCAACAACATCTTTGTGAACATTCTTTAAGACGAATACAGTTTCAGCGGGTTAACGGGTCTTTTTAATTGTAGGATTTGCGTCAACAATTGAGTATGGTGCAGAATGACAGTGAACAGGCAAAGCAGACATTAGGTATTGCGGAGGAGCAACAGAAGGCACTGAACACCAAGCATGAGGTTTGTGTGTGTGTGGCAGCGTTTCACACAGTTTGAATGGGGGAACTGATAACAACACTTTATGTGGATTGTATAAATTATATTACATATTTGTATTGACTCAAGCATCTCGGTGAACGAGGTGGAGCGGGCATGGCGCTTCGAAAGCGGATTCAGAGTGGCGGAAAACAGGCAAAGGCGCTGGAAACCGGTGGTCTCGATCCACTGGAATCTGAGCGACCGATATCTGTAGACTGGAGCAAAATGTAATAAGAATACTGAAAACGTCCAACTTTCCCTCCCCACCCCCACCCTAAGATGTCGGCATTCTTTTCAGTGTAAAGCCCTCACCCCCTTCTCTTAGGATATAAGCCCAGGGATTGTTGCTGTGTTGAGTAGGGATTTCGGTTGTTGTAATTGGAGGGGGCTTGGGGGGAGAGGAAGAAATAAGGTGGAAAGACATATGCATATGATTCTGCTAATTGGGAGGTTGTGAGTTTAAACCCCGGGCCAGAACACAAACCAGGGTCTTAAAATAACTGGCTGTGTTCACCTGCTTCAATTCAGATTATCGTTTCTTTGGGTACTGGCGTTAAGTCGTAGGCCTTGCCTCTTTCACCTCCGCACGGTAAACTAGAAATGGACTTAAAAGAACCCACACAGTGATCGAAAAAAGTAGGAGACGTAGTTCCCGGTGCTGTGGTCTGCCCTCACACCCATCAGGGTCGGGTGGAGGCTGGGCTATGCGCTGACCACTTGGACCTCAAGAGCCTCTGGTCACGGAAACCTTCAAGGATACCTCTTAGGAGGTCCCAATTCGCCACTTGGTGGGAAAGGTTTTATTTGGACTATTACCCTTAGATCGAATGAATTCTTGGCCAGAATGGACCCTTAGGCTATCGGTGTATCGTTTTTGCGTTTCAAGACCAACTACTTTTAGACGCAAAATTCGCTAAGCCAACCCTGAAAATGAGCGCGCGGAAAGTTTTTTCTGGGTGTCAAAATGGATCACAATGTATGTATGGTTGGTTTTCTTTAATTCACTGACTTCGGTTCTGTTTTTCTGTAACTGTTTCCTGCATCATAATTATGTAGATACAGCTGGTAGATTTATTTGTCCTGACGACGCGTGGGTGCCTGGTAACGTACCAACCTTGGTGGTTCAAACAAGAATTTTAGAGCCACGAGTCTCGTTTAATTGAATTGTAAATCAAGTTAGTCGCTCGCTCTCCCAATTCATTCTTCAGTAGCTTGTACTCGAAGCTTAGTTTTGAACGAAGTGTCTGTGTTCCTTGGCCGATACTGCTTTCCTCTGTTATTGCAAGGTAAAATATTTGTATATTGCACAAATTTACACCCATGCGAAAATCCACAACTTCGTTATTGAAGTAATGGCAACGTAGGGTGTTATTCATAGATGCTACGGGTTGAAAGACACGGCCTCATTCTTAGAGAAGATTCGATTGCGGTTAAAACTACTACCAAGTGGCTTCAGCTTATTGGAATTTTGACTGTTCAAGGTGTTCATTCGAACACATTCGCTGTTTACAACGGCGCGTCAAAGTTTTAGATTGGAGGTTTGATTGTCGTATAGAGCATTTCACGGGATGGTTTTGCTAAGTGGAGATTGTCACAATTCGGGATTTTGTTTGCAGGAGTCGCGACGATTAATTGAAGAAATGGAGAGCAAGGTTAAACAGCTTTCAAAAGATCTGAAAGCAGCGAACGATGAAAAAGCTGTAAGTAAATCCTCATTGATTTTATAACATTGGTCAAAAGCCCTGATTTGTTTATTTGGTGAAAGTACCCTTGTCTCGCCGATCTGAGATATTCTGTAGAAAAAGACCCTTCCTCGACACGTGCAGTGTGTATACCGCAATTCCTTTAGGTCCTCTAGGCCCTTTGACCAATGCTGATATTCTCCTCAGTGATCTCCATATTTGTCGTAAGGTATAAATTGGGAGAATCTGTTCAGTTATCAGGGCTTTCCATCTTTCGTGAACAGTTTGTAATAACCCCCTCTAATAAGAGAGTTAATCCTATTTTTAATATTCATACGTCACTCATCTACATAGTTCCAGCTTAAAATATGAGACCTATCGTATTTTAAATGTTCTAATCTAGTCTTTAAAGCATTTTAAGTTAATTTTTCAGTGTTGAATAGTAGGGGTTACTTTTAAATACTGTTTTACTTAAGTTTTTCTTTTATTCTGAAGTGTTTTGGAATATCTGCCAGGGAGTGCGCCCTAAGAGTGATCAGCTTCAAATTTCTCCTTGTGATATCAACGCTTTGTAAAAGAGAGTGGTCACGAGAATTAAGAACAGGATCACACAAGATTAATTTGCTTGATATTTTTTTTATGTGTAGAGTTTAAAGGATTAATTCAACCCCTTTTCTCCCATCTTTTCCTTCACAATCCAATGACATAAATGTTACCTTATCAGCACTGATCAAACTACAGTTTAAATCTTGCTTGTGGAACTGTGTAGAACATATGTGTTTCAACGCTTCCACGTTGCTTTCCACTTCCTTGTTCAGAATCGGCATTCTTCTTTGTTTAATCTCGGTACTGTGTTTCGTTAAGGGTTCCACGCGAGAGGTGAAGCTGCGTGGTTCATCTGCTTTCCTTCGCGCAAACTGTCAGAGAATTGGATAATAAACTAGAAATTTCGTTCAACATAAGAGCCACGATACCTCATGGTCAGGGAAAATCATCCCTTTATCACGAGAGAGCCAGCATTTTCATCACAGCGGCATTTGAAAGAGTTAGCAAACGGAATATTTTATTACTTAAACTTCGTATGAGATGCGAATAACACACTAACGTGTAGAGTATTTAAAGTGATTCTTGCGGTTTAGGCGAGAATCTTTGTTTTCCGTCTCTGTGGGAACTTTCGTTTTCGGGTAGTCAAACTAAGTTATTACTCTAAAATAAGAGGTTGGATGATTTATGTGGTATTTGTGGTCTTCGTTATTCGCCTTGCCTATTTACCAATAATATCCTTCAGCCAAAATATCGGAGGGCGTTAACTGTTATTTTATCAGAGTAAAGTAAAGAAGTGGTTGTGTGTTATGGCTTTGCGGATTGTAGTTTCACACAGCTTACCAAAAAGTGTAAGTTATCGCTTCGGAGAATATAGCATCTTATTTGTTCCAAAATAAATGGATTCAAGAGGATGCATTTGTTTCACCTCACGCTGTGTTCACGTCGTGCCTTTGTTTGGAAAAATGGGAGTTGAATAAAGAAGTTGTCGTTTCAAATTTGCATATGTACATTGTTTACCGAAGATAAAAATCTGATAGTGTACAGTTTTTCTTCTTTGTCGGACACAAGGTCTTTTTTGTCTTTTAAAATCGTTGGTGAGTTAGTTGTTGTGTTATCTATTTTGGCATTTCCATATTTTTCTTACAAACCGGCTTTCGATAAACCAACCTTCCGCGTTTGTTTGGCAGAAGACACGACAAAGAGCTGTGTTTGTTTTGTTTATGAATTGTTGTAGATCTTCAGTAGTTTGGTGCTTCTAGGCATTTAAATTTTCTTCTATAGTTTGTTTTCTGGTGTGATACAGTAAATCTCGCGAAAGAATTGTAAAACAACTTATCCAGAACATTTAAATTCATGACAACATCAGACAGTTCGATGGCAGCTTGTATGCTGTTAGTACTATTTTCAGCTTTGTTCAATGGAGTATCTTTCTCGTTATTAATTTTAGTTTGTGTGTCATGGGTATTTAGGATGGAGTTCATCGAGGATGTATGCAGCTGAGAAACGAATTTTACAATGCAGATATAAGCGAGAACATTCATATTACGAATACGGTGTCTGCTTGTTAAAGCGGAAATTTTGATGTAAGGTTTTGTACATTGTAACGATGAAGTTGGCGTGCTAAACACATGTTTATGCTTTACACTATGCTCTGTTTAGCACCAAGAGGCGGAGATTGAAGAGCTGTTTAGAACCCAAGACGACCTCCAAGCCAAATACAACGATGAATTGAGAGAGAAAAAGGTAGAATATTTAAAAAGAATTTGGTTTTATCAACGGAGTTGATAACGTAAATTGACCACCGTACAGGGAATGGCGGGGATCCCTGTACGGTGGTCAATTTACATCCTCAACTCCGTTGGTAAAACCAAATTCTCGTGTACAACTCCCCCATCGACGCAGCACCACAGTTTCTTTAGAAACTACCCCCTTTAGAATATTTAATTAAAAGCCTAGTCAATCGTCGTTAAGGCAATCGTTGTTAAGGCAACTGGTTAAAATTTTAACCAATTTTCTTGTATTTTTCATTGGGAAAAGGCGCGCAATAAATACCTTTGACAGCCTCCATTTTGAACGAAATTGAGGTTTTCATTACATGTCACAGGCCCGAACGGTCTTCATTTGGGTTGGAGTGCAGATTGCGTGACATTATCCCTCAAATTAACAAGTAACGATTATTATATTATTTTTACTACCTGTTAAGACCTGTCGTATTTTGGGTATGGTAATGTATGATAATAAGTTAAAAACTAAGGAAAATAAAATTTAAACCAAGGGTAAAATTGAACCACAACATACGCAGCTGCAAAGTGCAAAGAGATGATCCCTAGACAGACGCCTTTATCTCTGCTGGACATTCTGCTCTGTTGCCCAAATCCTTTCTCATCTTAGGAGATCACAGTGAATCGAGTCTTACCACTGATTCAGAGAGTTGACTTACCACAGATTTTCTGTTATTTCCTCGTGTGACGAGAAAACGCTCGCAAAAATTACTAGGGTCTAGAAATCGGTTGTGTAATTTTCTTCTTGTCTGAGGCGTTGGTCACGCAATCGAAATACAATGTACAGGTATCGACTCTCGGAAGCAAACGAATCTGACTACAATACATCCATTCCTGGATTACCGCTTCGAAGAGCTTATTCGTGAAGTATATTCATTTTAATTTATTTATCGTTATGTTTCGAATCCATCGTCATGTATTTCCTACCTTGAGTGAAGGTGAACTGATTTTTGCTGCTATAATGGATGGCAAAAGTTGGATAAAAAAAGGGGGTATCAAAGCTGTTCTTTCCAGAATATGATGTGCTGCATTTTTAGAAAACGTGACTGAAACTTTTTTGATCATCTGCAGGAATTAAATGATTATGTCGAGCAACTTCACGAGGAGTTTGATGACTTACACGTACAGTTTGATGCCTTGTCTAAGGAAAACAAGGTTAGTGTATATGAGGGCTGTAACGATACACCAGCGACACAGGACGATATGTATCGCGATTCATGATGATGCGATACTATTCGATGCGGTACTTAATCTAGACTACTAGCAGTAGTGTCATTTCGAATGGAGAAGCGAACGAGGCGTGTCTCGTTGGTTCTCCTTGCTCTACTCTCGCCGCGTCGTTAGTGGTCCGCGTCTCTCGATTATCCACAAAGCGAGCCGTGTAAGCAAGCTACACATGAACATTCTCAGAAAATATTGACATCGTGGATAGCAAGTAACCACCTTTTAATTCCATACTAAAATCAAGCAATCAACATTAGTTTGCTGCCAGAGTGGGCACAGCGATAAATTAGACGGAATAACTAAACCCTTTTTCATCTTCATTGCAGACAGCAAAATCGCGGTCCGAAAACGTGATTGTATTGAAATGAAATACGCGAGCTAGTTCTCATAGGCAACGGTGTTATCTTTTGTAGGCGAAGATGAGTATTGGGAAGATTATTTCTTTTGTAGCAGCCAGAGTGGATAGCTACCTAAAATATATTTACAGCTGTGCGGATTGGTATAATTGATTGGAAATTTGATTTGTTAACTTATGAAATGTAGGATTTATCAGGACGTCTGGCTGAAGTGCAGTCGAGCCAACTATCAGCTGAGTCGCAGCAATATCAACAGCTTTCAGAACTGCAAGAAATCAACAACGGCTTACAACACGTGAGTTACATAACGCATAAGTCACGCAACTGCGAAATAACTAAACTTGAGGGGGGTAGGGTTGGCGCAGCGGTGAGAGCGCTCGCCTTCCACCAGTGTTACTTGGGTGCGATTCCCGGACTCGGCGTCACAAGTAGGATGAGTTTGTTGGTTCTCCACACTGCTCCGAGAGGTTTTTCTCCGGATTTTCTTTCTCCTCAAAAACCAACATTTGATTTGGTTTGAGTTGATTTAGAGTTCATTTGATTTACAGGCTCCCCAATTAGTAGAGCACCTGTGCTCAGCTAGAAAGATTTCAGACTTAAATAAAGTCATTATTGAAAAGACTTCGGGTTCCCGAAAGCCTTCGGATGATCTTCGGTCTTTTCCGAAAGCCTTAATTGCCACTTCGGATAATCTTCGGTTTTTTCCGAAAGCCTTAGTTGCTTTTCTCGGAAGCCTTTCGGGATTATCACGTTTCTTTGAACAGAAAGGACAAATATCGAGTATGCAAACTCCAAAATTAGCAAATATCATTTCACTCATGGTAAAATCTGCACCAACCCTTTAAGTTAAGGCTAAAGCCGCACCTGGATAGCAATTCGTTCAATAAAGATTCCCGGCCCCTGGAGCGGTTTCATGTAAACAACTTGCCCTCAAAAAACCTCAGTTGAAGAATAAAGACGCAACTTCATTTCTTTCCGACATCTTGACAAATGTTTGCAGCTGTTTATACCCCATTTGCACACTCCAACTTGCTTCTGGAAACAGAAATTTGCAAAATTTAGTTTCACGTGTGGACGCGCCTTCAGCGGCTGAACCCGAATTACAACTTTTTGTTTGCGAAACAAGAGCGTTACTCTTTTTCTAAACTTGTATGTCGTTTTATAGCGGTTTTCAATTGAATGTCGAACTTAGTTGACGTTTGCTGTGGTTTTGCTTACACTTTGCTCTATAATTGGTTGACAAAATTCGTGCCATTTTCTCAGCCAATGAAAAGCAAAACCATAACCAATCGCGAGTCGTACGCGTGTATTTTCCCGCGCTTGACGCTGGTTGCATGTGATTGGTTCATTGAGGTGTCTGCATGCTTCTCTTGTGATTAGTCAGAGTAATAGCTGTGGTTTTGGTTTTATGACATTCAGTTTAAAACCACTCTATATAACTATCATAATATATACCAAGGAACTTGTTATAAAAAGCAGAACGATACTCCCCCCTCATGGCCCAATTGCGTACTGTATCTAAAGCTTTAAGGGGTAACATTTCAGGATAGTCCAACAAATTTGGATAAGCATTTTGGTGATTTAATGAAGAGGGCTCTAAAACGTATGCACATCCTTAGAGTGTGGGAAAGTAATGGTTACTTCCTCGCATTCCCTCCAGGCCCCGGTTGTTCAAACGTTGGATAGCGCTATCCACCGGATAAATCTCTATCCAGCGGATAAGTAATGGGAAAGCTAATTGCACTATTCACTGGATAGATATTTATCCGGTGGATAGCACTATCCAGCCTTTGAACAACCGGGGCCAGGACTCGACTTTCTCCCTCCACGTAGGAGCAGGGCCTTACGCGATAGGTCGCACCCTCAACAGACCCTCAAGACATGTTTTGTAAATACATGTCTCTTTGATCTTGAATAGATTGTGATTGCTGTTTCTTCAGTAGTTTTTATTCTGATTACGTTGTAAAAACTTATTATTATTATTATTATTATTATTATTATTATTATTAAAAGCATTAATTTTAGTATATGTTATTTCACTGCAGGATAAC
>OX419344.1:11848803-11858803 GCA_948470475.1 Galaxea fascicularis
GGAAAGAGGCGAATACTGTTATTGTATCAATCATTTTGTTGGGGGATTTGGTTTTACTGGGGAGTTGGAATGTTATCTCCGAGTTGAAGAAGTGATAGTGTAAAAGTGTTGTGCGTATCACGTACTTCGCTTTAGTTTTGATTGTTTTGTTTTGTGCGATAGGAGCTACAAATTCAACTGTCCAAACTTCAAGAAGAGTTAGAAACTGAGAGATCACAGTAAGCTGGATTTGTTTTTTAGCCATAGTCTGTAGAAGGATAAATTGAAATGGAAAACATCAATTACAAACTGTTATGGCGCCAATTTTATGTGAATATATTCAAATGCGCCCATTGGTTGGAACCTAGGGGTGGTCACAGCCAGGGTTCCATACATCCTTAGTGGTCCTTTAACGTCCCACAGAATCATTTAAGAAGAGTTGTGAGAAGTGGCCCTCGGTTTATCGTCCTTATCCACGAAAAGACAAGAAAGTCTGACCATTTTGCAGATGTCACAAAAGAGGCAGCACTTTCTCCTCAGTTATTTCTCAAACTCATTAATAATTCATCAAGTTAAAACAAAGGAAATCACAACCGTGAAGGGGGTTTGGATACCCGGTCTTAATTAGCATAGATTTTGACAATTTTACTTCTCCGTTAATTCCTTAGTTTTTGTTTCAATTGAGAAGATATGTCAAACACTCGAGACAGTGTTTCATCGATCATCCAAACACCTCGAATTCCGTCAAAAATACTCCGCTGCACGTCGTATTTTCAACTCTTTTCTCTGTGTTTGGATATCCCGAGGAAACACTGTCTCTCGTGTTTGATATATTACTTAAAGACCCTGAGTGTTGGTCCAGCCGGGGTTTGAACCTGCGACCTCCCTTACGTTAGTCCGGTGCTCTACCAACTGAGCCAACGGGTCGGTGTGGACCTGCTGCAAGAAGAAACTATGATTAATTATCTGACCTCAAATATTCAACCAAAATGGTGTAAATCAACCAATAGCCGGCAATCTGCATGCACCAGTATACCAGCAGTATAAGGGATCTGTACTCTACAGCCGTTTTTGTTTAATTAACTTGCTTGTTTGATTTATTTTAGCTCTAATGATAGTGTTACTCAGGTTGCGGAGGAACTGGCAAACGCCCGTCAAGAAACACAGCGATTGTCAACTGAAAACGAAAATTTGAACAAAAATTACGAAGCTTTACTAAAGGTAACTTGTTATTTTATTTTACATTATTGATTTTTATTTTTATGCAAACGGAGTTACGGTAGAAGTTTAATTCTTAATTGGCTCTTAACGCGGATTTTGATTTTGAGTTAAGGTTGATTCAACCAGGGTTCTCAATAGAACGCGGATCGCCGCTTTCTTTGGGATTTATAGCCGCTTATTTTGTGTTTAAAGTAATTCCTCTGAAATAAAACTGACAATAGATTTTTGTTCAAACTTCGTCCACTGAAAATTTATCATATGAGAACTTCAATTTTGAAATAATAAATGGGGGTGTCCGTGCTCATTAAGGAGCAGCGGGGCGTTGAAAATGCCCTATTTTGGCATTATTTAAGTAACGATTCACACAAGAACTATAGCAAACTCTATTGTTCTGCGGCAATGGCAATTTCCCCACATAAGATATCGTTGATTTTAGGAAGAAAGCTGGAACTCTTGCATGTTACCTAAATTTCTTTGTAGAACTAGACTAAATGTACTTGGTTCAAATAAAATTTAGGAAATTTTTGTGCCTAACCAATCATAACTGCTAAACACAATAGCCACTAATTTTGATGATTTGATGAAGTTCCCCACACACAATTTCTTTTAAAAATTCGATGTGGTGCAACGGCAGCACAGGTTATCTGAATCTTCAATTAATACTTACTAAATGTGCCTTTAACCCTAACTTTTAAACATTTTTTGAGTTTTGACCAATGAGATTGCTAGATTAAACAATGAAAAAAGTCAACATTCCATCGTGCATTGCCGTTTAGCGCTATAGTTCTTATGCGAATCATTACTTAATGCCTATTGTAAGAACGCATTCCAAGTTATTGTAAAATCTTTGTGAGCCTAAACTCATGAAAACACGCCCTAAAACTACAGTCAATACATTGCGTCGGACGCAAATACACTTTTTAAGCTGCACTTAGACTGAAAGCTGAATCCTTGATTAAAAATTTGAACCAAATTGGTTGCCATGGTTATCACACTGCAAAGTAGAGAAGACCATAGTGTAGCCGCTATTTTCCTTATTTATTCAATTTTCAACAATAGAAATCAGATCAGTCTTTTCTCACGCAAAGCTTATGATTAGCTGCTTAAAATGACAGGAAAAAAAATATGGGTTGCCCGTGCTCGTTAGTAAGTTATAGCCATTTTTCAACTGACAGAGCTCAATATCAAGGCAAATCCGCCATGTTTTCAATGTGCACGTGCACGAACGCGCGTTAATGACGCCATAAATTATGCGCAGTAAGGATGCGCCATGCAAATGTGAGGAATCACCTTAAGTCGCTTTTCTTTTCTTTGTTTTGTTTCTTCTGGCTTTGCTGAAGAGCCTCCTACTATATCAGTGATCACCTCCTACTTAAAAATCTATTGAGGACCCTGGTTGATTTTGCTGTGTAATTTTTAGGTTGTGGAGAGAGAGCGAACCGACTCGAAAGCGGAACAAGAGAAACTCAACATGCAGATACAGGAGTTTATACTACAAGTGGAGGTATACTTTAATAAATCTTGAGCACTCTGGCAACGAAAACTATCCACACAAACCGTTTCGTCGCTTGTATCGGTCCGCACGTGTTCCGGTTATGATTTTAAAATCGCGAACTTAAACGTAGAGTTTGACCAGAATGAAAGAGTTACGCCCCTAATATCAGTAGGTATATTCTCTCCGCTGCTCTCCAAACATTTTCTATGGTAATGATGAGGAGAATTTGTTAATCAACCAAAACCTTTGTTTCTTATTGATCACTTCCTTTTTTCTCACAACCTTTGTTTGATTGAGCAGTGTTACTGTATGAGAAATTAAGCAATGGTCAACTTGCCCCTCTCACCAATAAAGCTGTGTCTGTAGAATCCTGGTTTCAACAGTTGGATCACTTAAGCGAAAACGAGATGATCTGAGACGTCCTCTTTGTTACTTCTGCGTAGTCTTCACCGCTCCAACAGGAACTTTAGGGGCTCGGATGCGTAGTGAAATTTGTAGTTTTCACCCAAGAGTTTGACAAGTCTCCCAAGGTCTTATAACCCGCATTTTTGGTTGAATTCATTTTGACATGTTACATGCGTAAAATGATCGGTTTGCGCGATTTTTCTCATACAGCTTCTGAAAACGGAAAGCGATAAGGACGGGCAGGAGATTGGTGCGCTAGAAAATGAACTGGCGAGAACAACAGAAGACATGGAGCAAGTCAATAAAGAGAATAGCGAGGTTAGGACAAGTTACAAGGGGCGTTTACCATTAATATGACCCATTCGGGGGGAAATTTAGGTGTAAATATTCAATGCTACAGCTTGTCTAAACGCAAAATGGATAAATAACAAACTGTTTTGGTATCAGTTGGAAAGCTTAAAAATAACAGAAAAAGTGCATCGATTAATAAATCGATGGCCCATAATTTCTAAAACTTTCCAAATTGAATGGTGTGAACCATTTGATTTTCCAACCAGAATTTCTGGGTTTGTCATGCGTGTTGTTTTTGGTGGTAAACAATTGTGTTACTGTTAAACCAACTGTTCTTTTTCACCAAATGTTTTTGTAGTTGTTAAGCAAGCTGGAAAATGCTGGGGAAGATTTAACAGAAGAACGAAGGCGACACGAGGAAACGAAAAACCAGCTGGAAACTACAAGAAGAGAACTGGAGGCTGCTGTAAAGGTAACGTGTTAGCCCTTTTATTTAACTCCGAGAAGAGATTAGCAAGTAACTCAGTATCAATATATTGACCAGCAGACAGGTGATGACAATAGACAAACGTATCAGCCAGAGGTTGTTATCTTGATATAACCTCAAATTCTCTTATCTAATGTACAGGAAACTGTGTCACAGCTAGAAAGGAGAATTAGTAATCATATCTTGGGAGTTAAAGGGTTAACAGAAAGCTGATTTCGGCTGCAATCCGATGATGTTCACCGTCTTAAAAAGCTGGTGTTTCGAATACGAGTTGTCCCCGTTTTGGTCTTCCGTCGATTATTTTAAACGGTAGCATTAAAGGAACGTTAGAGAACCTACATTTAATAGGAAATAGATCGTTAATAACAGTGCTCCTGCCTCCGTTACGGAATGGTATATTTTGTGGGAGCCAGTCATGGTCACATGGATGGGTTGTGGGTAGAAGCATTTTGTCTCCCATGATGTGTGGCCAGAAGGTGTACTTCGGAGCCCTGGATTGTATTTCTGTGTGGTTTGAAAAGTTTTGCCTCACATCTGGCATATTAATGTTAATGAAACCAGGAGGCAAATCAGAGCAGCATGATGAGCCTGGAGATCGAGGATTATCAGAAATCATTGGAGGCGCTACAGAGCAAACTTTCGGAGAGAGAAAAGGCTTTGCAAGACTCGCAAGGGGAAGTTTCACGGACAGAGAAGAGGGCAGGAGACTTCAAAGCACAGATAGGTAAGGAAAGAAACGCAATTCTGAATATGTTGAATTATGTCATGCCTTAGAAATACAGTTAATCGAAACACAAACAAGATTTTACCAAACCTTCCCATCATGCACTGGGCTGATACCGAATTGATTGTGCGGCAAATGGCAGCCAAACAAAATATTCTTTTGTTTTCATGCTAATGAGCCTTACTGGCCTCTTTAGGATGTGCAAAATGCAAAAGACGTTTTGTTCAAAAATGAGGCTAGTAGATCTAATAAACATAAATAGGAAAGAAAAATAAATCGGCCGCCATTTATGAAAGTGACCTGTCGTTTATGATAGTTATAAAAAGTCGTCCATACTGTGGAATATCGTATCACTCGTATCATGTTGGTACACACAAGAGTGTTCAGACGATTGTGTGTGCAAAGACAATACCACTTCATTGGATGTCTAGCATATAGGCCTCGTAAGGAAACTGATCTTTGTGAACCAGCTCCACATTAAAAAAAGAATACTCACACTACACACCGAGTTATTTGCAATTTCTATATACCTCATATTAGTTGGAGTTGCTTGTGTTTAGGTGGGAATAAGGGCTAGAGGACACTTTGTCATGTCTATAATCATAAAGAGAATGATTCTCATTTATCGTGCAATCCTGGACTGATATTCTCATTACCTACATGTGTGATCAAATTGGAGTAGTGTAAGGGGAAACTAGATGCCAATCACTGTTAGTAGTCAAAGGGTAAACGGATTGATGTTTTATTGCTTTGTTTACATCCCAGAAACTTTTGGTCTTACTGTGCGCAGCTTTCCTAAGGAGAATAACAACAGAATAGAGCACGCCATAAGTTGCGTCACGATGCGGTTTGCCTTTCGTGGTATTTCTAAGCAATTTCTTTAAGTTGTAAATCGCCAGGGCAGTAGATGTAAAAGCCTCTCTATCAGACCTTATTCCAACAGCTTTATTTTGTTTTTATTCTAGACATGGTAGACAACCAGCGGCAACAAGCCGAGGAAAGAGCACAGAAAATGAAATCCATGCTGGTGAAAACGAAGAAGGAACTCGCGGAAGCTAAGAAACAGGTGATTAAGCAGATAGATAGTACATAGAGCACGGTATCGTGGCGTTTGAAAATCGATTAGAATATTATCATCCTGTACAGAAGAAAGCCACACCTGATTCGCTTGTGTTTGTCCTTGCAGTTAATGGATCAAGAGGTTCTTGGATCTCAGTTGAAAGGACAGCTGGAATCTGTTACTCAGCAAGCTGAAGAATACAAGGTTTTCTAATATTTTACTTGTGATTCCTATTTTTAGTAGGTTTGAGATAAAAGCTCTGTGAAATGGGAGCAGCTGTCACATTGTCAACAATCCTTGTGCACAGACGTGCATTCCAGCTGTAATTTTTCACGCTTTGGCTAAGTTGTTCTTGTTCTATTTTTGTTTGCCGTCAACATGCATCTCTCAAATAAACGTCTTGTGTTACATCTTATACCATGCCATAGAAGATACAGCCAATCAGAATGCGAGAAAACCGTTGTATATTCGTCGGTATTCCACCTAACCTTCCTGACTTAGTATAAAAGTGTTATGTAAGGTTTTCGCCTTGTATACCATAGAATATCCCACTTCTCACTTGTTTTCTGTGTATACGAAGAAAATACAAGTGACTCGTGGGATATTCCACGGTATACGACTTGAAAGCATTGCATAACTAGTATGTCTTTACGTTAGACGCTGCGTTTTCACGCCCTTTACGGGAATTAGCCATATTTCTTCAGCGAGAACAACAAACAATTTTGTTGTCTTGGACAATTCATAGTTTAAATTAGTCCTTTTATGTAATTATAGGTTAAAGTAATCTCTGCAGTTCACGCGGGAGTTTTGTCAGCAAGTTTTCCCATTTATTTTTTCTTCATCTTCGCCTTCAGGTGGAGATATCGTCTGTAACTGCTGAAAGCCTTAGCCTCCAGCAACAAGTAAGTGAAACACTGTGTTTCAATCACTTCGAATAATTATCCTTTAGAAAACCAGACCTCTCCCAAGAGGTCTTAAGTGTTTCTTAAAATGTTTTAGCAGCCCGGGAGGAAGCGAGGGAAGGGGTGGGGGGGGGGGGGGGGGATCAGGAGGATGAGGTGGAGGGAGGCTACTGGCGTCACTTCTACAATTCCAGTGCGTTCAGCATGCACCTCAGTGTTCTTTTCTACTTCGGTCTCCTAACAACGCAAGGTAGCATGGCCTTGGTTCTCCTCATCTGTATTTTCACTGCACTCCTAGAGATAATGGATCACGAGCTACCACTAAGTACTGATGGCACAAGCAGGGTTTTCAACTGTTTTGTAAAGTAGCGGACATACTTCTGAAAGTACCGGACGTGAATGTTTACAGTAGTAAAAAAAATCGCCAATATTGATCTCAAGTACCGGACGTGGAATGGCAAACGACCGGACGAAACGTCCGGCCTCCGGCCTCAAATGAAAACCCTGCACAAGAAGTCACCAACGATGTTCTTTCACCAGTAATTTTCTCCGACGGTTTTCTTTTTCCTAGCTTCGTTCCTCTACCGAGAGCAACAAACGGAGTGTCGAAGGCCTGGAAACTAAACTTGCTAAAGTGAAAGCAGAGTGGGAAAGTTCTAAACTGGCCCATGAAGCCACGAGGGCTGAGTTTGAAAGCTACAAGGTACATTTGTGGCTTAATGAAAGCTGAACAATAAAAAACAATTTTTTAAAACAACGCAACGTTTTTTAAAAACATGTTTGGAAAGAATCTTCTGTCATCTTCAGTTAAGAAGAAGGTTCTGAAGATTCTGACAGAAGATTCTGTCGAAACATGTTTTTAAAAAAAGGTTGTTGTTTTTAACAATCGCAACATGTCCGCTACTATTTAGACCTTTTGGCAATAACTAATTTGTGATCAAGAAAAATAAATTGTACATAGAGGTTTAAAAAAAGAGGCACTTGCAAAAACAGCAACAAATAAACATAAAAAAACAAAGCGAAATGAAACAAATTCAAAACTGGAGAAAGTGAAAGAAACAACAAAGTAATAAAAAGCCAAAGTTTGAACCAATTTTGCGGAGACCAAAGCTGGGTGAGGTTTTGTGCATGTCAGTTACCTTTGGAAAGGTTAAGACTGAAAAGGCAAAGATCAGCTACCTGCTT
The DNA here is from genome assembly GCA_948470475.1 of Galaxea fascicularis. Taxonomy (NCBI): domain Eukaryota; kingdom Metazoa; phylum Cnidaria; class Anthozoa; order Scleractinia; family Euphylliidae; genus Galaxea; species Galaxea fascicularis. The sequence continues at coordinate 11,856,553 of OX419344.1, forward strand.
TGTTTGGTTTTGAAAGGGCATACCGAAAGGAGGGTAAAAAATTAGTAAATAAAAAGATTGTACCATTTGTTTGGTGAACCATTAAACTCAATGGAGGCATTAGTAATATAGCTGGCCCTCTCTGGTTATGATTCTCACTGTCATTGCTTCGTTTCTTTAGACTCGAGTTCACAGTGTTCTCAAGCAACAGAAGTCTAAACCTGCTTCCCAACCTCTGGAACTGGAAAACTCGGAAAGGTTTGTATGGCATCGATTGTTGTTCCCAGGAAGCTAGTCGCATTGTTTGAATGTATTTTGTTTATTTCACTTATTTTTCAGAACGCGGTTAGAGCAAGTCATTGAGCAACTCAAGGTGAAAGTGCAGGAGGCGAAGTAAGAGAGTATTGTGATTTCTGCTTTTTGTTTTGTGTTGTTGTGTTTTTTTCGCCTTTCCACTCCCTCTCCAGTAACCAGCAATGGATTGTTCGCAGCCATCGCAAGACAACTTCCTGAATTACGTTCCGTTTCTATCAAAGTGCTAACGGTTCCTCTTCTATTTTACCTCTAAGCGACAAATGCAGTCTGCTGCAAAACGATTATGACGACTTGGAGGGTGAACACGAGAGACTGACGGCCAGGCACAGCAAGCTTGTCCAAGACATCGACAACAAAGAAGCTCATTGGAAGGACAGGTTAGGCTGAAAGTTGAAACCTAAGAAAACCCGGTTTTCGTTTGAAAAATATTGAAAACAAACAGTTGCAAATGAAAGTAGTGCTCAGCAAACTTGCGATTTCGTCCACTGCATGAAAGGTAAGAAAACTATAAACGGGATCACAGGAAAGCGCTGTTCACTGGCTTCCACTTGAATGGTCACACTTCATCACCTAAGAAAGTTTCAGTTCCTAAAGCCTTGTTATTACACTTGATTAACTTTTGCTCCTGAGCACCCCTGAAAAGCCGTCACCTTTTCAAATGTTTCGTGTTTTTTGTTTTTGTTTTGCCGTTGTCATCCGTTTTCTTTCGTTCGTTCTGAAGTCGATCTTTTTTTTCGATTTTCTTTTTTCTTTCAGGTTTGAGCGTCTGAGGTCCGAACGAACCTCGACAAACGAGGAGCATCTTGAGGCCATTAGACACATGACGCTACAGAGCGAGTCCGTAGCTGCTACATTTAAGGTATCAGCAACACGGCGGCGGGTGGAAAGAATTACTATTCTGGAAACAGAGCTAGAGACGGACCATTAGAAAAGTGATTTTTTTTTTTGGAGGATTTTCAGCTTGCTTGAATGATTTTTTCTCTCCATTGTTTGCGAAGGGCAACTGCTCGACTTTATTTCTTTGCCTTCACTAGTTTGCACGATATTTTTCTTGCCCTTTTTCCTTGCGTAGCTTTTTTCGGTTTTTCCCCCATGACTTTTGTAGTGGTCCGTTTGGTACTTCATTCGTATTTGAAGAATTGAGTGGTGGCAGAAAAGTGAACAACACTGACAAAAAGTAGTTGCGGCTCTAAGAGATTTGCGAGGGATAAATTTGCTATTAAGACTTCGCTGGAAAGTATTGTTAGATGTGATATTGGACCAGTTCTTTTTTTTTTTTTACCATTTTGCCTGCAGGAAAAAATGGAGTTGGTTAAACAAGAACATCGGGCTCAACTGGAACAGCTGCAGCAGAAACTGACTGATGCTGAGAACAAGTTAAACCAGTTGCAACAGGAGAAACAACAGCAGTCCCAACAGTCGACTGTCAGGTCTCGTTCACCACCAGACCTCGCACTGCCAAGGGGAAGCGAGGAAAGGAGGCCTGGGGAGGTGTGTAAATTCATTGTTGTCCCATAGTTTGACCGTTTTGTTTTCCCCATAACCTACACAAAACGAATTTTTACTTTTTTTCTGTTTTCATTACTCTTTGAAGCACGTAATCAGTTGTTTATATTATGTTTCTCGTATTCAGGGAATGGACCAGAGTGAGTTGGCGCAAACAGATTCTGCAGCAATTGTGAGTGGAGCTAATAATTGCAGATTGGCTCTAACACTTGTTGAAATGATTGAACATGACTTCTCTTTGGCCAATATCATTTTATCACAGCCCCACAGAAATTACTTATGGGCAGCTTTCGTGCGACAAATTTTGTTTGTTGGGGAGACAGTTGTCAGTTCATAACCCTTCAGGGCCTGATATCAACATGCATATTCTCTTAACTGGTCTTCCCACATTTCTTATACTACTAGTTCAGAGAATTTGGTTAAACATCAAGACATTTAATGTTTGATGATC
>OX419344.1:11863803-11866303 GCA_948470475.1 Galaxea fascicularis
CAGGCGACAAAAGCAAAAACTTGCCCTTTTTGCTTCAGTACAAATGTCACATCATCAGGACCCCATCTTGGGCTCCTGACATCATAATTATATTACACAGTTGTACTCCATTCGAAATGGTTCGAATCTTGAACCGCTGTATGGGAAATTACTACCACTTTTCTCATATATTTTTTACTTCGTCTGTTTATGTGATTCTGGGACGAGATGCTTAGCGCTAACCACTCTTCGAGCAACTTGGCCCAGGATGTTTTAACTATCATCTTTTCTTAACAAGCTCCATATCAACATTGGCACAGAAATGCCTTAAATTTTGTGCGCGCTTTGTTTCTGCTTATACAAAATGTCTTGTGATTATGTCGCAAATGAATGGTAACCGGGAGGTATTTATTGATAAAAAGGAATGTAGTTTGCGTTATTAAAGTCTTTGATAAACGTTATGTGTGGTTCATCTTCATACAAGATTATTACGTTGTTATTCGGACAAAATAAATGGTTAAGCTTTGTGAGAGGGGAAAATATAATGATGGTTTCTGTTGACGAAATATGCTGTACGTAGGTCACTCTTTTAGGGTCTTTAGGTATGCGCATCATACGAGCTCGTTAGGCCAGTCACTAAAAATATGGCTATTTCGTCTTGGAAATGATCTCTTAGATAGGTTATGGGTTAGGTAATGACAAACAACTTCAAATGCTGACAAGATAAATACGATGAAGGCAGAACAAAAACAATAAAGATAAGAATTTGCGTGGGCTTTGAACTATTTGTTCAAGTAATTTGTTTTTGCGATGCCCTTGGCCTGGCAAATGCAAAAACAGCTGTAAAATAAACAGATTTCCAATACTGCAAGAATGAGACGTACAAGGAATCAGTGCCGCCTGGTTACGTTTCTATGATTACCACACTATAAACAATATACAAAAGCGTGCAAAGCCTCGACCTGAAATATCACAAGATGACAAAAACGTTACGAAAGTTCCCCTTGACAGTATTCAGTTGAATGTCGTTCAAAAATCAACGAAACAGTTTTCACAGGAAAGGACCTTTTCATAACCATGTCTTTGGAATCCAGGGATAAGCATCACAAACCAGATCACGGGAAAACACTGCTCAAAATCTTTAATTGTTGTCACACTTGGGAATTCCGTCATGGGAAAAGGTTAAAACTATATTTTAAGAGTCAAGGTTCGGGAAAAGAAAGTTAATCAGTTGACAACTTTAAAATCGTCTTAAAAAGGTATTTTGAGCTGGACTGATGTAAGAAGCACGAAAATGGTATGAGCTAAGGAGAGTCATGGCTTCCAGCAAGAAATCAAATGAAAAAAATCCACATCACCTTGAGCTGTTCACAGATTAAGGACCGTGGGTGTGTAGATTATTCCGAAAAGTACATTTCAGGTATTGGTGGTTTTGGATCCTAAAGTCTCAGGGTAAAATTGTAATAGGATTATCGTCTAGCCCATTTACTGTGGAAATTAGAATGATTTAAGGCTAACAAGCAGGTATTTTCCATTAGGTACTCAGATTGTGTTCTTTATCCCACATTCGTTTAGAATTCAAGATTTTACATTTCTGATTACTTATGTCACCAAGCTCAGAATTTTATCATTTTTATTTACTCATCTTAGACTTGTCACCTACATTAAAATTCTTGTCTTTTGAACGTCACAGGAATAGGATTACCGTCTAGTCGGATTTAAAAAGCGAGCAAATTTCACCTGGATGTGGTTAAAAATACCTTGCAATCAAATCAAAACAACTTTAAGGGTGACACTTAACAGTCGATATGACTGACAAATCCTTGGTCCTCGTATTCCGGATTGAATTGGAATTTGGGAGTGTCGATTTTTGCCGAGGAGAGGGCACTGAACCACAGTATCCGGAGAAAACCCTATTGGAGCAAAGACGAAAAGCAATAACAAATTTTCACAACTGTCACATGCCAGTTCCCCGCTCTTCCACAGTCACCAAAGAGCAAAAACTAGACCACATAACGGTTCTAACAGGAAATAACCACTTCACTCACTGTTACGTAAAAGGGCCATTTTGTTATGTAAATTACGTTGGTTTTTTTCTGTTATCGGAACCCAAATGTCGCGAAATTCGCATATTTTTTATTTTTGTCAACTTTTTAAGACCACCTGGTGAGGATTTAACCAATTAAAAAAAGTTACAAGCTGAGGACGTGTTAAAAAAGGTCCCATTCACGTGAGAATCAGTGATTAAGCCTATTAACGCAAACGTTAAATTTATTTTTATAGCTTACAAATTTCAACAACTCAGTGGTACGTCAAAATCCCAACTTAATCGGCCAAAACTAATATGGATTTACCACGGAAATGCTTTCAAAGCAAAGAAATGTCAACCCAGTTGTAATCCATGATTTGGTTTAAACGGTGCAAAAATCGGTTCTCAGACAAAAGACCAGAACACGCGTCCATTCAGTAATCATAATGATAAACATTAACATGCACTGGATGAAATAATGGATTTGATCAT
>OX419344.1:11871303-11931303 GCA_948470475.1 Galaxea fascicularis
TCAGTGAAAATGGATAAAATACAACTGTTGTCATTCATGTAGTTAACTGATTAATAGTAGGATTGAGTCTTCAAATTCAATAAATTACCCAGATCCAATTGCCCAGGGCAAATAAATTTTGCTCTTGGGCAGGTGAAAATGGAAGGTTGGTGGTCCAGTCAAAACAAGTGAAATTAGCCTCACTATAAATGTCGTTAATTGGTAACAGGTCAGGAAGGAACATTGCACATCTATTGGGCAAGTGACATTTTACTGCGCCTTTCAATAACATGCGGACTCTGAAATTCAAATAAACTGACGCAATAAATAGCTTTGAAAGCAGAGTTTGACAACAGCCGTCATCCATAATATAACGTGCACACATTACAGAATCTTCAGAGCGGTGAGAATCCCTTTCGAGCCCCCTGAACATGTAAGCTTATATGGGCATTATTTATAGGTCTCACCTTCAGAAACACTATAACCACAATCGCCACTGGCTAAATCTCTGTAGCATTCTTCATGATCATCAAAACTATCGCCGATTTCCAAGCTGTGAACTTCAGAACTTGTCTCGACGTCGCTAATGCTGTCACTTTCAGCTTCTGAGGAAGATTCCTTTCTCTCTGCGATTTGTTTCAGATGTCTCGATCGCGTACCTCGACTAACAAAGTCATCACAGTGACTGCAGTAATACCTCTTTCTTCCCATTTCCCGGAAAGATACTGAGCTAAAGGAAAGGGCGATAATTTACGACACTCAAATAACGGCGATCTACTTCTTGTTTGTAGGCAAACGAAATATGCTAATCTGTATGACTGTACTCACGTGATGTTTTTCCTCCAATCCAGAACGACCATTTAGGCGTTTAGCATAATCGGCGGGAATTTGCGCGTCACTTTCACTTCGTCCGTCTGTGTAGTGCGTGAAGTATTTCGTCCCTGCGTTGTCGATCTTTAAATCAACTGGTCACGCATTTACTGTTCGCTGTTTTACACTATGTCTGCTAGAGGTAGATCAGAGAATTCTAGAACTTCTCCGTCCGAATCACCTATCCCCTTGAATCGTCAAACGGTGAGTTTCAATTTAAATGCCACTTGTAAGCGTTTACACAGCCGCGGTACGTTTAGATTGGTTGTTAAATTTTCCTCTCATTTTGCTTTTATCATTAAGACATCTTCGAGAACAACTCCAATTGTTCCACGAGGGCAAGAGCGCCCACGGATTTCCATCGAGAGATCTCGATCTCGCTCTGAAAACTGTTGCCGTCGTGATGTCATAACTGACAGTGAATCTGGACTTGAAGATACTTCGCCGACTTTCGAACGCGTGGCCTCCAGTAATTCCAATCGCTCGCCTTCAATTCTGCCCTGCAGAACGCCATCTTCCAGCTCACCGAACGGCCGATCAACTCCAGTCAGCACGCCACTGTCTACTGTCAATGCCAGAGGAAGTTGTTGCGACCACGAGAAGCAGTTTGATGCTCTTCAAAGAAAACTTGCTGCTCTCACAGAAAAAATTGACAACTTGCAAGGGTCATCCAACACTGTTGTGCCACAAAGGAGAAATGAAAACCTCCCAAGAGATATGGTGGTGAGTATTAAGGATTTTGTTGCTGATTTCATGCGCACACGTGTCTCCACTATGGGCAGCCATTTTGGTTGTTTTTTTAAGCTGCTGGGGTGGAGGGGGGGGGGGGGAGGTGGAGAGTAGGTAGCCGATAATTGATAAACACACTCCACTCCGATGAAGAGGTTTGACTGGAAATGACTCCCGTTATTACAGACTGTTGCTATTGCGAAGTTACAGATACTTGGTACCAAAATGGCAATTTTATTGTTTTGGCGTCTCGATGATGCATCAGTCAATTCCAGCAGTGCCTATCATTTTGTTTTGGGACCCACTTGAATTACTTTCAACTTAGTGGGAAGTAGGGAAACCTGCAACAGACTTGTCATCACTCACAAGGTCAACAAAATATATTTTTTTCCAACTCAATGTCCACTTCACTATCTTGACTGCTATTATTTTCGGGCTTTGAAGCCCATTTAGCTCAAAAATAATAATATGGCTCAAGAGCAGCCATAACCTAGGGTAGTAGTTGAAAGGCTTGTTGGAAGCCATGGACAAAATTCCTTAGACAGAATAATGTCATAAGGTTGTGGCGGTATTGCTTCTGGATTGTGTGACAGTGCAAGCCAAGAATATTTATTGTATGTCACTTCCTGAAAATTCTTCAAAAATTTGCTTACTTATCCTCTCCCTTGTTTAATGACAGTATGCTAGAATCTATGGCCTGATCAGTGTCAAACAGGGGTTTTTACTTTGGCGCTCCTCTTTTTTAAATTTGCGATTCTACAGTACTTAACACTGTATGTGTATTTGACATGTACATATATTTAATGCAGGCATGTGTGCATAAGGTTGTGGCAAAGTTGAAAGAGAAAGACCCACCAACAGAGTGGACTTTTGAACAAGATCACAGGTAAGAAATTGTACAAGGCATAACCTGTAAATAACCAGTAATACACGGTATTTATCATTTGTGCACATTTTAATAGGGGATTTTGCATTCTCCATACATATAGATTATGTCCTCAATTTCTTTGAAGTGATAGTTGATGTCAATGGCTTCATTGTTTGGGTCTGATTGTAACCTTCAGATAACATTGCTTAAGGGGGCACTATACACTATACTGTATATGATAATTATCATAATTTTACTGCTTTCATGTCAAAGTGGTGTTAAAACTAACAATAAAGTACATTTGCTCACATATCAATGCCCCTACAACACCAAGAGTGAGATTGAAATGAATACAAACTGTAGTTCAAGGAAAGTCAAAAAGCATAAACTTAGTTAGGTTTTTAGATATTTTACAACTATTTCTTTGTGTTTTTCCAAATCATCTCATGATCATGTCCTAAACTGTACAGAAGGTAGTGCCCCTTTAAGATTACTGCCTTTCCATGCCAAGTCCTATACTTGTATGATGTAATGACAACTTAGAGCTGCAAAGAAGTCTGATTGATGGGACAAGAAGGTTAAAAACATGACTAAGTGCTCCATCAAACCATGTATCAAGCTAGGTATAGAAAAAGCACATACAGAACATGTACATTTATTCATTTTACTTTTCAGTTTTAATGATGACACTAATCTTGAGGTCACCCGAGCAATTGAGAGAGGTGTTCAGGCAACATCAGCTTTCAAAGAGGCTGATCCTGTTCTATTAGAACGTAAGTATGAATGATGTGGCTACATCTGCATGAACAGTGGAATCTGGATTGCTAAAACCTGTAAGGGAACCAAAAATTGGTTCAAGAAATCAGGAGGTTGGAGGTCAAGTCAAGGGTTTGAGAAATCAGATTCCACTGTTTTACCATTTATAACCAGACGTAACTAATCAAGGGTCAGTAACATCAATTACTCACTGATGGGTTATCAATATTTATTATTAAAATATAGATAGGACCCTGTGCGTGCTCTGATTGGTCAAAAACCTATGTTTTATCACAGTATAAAACATAGAAAAAGTGTGTTTTATTGTTTTGCGCACGTAAAATCTATATCTTAAAGCAAATAAAGAAGCCTAAGCTGTGTATTACAATGTGATAATTAAAACACTATGGTCATTTGGGAACACTTGAGAAATGTAGAAAACACTCGCTTGTGGCTCGTGTTTTCTGCATTTTCCTCATGTTCTCAAATGCCATCATGTTTTATCACAGTATAATACACGGCTTAGGCTTCTTTATTTGTTAAGTAATCAACTGATTAGTCATTGATTGTTGGTAATGATCAGTGAGTTATTGATGACCAAAAATTTTGTGACCTATCTATGACATCTATGACCTGTCATGTTGTGTGTGTTTGTGTGAATTATATCAATGACTAATCCATGTCATCAATCACTGATCAATGACAAAAGAAAACGGGACAAACTCTGGCCTAATGGGCCACTTTGCTTGTTTGCAGGCTTTGCTGTTAGGACTTTTGTACTTCCATATTACTTTTTTAAGCAGTCTATTGTTACATGGTCAATATTTTTAATTACCTCTGTCACAGGTGCCATAAAAACTTACTATAAGACCCTCAAAGCCAAGTCTAAGAGAGTTTTGACACGTGTGAGGAAGGAAGGGCTGCCCCAAGTGGCTAATAAACAAGAGGAAAGTATCATAACTGCAAGAAGGAACCAACGGTGCCACAATGTAAGTAAATGATGGAGTACTAATCAAGACCAGAAATCTTAAGCATAAAATTATGTTTTGAAGCAACTTTACATGTGTATTAGAACATATGTATTAGCCTACACATGAACTGAAGTGCAGTGTGTGACTTGTAATAGTCAAGTCTGAAATCTTCATGCTACAGGTATATAAAGGACCAGTTATATTTGGTTCGCGGCTTTTACTAGAATAAGACTTTTGACATTCTGAAGGGAGAAAAATTTTTTCATTGCATGCAATCTGATATATTTTGCATTGCTTACTTGATGTTTTTTGTATTACTGTCCAAAACCATGCTTGCAGCTGCTTTTGTTACTTATTGATTTGTATATTTCATGTATTTGTAGAAACTCAAGTCACGTCGAGCAGCACTGAAGCAGTCAGTGTACTCTGAAGAAAAAAAAAGGAAAATTGAGAAAGTACTTGCCATTGATTACATGTCACCAGAGGAGAGCATGTACGAATCGAATTCAGATGAAGATGGACAAGGTAGAATGACAAAGTTAGTTGTGAAAAGGTTTGAATGGCGCTCAGATGAATTGACAAGGGAACTGAAAAGTCTGGACAGAAAAGCAAACAGAGCAAGAAGTGAGCGGGGAAAGAGGATGATGGTCAAACGGGAGGAAGGAGGCTTTGTTGCAAACAGCCTCCGTTGCTATCCAAAGTCTGCGCCAGCTTGGGCCTTATGTGTGCGTGCTGAATTGTGATTAATAACAGACCAGGGGTTTCATTAATATTTTTGGGTCAGTTCACAGGCAGGCAAAATTTTTAGAACTGAACTTTTTTATAATGCAAACTTTTCACTAAATTGTCACACCAACTGGCAAAACCATCCTCAGAGCTAGTCAATTTTAATTTGCTTGGTGCATAGCTCTTAATGAAACCCCTGTAACAGATTTCATAGTCAAAATTCTTCCTTGAATTTTGATATAGATTTGATTGATATAGATAAAATTTTATTCATTTGGTGGCAGAATGTTTCTTATTATAGAAACAACCAAAAAAATAACTTTTTTAAGTGTTGAGGTGACATACCAGATGAGCTTTGACATGAAACATGTTATCTTCGTAAGTGAGGAGATCACCATTTCTATAGTTACATGATGAATCAGTGGTGGATCTAGGAGAGGGGCCTAGGCTCCCCCTTGCTTAAGGTGAAAAAAGAATAAATGTCTTAGGGAAGAAAAGCCAGCAGGGCAAGTACAACAAAACCGGGCCCGCACCTTAGCTCAAAGTCTGGATCCGCCACTGTGAATCATACCTTTCACAGCGAGAGTGAAATGGTTTAGTATTTCATTGCTGTTTAAAATACATGTAGTAAATATCTAACATTGCATGGCCGCCTGGAGCTATTAAATTTCTCTTTTAGTGTTGAAAAATATTTCATAAGTGAGGGCTGTGAACAAGTTAGGTTTTTTTTCAACACTTGAAGAGAAATTTCATATCTCTGCATGGCCATGCATATCAATCCAGTCTGATAGGTAATTATGATTATCACAGTTATGAGCTTGCTTAACATATATGTGAAAGCAAGCACCATCTACCTTGTATGGTAGTTTGATCTCCCTCTGCCTGTGCCAAACTCTGTTTGAATTAATTATAAGCAAGTTACAGTTTTTGTGAATCAGTTGAATTGATTTAAGATTGTAGTTTGTGTTGTTGATAACCATTTTCTTAATTTGTTTTCAAGTTAGGTTTCATCGTTAGAGTTCTAATTAACTGTTGTGCCATCAATTAGCATATAAAACTACTTTCCTTAGCTTATTAATGAATTCATGTTTTCCACATTTTTAAACTCGCTAGATGGAGTTGAGCTGAAATTTTAATTTGTTATAGTTTACAACACTTTTAGGAACTCTAATTATTATTAGGTAAAAATATTTTGAAGCAACATTTTTAAAGTATTGTAAAAAAAATGCAGGATTTATAATAAAACATTTCTCAACCTTGTACATTCATGAGTGGAATTTCTGTTTGACTTGTCGATCAAATCTGCTACTCATCATGCAAATACAAATATGAATCAAAAATAATTTTAATAAGCTGAATACCTCACTACAAGCTAAGGCACATACAAAATCAAGAAATTGCAGAATTTTGAAAAAAATTATTTCAGACAAACCCAAATATGTATTCCCCTAGTTTAAACTTAAAAGATGACATAAGATCCACATTTGCCCACATCAAATGTCATCTTTGAACACCTTTGTCTGTATTTAAACGGAACAAATGTGATATTTGTCTTGGATATGCACCACATTTGTTCATATTTGTCATTGGAGCGAATGCATCATTATCCTATTTATCTTGAGGATAAATACCATATTTGTCTGTCAATTAAATATGGACAAATATGACAAATGTCATATTTGAATCATATTTACACAGCATTCATCTCGAATCAAATCTAATTTTTCACCCAGTGATGTGAGGGCGGATCAGTTGTTGACAAACATACGAGTTTCATCCCGATTCTTTCGAGTTTTACATTGCAGGCGTATTCTATTAGAATAGCTCTCCATCAATAGCGGCATAAACTGACAAATTTTCTCTCAGGAGAGAGACAATGTTAACAAGTTTGATCAATCAAATTGACCTGTCCCCTTTCTTTTCTTATCAATGTTGTCCCAAGTCTTTGAAAGCAGTTACTAAGGCAGAGGAGGTATCCTCTGAAACATTCGAAATTCTAGAAGAGATACTCAGTGAACTTAAGATTAACTTTTAAAAACGTAGAAAACCTCACATGCAATTAAAGAGGTATCTATTTACGACTGTGCGCCTAGAACGCTCCGTCTGTACATTTGTTGTGTCTTAACTTGCACAGATGGGTCAGGTTTTTGTTTGACTACATTCGCTTTCGTGTGTTGAAAAAGGCACCCACAGCGTTATTCTTGAGTACAATGTGACCAAGATTGTGATTTCGTGTTTGTTTTGCTTACCCCTATGTTAGAACGACAGGTACAGCCAAAAAGACCAAGTAAATGTGTTAAAAGGTGGATAGCTACTTCACTGTCGTCAATTAGAATTATGGTCTCGTGCAATTAGCCCGAATATTCCACCTATATTTAGCATTACTTTAAGAAACTGAAAACGCCCCTATGTGAATTAAGAAAACGTGACAGCATCGTGAACTGTTTTCCAGACAAACTTGCTATCACTCCATTATGCCACAGTCTTAACAAATAGAAACGACACGCTTTTTGAAAAACACAGGACTCCCTTAAACGAGGATTATCGATCGGTTTTCATTCAAACAGGCACGCGATGCAGTGGTGACATCTGCGCCCTGGTGGCATACAACGGGTGCTTGAATCTAAAAACTACAAATGAGTGTGTGGTGTGATTCCAACCTTTACTTGAGATTTTGGACAAACGAACAAGTTACAAAACAAGGTTAATGCTAAATAAAGCGGTTATCAGAATAACAAGGTGAGTCCATGCAGGCAAAGTCCAGTTTATCATCACCAGTATTAATTAGTCTTAGTTTGAATATTATTATTAATATTTCATTTTTAAAGTTCATAAAAAAATGGCGCATGAGTGTACAAACTGAGTGGTGCGGATAGCGGGCTCTAACAAATGGAAGACAAAGAGCTTAATTTGACTTGCAAATGTTTCAGACCCCTCAAGCTCTTTCTAAATGCTACTTTGCTTTGACGTATGAGTGTCATATATTTGGTGTTCAGTTTGATTGCTCTGTGAATGGTTGTCGATCTCCGAATTGTTGTTTAATGTTTGTTTTCCTATAAGATGGTTACGGACGCGAATATCGTGATCAGTTTTGGAGTACACACATAAAGTTTCAAGTGATTGCTCCTGGATTGCGTTGTTGCCAAAGTGTTAAGTTTAGAGAGCCAAGGCGTTGTCAATTAATCTCGAGTTAGTTAAAAACAAGCTAAAATCCATTTAGTATTACAATTCATCAGTAAACACTTAGTGCAAATATGTGCATTAGCTTGTTATTGCTTTGTAGTGCAAGGTGGGTGTTAACACTGTTCAATGGTTAAACAAAAACTCTGAAATGAAATGATTCATAAAAATTCGTTAACAGTGATCTTATCATATTGTTTACTCTGTGCAAGGTGGTCTCTTGGAAAACAATCTTCAAATTTGACCAAAAAAGGTTCTCAATTGGTATGTTAATGTTTATTTTATCATAAGAGGTTTCTGCACTTAGGGAAAGCAGTCTCTGAAACGTGATAAAAGAAAAGAGCTTTTAATCATCACACTTTGTGTTCAGTAGTGGCTACCTTTCTGCACGAAGTAATTTTAGCATTGATTGATAGTACAATCCTTTAACTGATCACTTAGGCTTCAATTTTATTTGTTATTTAAGAGGAGAAACGTTTGCATTCAAAGTTGCGCCTAACAAAACCCGAGAGGTCTCAGGGCTGTAATCATTTGTTAAGTACTCGTACAGTGTTTTCTACAAACCACCAGTAGCTAGCCGCTGCATCGTGTGGGCGGAAACTGTTCAAAGACTGAGCACTGAAATCAGCTAGCTCTTTCACAACGTTCTTCAGTCTATGAACGTTTCTATTGCTGCCATAAAGCTGAATATATATGAAGACATTCAATATGGCCTTAAAACAAAAGCGTTCAATTAGTGAACTATGGTGGGGATGTTTGACTGACGTGTAAAATATGATATTTCCCTCCATACTCCGGACACACTTACTTTGTTTATTCTGCCGTACAAGGTGGTTCAATTTAAACTCTGTCGGGACTACGGCAAACTTCCCTTCAAGCGAAAAGCGTTTCAAGTATACTCTTTACTCTTTGCTGTTGTAATACTTGAGAACACAAAATCGGAGATCATTTTTCTCTTCGAAGAATATTTCAGACTTAGTCGAGAATATATAAAATATGTATATACAAAATATATATAAAACATGATTTTTGTGTACTAGCAGAAAACGTGAAATACGTTCCCTCTCCGTAAAACTGCGATCAACGAGAGTGAAAAAAGAAAACGTGAAATGTCAAAAACGTTTAGCTTCTAGCACTGGCGTCGCATAGCAACCGAGGAAATGGCCAAGCTCGCCCTAGTCCCTCAGCAGCTGACTGGTTGAAGTCCTCTCGAAGTTCGCGCCTCGGGACTCAGAGTTTTTTCTTCGTGTCGAGTTCTTGACATGGCTAATACAACCTTAGCACCCAAGATCAAACGTGACCACTGTTCTTTCCTTCTCTATGAGCACAAGTGTCCTCTATACTTGACAACTCCTAAATTGAATTCGCTATCGACCATTATGGGTCAGGTATCTGCATTTAATTAGCTATTAACAAAGCTGTAAACTTCTTATACAGATATTTAATAACAATGAGAAAGACATACAAACAGGTATACAGACGTTCATTTTTTATAATCCTTTCATCTATCGACGGGTTTTAAGAAAAGCTGGACGTTACACAGATCTAAATCTGTGGTTTATCATCAACTATTTGATTTATTATCATTACAACATACAAGCAGATCTATACCTAAGTAAAGCCAGGGGCTTAAATCGCCTGTGGTCAGCAAAAAAAAGTAGAAATTATTTTACAGGTAGCAGAAAGGAGACAACAACAACAACAACAATCTCTATTTGTACTCCTTCTTGCTCAAACGATAATTACAACAATGAAAATATTAAAGATAAAAATTTAGAGTACTGACTGCCTGGAATAACCATAAGGGCTAGCGGAGCTAGGCAGCCAAGACTTTTAACAATTACTAAGCACACAGTTGCTAAGAGTTAGTTTCAAGGGTGGAGTATGAGAACAATAGCAAACACTTATTTCTTGTCTTTTGTGTGTTCAACACTAGTTACAGTCCCCAGCAGTCCACTCAGAGAGACTTCCCCAAAACTCTAACGGAAACAGTTTCATTATTTTCGCGAGTGGGAGATATTCCAGCATCCAGTTTGATGACAGGAAATACTATTGACGCAAATGACAGAAATACTGCAAAAGTGTATCAATGTACCTGATTTTAACGTCATACCCTCGTTAGCAATGCTAAATTTGACGAAATAATGCTTCATGTTTGAGCGTTAAGTGTCGGCGTACCGTTTATGTTCAAGACCTTCCCCTGGTCTCGTCACGCGACATGTCAAGTATATTTGTGGCGCGCAAGTGTTTTCCTTTAAAAAATAGCATAACTACATAGCTTACCTGTGAAAGTGAGGGTTCCCAATATCTGCCGAGGGTTTGCACCTTTCCATAATAGCAATTCGCCATCAAAAAAAGCTATCAGGGACGAGTTTCCTATATTACACTTTTCCGCGCAGTGCTTATTTTGGAAACCTTGGATCCCAAAAAAGTACAACAGTCATGATACCCATGTCAGCACCCCATAAAAGGTTATGTTTCTCGACATTGAAAACTCGTTCGATGAAAGACATCTTCATCTACAATATAGGCTTGTCTGAACCGTTTTCCTGTAATTATATTGTGTAGTACCGTGGGACCTTTCTTTCTGCGTTATTGGGTGAAAGCTGAGAGTTGTGATTCAGGATGTACTGTAGATGACTTCTCCTGACCGGTCATTTTGCTTCTCTAAAGAAACTGTGGTGCTGCGTCGGTGGGGGAGTTGTACACAAAAATTTGGTTTTGTAAATTGACCACTTTTACGGGATTCTAAAAGCTGACGTTTCGCGGTTAGCCCTTCGTCAGAGTGAATCTCCAATCTCCAGATACACCCTTTTTGACCAAGTTCACAATCAAACACAATATTTAAAATCTCCTATGCGAGACTGTCCATTACCGAACACGTCTTCTGAACCCAAGTAGGGTGCTCTTAATGGTCACCTACTCTTAATGTCTTGCAGTGATGGGTACTCCCATTGTAGGACTTTAAATTCATGTAGATGTAGATGTAGACTCTTTGCCAAGTGAGTCTCATAGGCACTGCCGTCTCTCTTTGTGCGACAAGAAGCCTGTCCTTCCTTAATTTGCGGTTTCGTTTTACGTAGATCAAATAAGTTAGGCGAAAGTAATAACAGAGTCAATGATAGCAAACTAAATTTCCTACTGCATTCTAATCTTACATTCATCTGCAAGTCACTTACTGAAATGACAATATCTGTCTATTTCCGGTAGAATCAAACAAACGAAAATCTGGCCTTACATCTTCGCAGAGGCGGCAAACGAAAATAAGATCCCGGAACTAATTACTTGAAAGGGCGAAGCAATTTCAAGTGTTAAGTTTTCACGACCACGTCCGTCCCGGAAAAAAACAGGAGTGGTCAGGAAACTTGATGACGTAAATATGTCCCGTGCCCGCCCGCAGAGCACAACTGGGTGCAAGCCGCGCTCCTCCTTTTGCATCGCACGCGTTCCGGTCGCGTTCTATGCACGCGCTTGTGACCTTGGGCGTTACGCATCAGATTTGCAGTTTCCAGAGATGACTCTTTTCTCATAGAAAACGAAAATCCGGAACAAGTTTTACTGCTTCGTGGAGATATCAGTCACCTCACATCGCAGAAATTACATAGCATAAATCACGCCCACAAAACCACCGATTCGCGAGAAATTTTGGGCATGCCGTTTTGCAAAACTATGCAGTCTTTGCATCATTTGCATGCCTTCATTTTTCCAATTCCTGTAAGATCCAAGCACGCAAAATAAGTAGCCTTATTTACCACAAAAATGGCCTGGAATCTACCATCAACAACTACTTCACAAGGGTTATTGCTAAACGACTCTAGTTGCGCACACAACTGCGCGGTCTTCCATAGGCAGTGTACACTCAATTCCACTTCACAATATACAAACCACCATTCAATAGACCACCCTGTCAGCTGTACTTCGACCGGAACAAAATTTAATAGTCATGTCATGTGCTCAACAAAATCCTTATCCCGTTTACACGATGGCTTTTGATTTAATTTTGCGATGCGGCAAGCTCAGGAGGAAATTGGAGGAAGGGAACATACGAAAGTTAAACCGCGAATCGTGAAAGAAACAATTTCGGGAAATGAACAATTCATGAAGTTTTCCAAACCCCCTCCAACAAGCACAAACAAACAAAAATAGACGAAAAAAGAAGGGTGTTTACCGTTAGTAGTCAACAGAGGAAAAAGATTAATGAATTCTTGTTTAAGACACCTTTTCCTACATTTAAGACTAAAATTGAATGTAATTTTAAGAGAGTCAAGAGAACACAACCAGTCCGAGATTTTGTAGGATTTTCTTTATTCTCTTCACATGTATTGAGGGTAAATGAGTACTGAGTAAATGCTGATAATAATAAGACCAGATTATGCTCTCTCTCCTTTCAGACCGTTGGACATGCAAACCACCACGCCCGCTTTTAGATATCTTGTGATTATTTGCAAAAGCTTTCTCTGATGCTGCAATTTAAAAATATGTATATTTTTAAAACCTAGATGCAAGCGAAAGGCTGCCAATGGAAGGTAATCCTTTCAAGCCCAAATAGCGATCAATATGTAATTTCTCCTTACATCACAGCTACTTGATCAAAGGCATTGGGCATGACAATAAAGGATTCCGAACACTAAATTTGTTCATTGTTTACCAGATTCTCCAAGAAATGTAGAATAAACTTCGAGAAGAATGTGCAAGCTCATAGTGGGACTTGGGGGGATAGAGGTCAATCCCTGCATCCAACAAAAAAGATAAGCGCGGGTCCAAGTCGATATTGTTTATTTGTTGCTCTGGTTCACAGTTCAAGTACCCCAAATTTTGCGGTTACAGCAAACCGAGGGATGCGTTTAAACCTGAAACACTGCTGAAAGATTTATTCTTTATGGTGGCTGAGTAGCGGTCTGTTTTACAAACAAAGCTGAATGGAAAAGGGAAGACAACACATAATAACTTCATACGCAAGGCAAGACTCGAACAAGACTTTTCCTTCCCTCTGACATGGGATCAATTAGACTTACATGAACGGCGGCGAACAGTGAACCTTTTCACAACCACCCTGAATATGCATATTTATCATTTCGTGGTTTGAATGCTTTTAACCACCAGGGCATTTGGCGCAGGACGAACGGCGCTTGAGGGAAACAAGAACGTTTTGATGTGGCTATGAATAGTCCACTTCCTGTTACAAATGACCGGAAGGGTGCGTAAATGCGCGAACACAAGCAGTTTCCTGGGAGCCCACTTGAGATTGTTAACACCTACTCCAACCCGTGACTTGCCATCTGTCACTTCTATCTTCTACTTCAATTGAAATTTTATGAAAAATCCCATTTGCAAAAACGAAAAAACGAACAACACTGTTGAAAAGTACTGTTCGAGAGCTTTCATTTGAATAGCGGCACTTAAGGATTTAACCCACGGAATGAAGTGTTCATTTAAGGTTTTCAGAGAAAAAGAGAAACTATTAAGACATACGTTAAGTAGATGAAAGTTTCTGTTCAAGAAGAGAGGAGGTTAATTGAGCACAACACTCAAAGTGCCTTGACGCAAATGGAATGTAAAACTGTGAATTAACGTCACGTGTTTCAGAGGAACAGGGGAAAACGTGCAAAATTTTTAAGGGGCTTTTTTCATTTAATTCTAAATAACTCGAACAATGATCGTGCGACTACGTGATCTAATTAAGTACCTTGATCAATACTACATATAATCCCTTCAGCTCACTAAGATATTAATTCATTCTTCACAAAACAAGGGAAATTGGTTCAATTAATAATGATTCAAAGTTGGATAGTGATTTCTGTGGTACGTTTTATTACTCTGCAAAACCCTTTTCCGCCCAAACACACACTGCAGCATTTCCAAGAACGGCTCAGTGTATTATGCTGTAGAGTGGTCTTGACAATGAAAAGAATAAGGAATGACCAATCAAAAACAAAACCCTCCGGCAGCAATTTGTTAATCCAGTTCTAGGTAGTCTTATGTAGAAAGGCTTATTATTTTAGGACTAAAGGTAATTCAGGACAATATTCAAAGTAGACTGTGTCATTTTTCCCCCCTTTACTTCGTCTGTTACACAAAGAACTGATATTGTTAAAAGGCATACTGCGTTGGTAATTCAGCACATAGGACAGAGATATTGCCACAGTTGGACTGAACAAAGACCTTTTATTTAACGTTGATTTCTAAATGTTCGCTTTAGAAAAGGCTACCTCTTGATGTTATCTCAACAAGAAATAACTGTTCAGTTTACAAAGGAAAATAAGTGACGTTTTCTCCTCGTTCTGTTGTGTTAATTTGTAAAATGGAAACAAAATTGGGACCAAAATTGCCTAGAAGCTGATTTAAATAAAGCATTTTTCACGTCCCAATAACTTCCAACATATTCTATTCGTTGCTGATATAACATAGAACCTCTTAGCAGTGAGAAGTTCTTTTCTAACATAATTTGAACTTATCGTAGGTAAAATTAAGCAAGTTAAATACAATATGTAGCAATATCACTATTACTTTTTCAACATCGATGTGATGCACTTCCAACGTTGCAGAGAATTCGAAAATGTTCGCCATTTGGTTTCCGCTGCTGATGGGCTTAATCTCAACGCAATTTGTTTCTAATGGGCCATACTTTTCACGACAAATCATCGGATAATTAATCCACACTAAGCCGAAGTACAATGGACTAAATAACAGAATAATCTCACATATAAAAGCGAGACCAAACTATTCATCATTTCAACGTTAATTACTATCCAAAAAGAGATGTGAGAGGTTGTTGTAAATGTGACGATAGAAATCTTTCGATTAAAAAACCTTTTATTACTTACAGAAAAAATATATCCAAAAACGTATGATTCAACGTTTCCTCCCTAATGTAGCCATAATGACAAAAAACAGCAGTTCAGTCTATATACCTAATGAAACACCACCCTTGCATACAGTATTGTTGTTTCTAACAGTCAAAAAATTTTGCACGTAAGGTCTCACCGCAAAGCGGTGGTAGCTAAAATGAGCAGCATACACATTTAAGATAAACGAAACAAACCTTTGTTTGTCGCAGACGGGAAAGATCAAACCTTGCGATGTGATTCAAAGTGTAGCCTTTGGCAGATTCAATGGCGTTTAAAAAAATTCATATATGGCGGTATTTTGTTCAATGATTACCAAGATCGCCTGTTTTAAATGCATGGGATGGTTATTTGAACCCCAAAGGATGCAAAACGGAAAAATATTTCGATTTCTCGACATGAAATACTTTCCCTTTCTGGTAGAAGCTTGTTCTAGCACAAATCCAATTGAGGAATATAGAAATTTGGAGCCGCTCTAAATGTGGCCGCTAAAACCATTTTTTTAGTGCCGTGCAATCAACTTTATTTCATTCACAATACTTTTTTTTTGGTAAACGCAAAACAGAAATTCAAACCTCACGCCACCTGGAAATCTTAAAGAGACGAAGCTTTCAAAGGTTTTCGATATTGATAGAGGAAAAAATATATTGTGCGCCTTTCGAGCGTATATTGAATGTTTTAAGGCTTAAGTAGGTTGTTGATGAAACCCGTCTGACGTCAAAACTACGAAAAATAAGAAAGAACGTCAGAGATTTTTGAACGCAGACGTAATGTGTGGGTTGATTCAGATGAAACTGTTTAGTTTTGGCCTCTTCAGTCTGCATGGATAAAAATAAATCATGCTCGCCGGAGGATCGTTAAAAGAATTCAACAAAACTGAGCATATTTCATGTAGAAAGGTGCCACATCATTTATGATGTAAGCTATTCGCTTGGAAAGTTGAAGGAACATACATGCAAAAGTAGAAAAATCATCTTCTCTTTATTTCTCTTTACCAAAAATAAATTCAAAAGCATTACAAATTATTTGTTTTGTAAACCGCTAAACGAATTAATTATTCCAAATGTTAGTCTTTGCCGCAGACAAAAACACAAACGAGCCTACTTTGCTAAGCTTCATAAATCCGCCTTATACACGAAAGATGACGGTCCAGATCACTTGGGGTGAAGATATGATGACTTGCGATTTTTGTCAGGTCTAAACTAAGCAACCATGGCTCAGAAACTCGAGAAAAAAACCCTCAACCATGCGGACAAAACGTTGTTTGTAGAACTAATTTCGCTTTTCGAATTTCATGCAGCTCTCAATATCGACCATGCCCTCGAATCAACTACACGTATTGCCCACAACAAAATACAGGAAATCGTGCGAGCTCATTGTCTAACGATCATTCAAATCGATCTCGTATAATCCTCTGTATACACTACCTTAACGCACACTTCTGAACTTTGTAATCGATTTACAACCAATGTTACCATTGCCGAAAAAGATCTCTCGCAAACTACAAAGAATTTCAATATTTCAGCACGTGTTGGTTTAGACGACCTGCTATTACTGCGGGTAGGCCACCAGTAATATTGAACTGAAAGCCTGAAATCATGACCCGTCGAATGAAAAACACGAAGAAATTAATAAGGCAACAAATAACTCTGCGTTTCGCCTAAATTACAACAGAATCTTGACTACCTTGTGGTTTTTTAGAATTCACCTTCTCCTTCGTTGCTAGGTGGCCGAAAACTGGTAAAACTACATGGTCCATGTTTCTACCAATTCTAATCATCCTTAATCATTTTTGTGACGACTGAAAGCCTGCACTCAAATATTAGCAGTTTTAGGTAAATATTCTGTAATTGCACAAGAAAGCAAGCTTTAGTCTGATTTATAAAAACACAGTTTTAACTTCTCATTTCCTTTCAGTTATAATTTCATTTATGTTTAACAGCTTCATTTAAGAAACACAAGAACATTGCTAGTATGAAATACAGACTTAAAATCGGTATTTTTTTTTTTGTTCCTTTATTTTTTAGTTAAGGCACCAACAGACAAATTTCTTGGCCAGCGGAGAATTAATTACGAACAAAAATAATTATTCGCAAGCGGGTGTAAAAATCGATTCTCATGAATTGCTAATTTCATCTCTCCAGATTGTCTCCCACGGCTTTTAGTCACATATCGCTCAAAACAGCTTTTACATCTCACTTCTAACGCTGTTTGAAATAATAATACAGGAAAATACAAAGCTAAAACATGGAAAACAATTCTCGTTAGAATTAAATGAACTGGCTTCAACAGCGAGCTTAAACTAAATAAATCATTACATCCTTCAGCGCAAAAGACACCAGAATTATAACAACAAAAAGTTATCTCATAGCGAACATCGATCTTAAATCATAAGTTTTACATTTTCACCGTGACGAAGAAAATATTTATTAAACCCTATCTTGATCAGTGGAGAACCCTCGTCGAAAAATACATCTACACCGAAAACAACACAAAAGGTAGTCTCGCTAGATGTTCATCATATAAGAGCAACTTCTCCATGCAAAGTTGCTCGCGAACTTTATTATTACCGGCATTATGTCGTAACAGTGGCAATATTTGATTTGGGCGTTTCGATTTATCGCTGGTCCACAAAAGTAATATTTGAGCGCGTCGATTCAGGGTTGTTAATATAGCGAATGTTATTACGCTACGTCGAAACGCTGTGATATATCTTCCCCTGGGGCAATTAGAGACTAAATAGGCGGTCTAGCTGCTATCAAAATAAAACACACCTCAGAATTATGAATTATTCAGTTCATTTACGCCTCGAAATCTGCCCAGTGTTAATTACTCTGACCAAGCGAGTCGACGCGATGAAACTCCGCCTTCTCGCGATAGCAGCAAACACCGAGCCTTTGAGGCAAGGCATTCGTAATATAAGTTGCTTTTGGGAAGTTACAACGAGTATGCCTCGATGTCTCACAATTTTAACAGCCAATAAAGGAGTTTCTGGTGTCGAATTTATGTTCAGTGCGTTTTCCATAAGGTCCTAAACACAAATTTAACCATGGGACACTTTGTTTCCCCTATGCGGCTTGCGCTAAACTCACGCAGAGTGAAACGATCCTACAGATACGCCCAGTCAATGTATTTTCTTCCTACCTGCGGGATGGAAACACCAGATTGAAAGCAAAGTTTTAGCATTCTAAACTTGTCCACATAACAACCAATATTGAAATTAACTTTGTGAGAACGTGTCAGGGCAATCGAAGCTGGTCTTAAATTAAAGTAACTTGATTTTAACTGTTCACATTCTTTAAAATTGTCGTCTTAGCTGAGCCTTGCATACAAACTGCGTTTCCTATTGTAAAAATGGGATATCAAAGAATTGGACGGTTTATTTACGCCTAACGTCAGAGCTAAAGACTCTTTTTTTTAACCAGCAATTTAATCATGTATTCGCAAATATTCAAGGTGGCTCGATTGATGAAAGCAGTTTTACAATCTCGCTTCAGGAAAACACGCGGTGATTCAAATTCGATCTGAAACACCTCTGAGCATCTGTCTTTCAGAAATTGCTTGAGTCCACAAGCGTCTTGCGGTGTTGGATTGTTATAAAATCACGGTAGGATTGAAGGCCAAAATCAAACTGAACACACACAGGTCACAGGCATAATTTTAAAACAATTTCTCATCGGTTTTCGCCCTTTGTTTGCGTAAATTCTTGATAAATCTTCGGGGTGCTGTTTGACCTGAAAAGGTACAAAACAGATGTTCGCAGCCTTGAAATTTATAAGTTTGTGTTTGAAGAGGAACAAAATCTTAACCCATCTTGCTATTGATCTTGCACTATCAACAAAAGTTCGCTTCATCAACAATGCTTTGTATTAACACTGACTTAGCTTGAATAGTTAAGCTCGCGCGACCAAAGCCCGGCGCTACAAGTTTAACCAAACGAGTTTGCATTAGTCTTTCATCTAACAAATGTTTATAGTTGTTGGGAGTACAGCCGAGTTAAAGAAACCAAGTATCACACAGAGATATTAATTAGTTTTTTGCTCTCACGCCTTCTCTTCTCCCTGTGGGCCATCACTGCATGCAACCTATAGCAGGTTGTAAGCTCCTCACGTCAGTTCCGTTGATTAATCGTTCCGTTCACCGACAGCAAACAAGGGTTTTTTATTCACTTAGGAGATGTTTGGGAGAATTAGCGCCATGCTCGCGACAAACTAAAGACCATATTTTTGCAAAAATTGAGACGAGGTCAAAAAGGCGCCAGTGGTATCGAGTTGTATAAACAAACGAACGGTCATTTATTTTGCTTTGGAAATCCACTTTCGATACCGTGAGAGCGAAAAAAATGTGTGGCTTTAAATTCACCTTGAATATTAGCTTGAAGGAGCGTCATGAAAGACGCTAGATTAACTGACTATAACTGTTATGGAAGAGCAATAGGAAAAAACAGAGGAATAAACTTACATAGCAAACGAAACGCTCCTGTTGCATCCACAAAGTCACAAAGGAGGTTCGAACTCGAACTGAGCACTGCTATCGGAAACTTAACGACGAAGCTTATTTACATGCATCGCAATAAGCAAATGTAAACACAAATTTTCTTCCTTGAAAAAACTGTTATCCATTTACATTTACTTCCTATAGAAATGTAATGGGGTTTTCATTCGACATCAAACAAAAGGTCTCGAGTAAATGTCTCCACCTAAAGAAAGGCTCGATAATTCAATGTTAACCCTTGAAGTAAGTAACGAGTCAGATATATTTGCTTATGGACTTAGAACCGTGCGATAAAAGTCCTTTGGGCAATTCTGCTTAATTGAATCTGCCTTAAACGCTTGCTTTTCAAACTGTATGCACACAGAACGCTTCTTTCGAAGCAGTAATTTCATCAAACTTGCATTATTGATAATAGAAACTCATCAGCATTTTATCAAAGGTTAAGACGGCTTTGTTCACAACTACCTCGCAATTCAACCAATTTGTCTACACTTAATAATGTCTGCTTTAAAGAAATGAATATCATTCGAAGGAATCCTCTCATTTCTGCGTTCTAAACTTGCTTGGCACACAGGCAGGCTAACATGACGTTAAAATCAGGAGCAGGTTTTAATTCAAGCGACACGTTTCGAATCGCGAGGAAATTTGCATGTTAGCTTTGTGTTCGAACCAAAAATAGTCGACGCGATTTCCATGAAGAATGCTCCCCGAAACTCAACACCCAAAACAAAACAAAAAATGATGACAGGCCCTTTTTATTTCGGTAAACATAGATTACAGGGCCATTTTTGTTCGTGTATCAAAATGCGCTCGGAAACTTTAGAAGATTTTGGTGAATTCTTACGCAATTTCAACCGGATCTCCGTTCGCCTTAATAACACGAGTAATTTGCTATTTTTCTCTAGCTGTCATTAATCTGCCCAACACAGAATAAATTTTCTCTGCTTCGCTTCAGCCCTAAAAATATCTCCCCTGTTAAAACTTCACAATTGGAGTCTGATCGAGTCTGATATAGTCCAGTCTGGTTGGATACCACAAGAGAAAATTCAACAAACACAAGGTTTTCCGTTTTCGAAGAATATGCAACAACGCGAGAACCCGTCGACGTATTTTGCATTAGACACTGAAACGCTCAATATAACCCCTTAATTGCGATTCGATCAGTTTTTCGCGGGCAGTAATTTTGCTCAGTTCATTTCGAAAGGAGTCGAACTCTAAATGAAGAGATACAAATTAAAATTGAATAGCGAAAATTTATTTGGACAGGCCAGTAATTGTGCAAGCGGGTCTCACAAACTAGTTTCAACATCTAAATGAAAACCTGACGGTTTTACGGTAAACACTAATAAGGGACAACTAGAGTTTTACGTCCAATATTGGCGCAAGGCCAGATGGTGTTTGCTCAAGCAAATTTTAAAGAAATTTCACTTCAAACAGCGGTAAACTTGCTGGATGACTCGCCGGACAAAGCAAAACTAACTTTCTGAGCGCCTAGGAAATGACGGAGCACGCTCGTTTAATTTTAGTAACCAAATTTCTGTATGATCTGCCGCCGCTGATAAACATGTGTTAATTGCACTGCCAGAACTTGTCAACACACATCAAAAACACCCGGGAAATGATAAAAAAAATTTCGACAGGCAAAACTGCACTCCCTTGACGAACACTCTTGGTTTTGACGCGTGCCCGGATTAAAGATTATTCGCCTGAACTTTGAAAAATAAAACTTAAGGCGATCTTTCGAGGGGTTTAAGCCCGTTTACAGCTGTAATTCTCAGCTGCCTTATAGCTTTTAGTCTCCATGGGAACAGAAAGGCGTTGGAAAATTGGCTAAAAGAAGATACGAACGAAATCAAGGCCGATAATTTGGCTCTCAACACGGATTACGATACGGAGGTCTTAATGAAATCTGCTGGCCTAGCTTGATTACAAGCGGACGACACTCCTCAACTTCAAAACAGTAATGAGGTTCCTACACACATTCCTGGAATGTTCTGTTAATAAGCCCTAATGATTATTATTGAAAGAGAAGATAAGACAGCTGCCATCATCACTCAAGGATCAACCAATCGGCTTTCAGATTGACCTGTCAACACCTCATTTGACGCACCGCGAGTCAACCCACACGCCGATTTTCAATGTTCTTAACGCCTCAGTTGAACGCGGCCGTATTTTAAAAACACAGCCTTTACCCTCATCTTTGCATATAATACTAGTATTCAAATGTCCCTTTTCGTGTCAAATCGCAATCCTTTGTTCCGGGATCGCGGGCTTTCCTGCAAATAAAACAATATTTGGGTAATTTCGTGGCCGTGTTTGAAATTCGTGCGTCTGACCCCAGAAGAACTAACTTTGAAAAAAGTGTTAATCGCACGTTGTCTAGCACACGACGCTCGTTCGCGTTGGAGGGAAAGAAAAAATGTTTTCAGAGCTAGTCACCAGTCGATAAATTATTTTAATGTGCTTTTTTATTTCTTCAAAAGGAAAATAAAGGAAATATTATCTCTTCTCTTTCATCTGAAGTTATATACAAGTTGTTGCTTCTCATCAAGATATGATTACGGAACTCTGCAACACAACTAATATTAGCTCGGTCCATGGAGGAGTTTGAAATTCATACAAACGTGCATTAATTCTACAAAGTAATTCAAACATGCAACGCAACAAACATCAAAAGTTCAAAAAGTATGACCTATCGAGCAGTGAATGCATTCGTGAACATTTCACGTTCAACTTGGGCGCTCTGACAAAACAGCTTGGCTAAGCAAGAATTTTTTTCTTTATAAGATACAATCTAGCGTGCATTGTCAACACACGCGTCACTTCAATTAACTTCGCTTCACTTCTCAGTAAAATTATTCACATCATATATCCAAGGAGACAGTTAAAGAGTTTCTTAAATAACTCATCGGCCCGATTTATAAATTTCGCTATACTTAGCTTGTAAATTCAGTTCCCGTATGAAAACTCGTCGCGGGATTTTTTTCTTTCCCTATGAGGCATCGTCGGCCAAAGAATCTTGACTCTCAAGTTGAAAGTCGAGTCAAGTATGAACTTTTTTCTCTCTTCTGTTATCTCTCTACAAACGATCGAGGCACGAGTCGGGTAGCAAAATACAGAATGAGTTGACCGTATTTGCGGTAGACGTGAACTGTAAATCCAGCTAATTCCATCATGGTAGGTGAGTTAATGGAATCGTCCCACTCACGCCAGAAACGTTAGAAATGCTGGCCGGTGGTACACCACTATGCACAGGCAAACTGCTCGTTACAGAACCCTGCTCCTGCCACTGGCTGTAACGATTTGCTTGAACATGGCTTCCAGGGACTTGGTGGTGATTCGTGTTGGGCGCAGCGCTTTCTCCGGGTAGATAAGTATTAATCATATCGCCTAGTTGGTCCGTGCAGCTTCGGCCGCGGCCAGTCTGAGAACCAGGACTCGGCATCTCTTGTTTAATATTTGGTAGAAGGACTTGATTGCTAGGTTGCGAGTAAGACAACGGAGTAATCGAGTTCATCGATTGAGTCCCATTCATGGTGTACACTTGGCCCTGGGATGACACTGCAGGATAAATCTGACCGCCTCCCATAGATGAATATCCCGAGTGGTGCAAACCGTTTGGTGGTTGTAGCTGTGTAGGGGTATGTGGCGATAGAGGATGACCGGCGTACATATTACTATAAGGATCATTCACATTCATTTGGCTGTAGGAAGTAATAGGACCGTAAGTGAAACCGTTCATTTGGGCAAAATGTTCGGCCGGGTTTTGCGCCACTGATCGCTGAACAGGCGGCCCGCCTTGAGCGCCAAGCATCGACAAAGTATACTTGTTGTCCTTCTTGAGCAAAGTTTTGCTCTTTCGTCGTGGTCTGTACTTGTAGTCAGGGTGGTCCTTCATGTGAACGGCGCGTAATCTCTTCGCTTCGTCCACATAAGGCCGCTTTTCCGCGTCTGATAGCTGTTTCCACTCGGCTCCCAAACGCTTCGAGATCTCAGAATTGTGCATCTTCGGATTTTCCTGAGCCATGCGGCGCCTCCTTTCCCTGCTCCAAACCATAAATGCATTCATGGGTCGCTTGACGCGGTCTGGACTGCATTTTCCATTGCTTTCTCCATTCGTGTTCGAGCCCGTGTTCGGCGACGGTGTTAAAATTGTGGTCGTCGACATTGCGAAATCGAACGATATAAATTCCAATAAAATCACCTTCTAGTTGGCGGTCACGAAATTTTCCACGACAAATTTCTGACGGTTTGTCGAGAGTTCGTTTGTCGTTCTGTCGTGGTACGCTCTCAAAACCTCGTTACACGCTTATGAAGACTACACGTTATTTTTGACTCTCACCTCCACAAACCCATGTGATATTGATTGGCAGAAAGCAAGCTCGCACGAATTAGCCAATCAGCTTTCGACCAATGACACGCTTGATAGATGAACCTTTGGTTGCGTTACTCACGTCAAGCCGTTTGACAGGCCGACAGCCAATGTGACAAGTAGTTGGCGCGCTTGTCAAAGGGGGCGGGATCCGACGTTTTGATTCCGAGATCTGACCAGCCCGTCGACAAATCAGCTAGTGTGAAGCACTCGTCAGCTGGTCCAATTAAGCCTTAATCACCCGAGCCTAAGGAAATGAGCTGTCATCTGTCCGAACATGGAAATTAGCTCGGATTTAGCAGGTGCTGTGATATGGCGCTTGAACGATTGACCGCCTCTGTATGTCTCTTTCTGCACGTGCGATACAAGCCTGATTTAGGATCATTCTCCTTTGTGTGGAGCCCGTTGCCGCGGCAACGCACGACCTAATTAGCGCTAGCTGCGACATGATTGGCCGAACTGCAGTGGGATACTAATTAATTAGTCTCTCGCGCCAAAAATAATTACTGAGGTTTTAGTATTGGGTATAAACGATATATAGCTTGCGAAAAACACACTGAGGTTTTGTCATAAACCCATATCAAGACCAGCTAACGGTTTCTGCGATTTAATTCGCCGCGTAGGGCAGAGAAAAACGAGATTTTGTTTTTAATGTGCCGACCAGAAGCCGCAAGCTAACCAAGGTTAGAATAAAACCGCCCGCAGTTAAGGTCACAACAAACTGCCTTACCACTTGCGGTCGCTATGAGTAATATTTATGCAAAACGAGAAGATTTTAAAAATAAATCTAAAACACACACTAGCCGAGATTCTCTCGAAGACCCAACGAAAAAATAAAGTTGAAAACTGCTGTAAAGCAAATATGTATTTTTTTATTGAATGTAATAGAAAAATTTCTCATGCAAGCAAGGTGTTAATGTCGTATGTAAATACCAGCGCCTTCACAAAAAATAATAACATCTTCGGCGCGGTGGAGTAACAAAAAATATTTTGTACGATTGAATATCACAATTCTTAAACACGCTTTGGACTCAGTGGAAATTATTCTCTCACCCGGTTGCGGTTTGCCCCGCAGACTGGCTCATAAATTAAAAACGTGAGGTGCAACACTTTTCGCTCGTCTTACTGTCTGCTATGACTCTAACCAATTCTCCTCATGTAACGTAAGTGACAAGTGAGCTTTTTTAATCTCGCTGAAATTAATATGAGGAAACTTTTGCGATCTACAATGTTTACTTGAACGGTGCTAAACTCACGTTGGCGCAAAATTCTTGTGGAGTAGGGATAAAAACCGCCTCACGTCGAGCGAAACAATTTCGCTCAAGCGAAGAACCTGAGGGAAAGAGGAAAGCAACAATCAGACAAAACATTGTGTGTGGTCAGAGAAGATGGAAAAGAATTAGCCATGGGTCAATGGTTATTTCCCCACGTGCTGCTGAGTGGAGTAATTAGCATCCATGTTATGTAAACTAATTAAAAAACACAGTTTCTGCTCTTGAAACTCCGCGGAAGACCCACGACTTTACATCAGCACTTGTGTTGATTGCAAACTTATCGAATGTTATTTCTGAACTCGAATGCGCGTGATCGAAGTTACAATCGATGCACTAGATTGTTTGAGTCAAAACGTGAGACAGAAGGCATTTTTTGGCGAGTTCGCGTTTTTGCTTCGCGACTTGTTTACGAAATTCGATCGGAAATAGAGAACATTTGAAGAGGATATCCAGCAAGTGAGAGAGCAACTTTAGCAGTTCATTATCAAATTGTCGATTGAAATAACGCATACCACCCTAGACGAAAAGGAATGTCCCCTACGGCTCGACAACAAAGGCAAATTTAGATAAGATTGTTGGCAATTTATCCTCTTGTCATCAGAAGTTTTAAATTAGATCTTACTGACCCGCCTACATGACTAAGCCTTCAAGATGAATAATTGATTAGTGTTGAAAGATTTTTGATCTGCAGACACCAACAGCGTAATTTTGCTAGAAAGGACCGAAGTTAGAGCAAGTTCAACGTCTGCTTTTGTTAATTCGTTTATCGTGAAATAATTTTTTTGCCATCCGGTTCAAAGAAATAAAGAGCACAATGTCGTTTAACTCTCAAAATGTGACAACCTTTGCTAAGTTAACTTGAACAGACCCCTTCTTACACTCAATCAAACGACCGAAAGACTACAGACAAAGACACTTTTGTGCAGCGAACGAATTCATGCCCAAAGCTGATCTGAAAAAAGCTAACAGGTCGATTTGCGTAGCTGGAGGCCATCCAAAGAGAAACAAACCATTAAAATCCAGTTAAAACACCACACAATTTGGATCATTTTCACGTCAAAAACCACGGAAACGACCCATAAATCAAAACATTTAGCAGCTAACAGAATGCAAAGGTCCTCCTTGTCTCACCGTTGAAGCTGATAATGTTCGCTAGGAACGAAAGTCGTTTATTCACTTCTCTAACTACAAGATAAACAGCATCAAAAGGCATGGACACTATCGTTTTCAGGCGCTAAAAAGGAAAGAACCAAAAAAGGCAATAGCCCAAAAGTTACACTTCATTGACTATTCTGCGGTAGAAAATTATTCACGAAATTCGACGTTGTGGGAACTGATGAATTGAAATCATTTGTGTCATAAATCAAACAAGCAACTACATTGAAAAAAAATAATTATTTTAAAAAGTCAGGGCTACGCCATTGTCAAGTGAAGATAACGCTTTCTTTTTTCTCTATACGAAATTCGCCTCAGTTTAAACGCGAAAGAAAACCACCTATTCTTTTATGCTCTTTTCAACAGCTTACATCTTTAAGGCAGGGCAACAAAGTTATATCAATGATAAACATCGTTTTAAAAAACCACACATTAGTGAATTTGACACTGGACGGTAAAGTAAAGCGAGCGATTTCGCTATAAACATCACTTGTATCAAGTCGACGGGCCAAAATATTTTGTCCTTGCTCCTACTGGATTAAGTTGAACACGCAGAATATTTTGAAGGGTATGTAAAACATTTGGAAATGATATTGTTCTGATCAACGAGCTTACAACTTAACTGCCTCCCCCCATCAAACTCAGTGAAATAATTAATTTAAAGACAGAATGGTTTCATTTCTTCAAGTTTTATTTTTATGCATTTGATTTGGTTTTCAAGTTAAATTTTATCATTCTTTCGATTTGTTTTGGTTTCGAGTTTCGCAGCCTTCGGGCGATATAAAGGATCTTTCCAATAAGAACCTAGTCTATATTTAAGGCCGCCTGGTTGACACGCAAGTTCTCTACTTAAAGTTTTCAAGATCTTTAAAACTTCAGTTTTCCAGATTATTGCGAAATGGTGGAAAATAACCTGCAATCTGATAGGGACGTTAGTACAAAATAATTCCAAGTTGAAACCTTCATATTTTATCGTTTTTCGTTCCCATTTTCGCGTGCAAAAATTATCAAAAAATTCATCAGCTAGTTTCAAATTTTGAATGCGGGTGTTAGGTCCTCAAAGTTTTCCAAGCTTGTGTAAATATGGACGAGATAGTGAAAGACAACATTTCACATTATCTAAACATTGGAACAGCTGGCGGCATATGCTAGCGAGCGGCGAAAGAAAGAAAATCAATTTTCAAGACTTGACCTGCAAGTTATCAAATAAAATCTAAACGTTAGCTCTGAAAATTCAGGTAGAATGGAACTTTGCAATCAGCTTTAAAAGCCGTAGGAAGTAAGGATAGCTGGATATAGTTTGAAAACTGAGAAAAAATTAAAACGCAGCGAAGACTCCTGACAACGGATACAACAAGAACAGTTTTAACAACAGTCTTGATCGCTGAATTTTTACTGCTAGTTAGACACAGACCTCCGTGGATTAGCTTTTTTATCGCCGAAGGGTGGTGTAAGAGGTAAATGAAATCCCTGCATAAAGGCCGTTAAGATACATATCGGAGATTAAAAGAAATCAGATATTAATCAAAATGCAAAATCAATAATCATCACGGAGAGGAATTTTGCATACTCTTGAAATTCGAACCTTAAAATATTTATAAATCTTAGAATCAGGTATCAAAAACGCATATAAAAATTACGGTTGTAATCTTGTGTGGACAGCAATTTTTACTTCGAATGGGACTGCAAAAAGCGCATAAAACCTACTTGAGTTGGAAAGTTTACAGGAACGCGCATCAAATTGTTTGCACTAACACACCAAAATAAAAGCAACTATGTATTTTCTGTGACGAAAGAACGGCGAATTTAAGGCATTTTAATGCCTGCAACTGAAGTTTTGCACAAAAAACTCGCACCGAGGAAGGGTTTTAAATTAATGTTATGTAAAGACTCCTTGAAAGTTAAAAGATGGTGCCTCATTGTAAACCAATTATTACAACTGAAATGTACAAAGGATCCTGTCTAAACATACAAAACTCGGGTAATTGAGGAATTAAACGCTAGGAAGTTGACGCGAACTTCGGTGAACTTTCGCGAGAAAACTTCAAACGTGTAGATATCTCGAAATGTTAATCAGAAAAAAAAAAGCGATCTTAGTAAAGTTATTTTACGGGTGTGCTCCTTCGAAAATAAATTTCGTTTCTGTCTTGGAACAAAGCTGATTAAATTGTAGCGGATACTAGCTTGCACAGTAAAACCGAAATGAGTTCTAACTAATCCGTTGATGAAACATTTTTTTCCGGCCAGCTTGGTTACGGCGTCCGAGTGGAAGCATATACAGAAACGAACCCGAATACAACAATCATTGCATTGCAGAGAACAACAAGCATCTTGATTCTGTGTATGACCGCCAGCCCACTATTGTTTTCAGACATGACGGCAAAATGCGCGTGTTTAGTGCCTTAAAGGTCTCGTGAATTTGGTCTTGAGTTTTTTCCACAGTTGCGCGTTGCAATATCGAAAAAGGTATAATTCTGTGGTTAAGTAAAAGCGATAGAATTGCTCTCCAAAGAAAAAACGTTCCTGTTTGAGGCTATTATTTAAACATGATATTCTTTGCTCGGGATTAACGTCCGATAATATTGTATACACTGCCTGGTTCGACACTTTCTTAGATTCATAGAACCTTTTGAACTTTTCATCCAACACAGAACTTATCAATATTACAAGTAACGGAACAAATGACCCTTGTAAGGTGCGTCACTTGTAAGACATACATTCACTCGAGATAAAAAGAGTACAAAAAAAACATAATACGGATGTAAGCTGTGTTATCACACTGCCTTTAAAAATGACCCTGATTTGGCTACAAAATATGCAAACCTCGGGTAACATTTCTCTAAAGAAGCCATTATCCCACCACGGTGCCTAGATTTTCGTCCAAGCTACTTAATAACGCGTACCAAAATCCGTTGAGCCATCATATAACCCTGGCAAGCGCCTTGAGAGAATCAAAAACTTGAATACAAAATTACTGGACGCCAAAGAGATCGAAGGATCAACTATCTCTCCACATACAAAAGCGCAATTGATTTCCGATTTTGAAAAGCTATTCAACTCGAATTAAAGCAATCGACGAAAAGAAAATTTCCCCTGGGATAAAATGCCCAAAGCTGTTGTCCTTCAACGGGACGGGAACCGTGGTTGCAAGCCGAGGAAACAATTTATTGGGAGTACAATTTGCAAGGACGTTCATCCAGCGAAAGTGTGAACCGCGAGTGATGTGAAAGCAGCGATCAAAAGTGTTTTCAGGTGGGGTGTATTCTTGGGGAAGTAAAGAAATTTTCGCGCATTTTTTATGAAGGGCCGAAAGCACAACCGTATGCTAATTTGATAAAACATAATACAAAGATTAAACTTTATCTTCTCACTGTTTCTGACAGTCAAAATAACGTTAAAAGTGCCATATAAATCGTATACACCCCCAAGAAAATGCTACGCCTGTACACTTGAAATAAATGAACTTTTCTTTGGGGTAAAAGGAAAGATTTAATCGGAAATTAAATAAAATTTTGTGGCGTCTTCACACAGAGCAAGGTGTGGAAACATCCCTTTTTTAGCTTCGGACATCTGGGCAAACGTTTACAAATCCCGCGCCAAAATGTCGAGGAAATGTTTCGCCGACACTCGAGCGTGCAAAGAAAGTATTTAAGCGTATTTTGAAACAAGACAAAGATGATCACAGATGTTAAAACTAACGCGCAAAAGCTTCGCTACGGAGCTTTATTTTTAACACCAGAAATGTAGAGTGCGCTTAATTCCGTCTAGTAAACTTTCCTTTTTCCGTTGTTCGACAACTGACGCAACTCTTAACTCTGTCCACTAATTACAGTTTGTTCCGTCGACTACTCGAGATTTTCTTGGGCACTGCTCAAACAAAGAAACACAAAAATATTAAGTCTATCGACAACGTAGAGATAAGGATTGTATATACAAAACATGGACTAGCAGACTCAACAGCTCGTTGCAGTTCATTTCAGATGCAAAATATCTCCGTTTAATTGCTATTCGATTCTCTGTCCATGAAATTCAACTTGAAGAATCAAATTAGTTTGAAATATAAATGGATTTCAGTAGCAACATCATTTGATGAATTTATAGCTTTATGGCATAGCACAGCTCGAATACAAAACACTTCAGCGCTGACTTTGAATTATGTGCTCTTAGCTCGTTTCTAAGTGAGTCTCCAGGTTATTATCCGTTAATAAAGGCCATGTTAATTGCGGTGAGCCCAGAATACCTTTTAAATGAACATAAAAATTGAGAACGTTGTCCAAAGCTTGTCGCTTGTTTTGTCGCGTTGGAACCGCAAATGTGTCTGGCTAAATATGATCATTTCAAATGACTAAAAATCGAGAAACTTCACGAAAATGATAAGGGAAAATTTGCTCTCAGCTAAGCAAATAATGAAAGGCACAGATGATCGACAGTTCGCTGGTAATAAACTTTTCACGAAATTGAGTTTTTAATGAGTAATTTTCCCTGCTGGAGAGCTTATGGTAGAGGAGAGCGCAAACTGAATTCCGCGATCTCCCGATCGCAAAAGTGGAGTTCACTAAGATAAATTTGTTTTCATCGAAATATAAAAAGTCGAGCACGCAAACGGACGCGGCTCAGCAATTCATGGTGTAATAAATTAGTATGACCGCCTCGAGCATCTTATATTTTCACAGCCCACATCGACACACTCATTTTATGAAAGATTAATTGCCCGTCGCCAGCCAATATCATACTCCAACCATGTGTTAACGATGTGATAAAAGCGAAAGGATTGAGTTTCACTCATATGTTAACTAATTTTACTTAACCACACAGCCTGCGACAAATCGTTAAAACCAAACATATGACCTCCACAAAAAATATCAATTTCGGCGCTAAAAACATGATAGATGAGGCCACGTAGGACGCGCGCGGTAAGAAAACCAACTGCGCGAATACAGCGCTATAAAGTGTGTTAAATTAAACTTGCGAGGAAAGAAATAAGTTTTTATAGTAAATGTAATAGCAGAACAATGCGCTGCAAGGAAACTGCTTGATAGAAATCAAATTCGTGCATGGTTGAAAGAGGACTTACTGAACACGTTGTCTTGATAGACGCCACGTGTTTCCCGCGGCAAACGAAGCCAGTTGCGCGAGCGACAACCAGCGACGATTGAACTCAACGCTGCAGTAGAAAAAAAGGTTCGAGGCTTGCGGCGTATACGAGCAAGGATGGGCACTGCAAGACGCTTATGATAAGCGACAACTGACGACAAAATACCGGTTGGCACGACTGGGAAAGCCAAAACGCTTGATTTATTTCAAAGAAAGCACGATAAACAAGCTATTCAGAGATTAGAAAGTATGGGAAGGACACAAAGAAGAACTCGTCACCGCTCACAGCACCTGGGGCAAAGCTACACAATAGCGAACCAGTTTTCATTATGGTGTTACACGTGCGCGTGAAATCTACACGCTCAAGGTACTGACACCGGTGCTTATCGCATGGTGAATAAGACGATATCGTGGTGTGCAAAAAGTCGTGACAAATTCACAAACTGTACAATTGTGTCTTTAGCTCTTAAAAATATAAGGCTTGGAATTTTTGTTTATCAGATACCAAAATCTGAAGGCTCAAGTGTCTTATACGGGTTTTATCTCACGGTAAACAAGAATGGTAGCGTACAATGAGAAACGGCAAGTTGACGACCGGTACAACCGTATTTCTAGTTCTCCAAAAATAGAAAGTCTGGAAAACTAGCAGCTTTTTCGTTTTTTGTTGACAGTTAACAAGAATACAAATTTGCAAGCTAGAATGTCTTGATATGTGTTTTTGTTTCATTATAAATTATGCGAATTACAGAGTGCAGGAAGGAGCGACAATTTTAAGTGAGACCAGCACAACCGACAGCATTCTTACTTCTCAAAAAAATGTAAGGTGTAAGAAAACTCAAGGTCCTTTGATAAGTGCTTTCATTTAGGACAAATAAAAAAGGAGTTTCGGGTAGAAAAGTTAACATCCTGGGTACTGCCAAACCCCACTTGCATGCGACAAGCTCGAGGCATAATGTGAGGAACGACATTTACGTCCATATCATGATGCGAAATAAAATCTAAAGGAAAACAAGTATTTTCATTATTTTTAACAAAGATGGGCAAATTATAATTTATTTTAAAAAGCAAAGATTGGCGATCCGGCAGAGGGAAAGACAAATGTTGAAATTCCCAAGCTGTCGGATGAGAAACCGTTTGCTCAAGGAACACTGCCGTCGGAAATCAACAGAAAAAAAACAACACCGCTACCAATTAGTTTTGCAGAAAACTAAACCAACTTAAGATACCTGTGAACCGACTTTTAACTGAAAAGATATTAGCGGAGCTAATTGAAATCTTAACACAAAATTAGAAATTTCCATGCGGCGCTTCAAAATCATTGAACTCTCTCAAAAAACATCATTGGATTAGAGCGGGCAGCTTTTTGATAAAGAAAGTTTGTTTTTTCCAGGCTGTCTATTCGTGAGAAAAGACTGTCCACTTCATTACCGCGAGTTAATTACCTTGGACGTCATTTCTTGATTAAACGAAAAAATCAAAACTTGAAGTCTATTTAGCTCTCGAAATTGAAGAAATCAAATTAACGTTCTCGTTGAAATATGCAAGACTGTGCAAGTTTAATTAAGATTTGACACTCGCAAAACTACCACTGAAGTTATCATAAAAAAAATTAACTCGTAAAATAAAAACCTCGCAGTCAAAGTTAGACTTCAAAAAAAGGCTATATCTAACATTTTTACATTCTGAAAAACTTCAACAACAACAACAAAGCGATTCCCGGTAAACAATGCAAAATTTATTTTTAAGGAGAAGAAAACCTGCCATGAAAATGAATACATCAGAGTTTTAAACATATGAATCACAGAAAACAAAATTGTAGCCCGATTTTCTTACTCAACGAAATAAGTTTGATAAGATAGTGTAATATCACTGGATAAAAAGATTTAAGTTGAAAACTTATAATCTCTTTATTTTGATCCCTGGGGCCAGTTTTACAGGCGAACGGAAAAAGCGACTCTGTCACAAATATGTTTGGAAACTATAAACGATTGAATTTCCTCTTCACTGGCTGGGCTTCTTTCGATTTATTTCATTTATTCATTATTTCCTAAACCGAAATTAAATCAACTTTGGTTTGATTCGAAATCACAAAAAGAAAGAAACAGAAAAGACGGCTGAGGCAGACCAGAAAATCGTGAAAAGGTTAGAGCCTAAAAATACAAATGAGCTTTTCCTTGCATTCATGCAACATCTGTTCAAATAACCATAAAAGGCCGCGCGGTGGAAAATGAAATTCGAGCTATAAATTAGGAATCGTTAGTAGCTATCAGCCTTCTTTAATTAATTCTTTACGCCTTTAGGCCCTTCCTCGCCAGCGAAGCTCAACGAAGTTAAAAATGATGACAAAAACGAATTCGAAATGAAGAAATAAAGAGGCCCTACATGTTGCTAGGCGCTTCGTTGGTTAACATGGTTACACCTAAGGCCCACGAAATGATATTCAAACCAGCCCTTATAAATTATGGTCTTGCACAACAGCGGTCCTCGACAAGCTAGTATCACAACGCTCAAACCTACAATCCTGGTTCAGAAAATGAAATCCTCAAGTGAGACCTTAAGAAGAGTCTTGAGAGGAAAGCTATCGACAAGCACTTTCTTAAGATGCTGTCTTTCTGTTACTTTAGAAAATTGAAATTTGGATGATTTTTCAGGTTTTCGAATTTTGCCACAATGAGAACACAAATTATGTGCACTTTCATTCGTAGAGTATTCGCCCATCAAGACGGGGTGTCCCAAGAACACAAGGAAACTAATGAACACCAAAATCTTCCATGCAATGACCCACACGAACACAAGCGGGGGGTAAGTGGAGATTTCAACTCTCGATAGCCTCCCGCAGTCATATTGTTTGACCGTTTAGGTATTTTCTCGCAATCTAGAAAACTTTGCTATGGAGAAAAACTGACACGGGTTAATTCAAATTACGACGTTTCCTCGTGTAACTCACTTTGCTATCAACGTGATTTTAGTCGAACCTTGCCGCTGTCGTTGCAAATGGCTAACGCTATGTTAATTTGATTTGGAGTACTAATAGCACAATTTGCTTCCTCGATCGCTTAAAATTTGACTCGCCTTGAATCGAGAAAAGCAAAGCCAATATTGTGCACGAGATAGGATTGAAAAGCTTCCCAAACGCCCGACTCTTCAAGGGCGCCATTTATTATGAGATTGCACTTCAAGAAACTTGACCGCTTGAGAGCTTCGTTTTAAAACTCGGACGATAATCGACTGTGACGTATGTGCTAGTTATTGCGCGCAAATTCAACACAAATATAAGCTTGCCTTACCAGTGAATACAGAATTTCCTCTCACTTATCGCCGAAGAAGATCCATGGTTTTCAAAAGCCCACAGAAACGGTAAGCGTAAGACTCAACGGGCGAAATAAAACGCCTTAAAGGAAGACGCATCGTTTTAGCCTGGCTCACACAAAAGCATTCACATTTCAAATAATCGAGAAAAGCTATTTGGTGTGAGAACACAAAATGCTTATTATGTTGTTTGGTAGCGAATGACGTGCATTCAAGCGAAGCATTGTGTGGTGTGTTTACAAGTAGACAATAACACTTTAACCTTCTTTATATCAAGTGAATGGATCTGAAAGAAAAACGACTACAAACATGCCTCCGCGAACAAAAGCAAGCCAGCTAATTGAAAGTTCCCAATCTACAGTCGCTTTTGTTGGGAGTAATGCTCGGTGTATTTGAAAGACAACTGAACAAAGGGACGGATGAATAGGAAAAAAGACTATCTGAAAATCGTTAGTGAATAGTTGCTAATAAGCCGAGATTGAAATCTCCTCGAATTGTTATTCTTCCTTTGGGTGAAATTCTTCGAGTCCTAAAAGCTTCGTACGACGACAATTTATACGATCTTCCATCTGAGGTTGAAAACCTTTCCAGGGTTTTCCGTTTTTTGTTCTCAAAACCAAGTTTACTTTCCGTGAAGTAATATTTTTCTGCTGACACGAAATATCCTGAGGAGGTAATTTCCGTAC
Organism: Galaxea fascicularis; assembly: GCA_948470475.1. Taxonomy (NCBI): domain Eukaryota; kingdom Metazoa; phylum Cnidaria; class Anthozoa; order Scleractinia; family Euphylliidae; genus Galaxea; species Galaxea fascicularis. The sequence goes on from OX419344.1 coordinate 11,906,612, forward strand.
AGCTGAGTCGCTTGACCGCACGGAAGAAACACTGAGAAAAAACACAAATCCTGAAAAGCTTTTAAGGTAATTTGCGACTAACTCAAGGAAGCTATCAATGTTGAATGCATCTGCGTTTGTTCAAATTTGTCACAAGATCCATATTTGAAGGTTTTTAAGTACGTCATATTTGTAAGTGGCAAATTGTCTAAGCCTGAGTATACATTGAAAACATTAACCCGTGAAGATTTCCGAGGGCAAAATTGAACTAGACAATGCCAAGAAATCGTATTTCATAATTATGCCCAGGATGTGACCAATTTATACCCGAATTTATACCTGAATGAAAAACCTGGGCTAAACATTCTACCATTGCTTTGTGCTGGTTGAATGCAGTTAAAAGGTTTAGAAGGGCGTCGTAAAATGACGTGTTTAATCAGCCCTCTTGTTCATTTTTGAATGACTGCTTTTCCTTTTCAATCCGGCAAACATTTCCACCAATGTTAGCTGGACAGTATTTCACGTCTAACTGAAATCTAAGAACGTTATATCCCAAATGTTGGAGTCCTGCGCAGTCTTCTGCGCAGCCGCTCTTTAGCTTTGTCGAATATTTCTACCACATGTGTAACGAGCCTTTTAGCTAATTCGTCTAATCCGTCAAAAGGATCATTATAAAAGAATCCGACTACAACATTTAATTTTCCGATTGCTCGTTGTGATGCTGTGCAATGCGCTAAAGAAGCCCCGAGGGACCTGACCCCTTCACGACCGTGGACAATTTTACCTAACAGGTTATATGCGCAGAGAAACTCTAGAACCACTGCATACAACATCAAGCGTTACAAGAAAGTATCAGTTGAGCGTCCATGCTTGAAGACCCTATTTACTCACTCGAAAGCTGCAGTGAAGGAGAGGCCCTCGCCGACCCTTGCCAAACATACGGAGAGGGCTACCCAATTGCAACGTTGAAACGCTGTAACTTGCTTATGGCTCTTTCCTTATTTTAGATATTTTTGATGGGATTGAATTATGGCTTGAACCCACAGGATTGTGTTAACACCCCAGCCTTGCCTTTCGTATTCCAAGTCTTAAGATCGACAAGGAAAGTTCTTTAATCACAGACTTGCATTTCTTCATCTTTGGTAATGGGTCAAGCAACAAGAGAAAAAAAAAATGGGCATGACACTCGTCTCTTTTGGAATGAAATCCTTAATCAACGTTAAGAAACGTGATTTTTTTAAATCCTTAAAATGTTTGTTATTAAAATACAGCGAAGTAGCGCCCAATGACAGAGTATCAAAGGCAAAGTGTCTTCTAAAGCAATACCCTCTCGCGAGCTGAAAACAAATCGAAGAACAACAGCCCACTAGATTAGCTTGAACAAATTTCAATTTAGCTGGTTCTAAGTAAAATTCCGAAAACAATCAGCCGAGTTTTACCGGCGACGTGCTTTCTTTGTAAATTACACTGAACGAGAAATGAGAAGTAAATACCATGTGAAAATATTGTTTTGGACTATTTTGTGTAAAAATACAATTGTAAAGATTATTGATTTGAAGAAAAAATTTAGACATCATACTGCGAGAACAAGCGAAAGGAAATGACATAATAGGTAATCCACTCGTGTGGGAAGCAACTTTAAAAATATAAACTTCGTTCTTCATGTTACTGACGCAAAAGCAAACTATCATTTGGGCAAGTCACGCAAGCAAAAAAAATCCATTTCACACTGAGGGATATTGAATAATACCGAGGATCCATTTTCACGGACATATCTAACCAATTTCAAATTTAATGGGATGCCTTACTTGTGCAAAAGAGAGATATGGAAATAAAGACAAATATTTCACCGATATATTAATGCTTATTTTATTTTAGCAACTAAGAGGCAGTGGCGTGTACGTCATTCCATTGGAATGACCCACGCGATTGAGGTGCGCCGGGCACCCTCCCACATTACGGACTGACATGAACCCTAGGCTCTCAATGCACAGTGTGAGCCTGAAAATTAAAGAATCGTTGAATGGAATTATGGAACAAAAAGGGAAAGTCTTTCATTTTCGATCATAGTGCAAAGATATTGTTACGCCCCGCGGCAATCCAAACCTCAAAACCTTGGACAAAGATACTCTTGTCCCGACCTCCCTTTGCGGAAAATAAGAGAGTAATTTTCCATTTAGGTCATATGAACGGAAAGAAGAGAAGCAATTTAATAAACACACTCACGCAAAAGAGAAGCATCAAATAACATCTACGTAAAATGCGTTGACAACATTTAACTGATGGGCTACAAACCAATATAGTTGAAAATGACAACAAAGAAAAAGAGAAAAAAAACGCTTCAAATGTTTGCCAATCTTTTGAGTTAACTACAGCGCAAGTCAAGAATGCAGTTTCCATATTCCATCTTTTAGAAAAAATACTGAGTTGACCACAAGAATCTAAACGAAATTCCGGGTCTGAGTAAATTAGAAATAGTTCGCTCGGTGTTTAGTTGGAAACAGTGAGAATGAGCGGCACAAATTTAATCGGTCCTGCGAGTTCCTCATTTAAGTCACGCTGTTAAAGTCGGCAACAAAAAAGAACTTTCTAACTATATTAAACTGAAACAGCTTAACAGCTGCATCCTTACGGCAGCGCACAGTTGTTTGAATATCGCGTAACAGCACAATTACTCTGTGGACAGTGATATGGGCTAATAAACCGAGAAAATATGCGCACGAAACGCCGGTCTGTTTTTTTTTTCGAAATTTTCATGGACTCGAACACTGAGACCGATAAAAACGTGATCAAGCTTCGAGTCTCAAAATTGAATCCTACGTTGTGCGCATTCATCGCCTTAAAGATTTTGCGTAGTACTTGACCGTAGTGCAACGCTCATTAGTCTAAAAGAAGGTCTAATGACGAAATCCCAAGGAGTGACCAAATCAAATAAAAATCACTGGTCAATAGGCGACTGTGGTACCATGAATTGTCTCCAATGGGCGACTGTGGCTTTAGAATCTGTGGAAAGAAAACCCGCTGTTGCCCGCCACTTTTACGCGATTATTACTAAATAATTTTGACATGCAACGAATGAAGAAAATTTGTCTAAACTGTGTATTTTAGGACGCATAGCGTCCACGCTTAGTCTATTCCTGCCAACTACCGATGCGACATACTGATATTTCGGCAACGCTTTCTAGTGGTTTAGCTTCAGTGTAAAATAAACAGCACGTACACTAAAAAAAATTTCACGACAAAATATTCTATAGAACAATACCGCAGTATCCTTATGCCCGACATCATACAACTGATATCGCAGCAACAGAAAATTTTAACACGTGAACTAAAACACACACCAACCCATGTTGGTTGGTTGATTCACGTGTTTTTATAGAAGACAAACGTCAATATTTGCAGTTATTTACTGCACGCGCGTTAAATATCTCATGTCGATGACACTCAGAACCAAAGAGCATAACGCCCAATATTTCAGCAACCGCGATCTTAGGCAAAACAGCGAAGAAACGCTTTTCGTAACAAACCACTTGGTGTACGTCCTTTAAAATATGAGAAAAATTGTTGAAAATGATCGTAAAACATTTTACTTGGTGTTACAACCAAAAAAACTTGCTGTAGTTTGCAGAAAACAGAAAATACGACCCAAATTAAGTCTTTTCCATTTTTGCTCCAAAAAATGCACTTAATAATTGTGGTTGGTTGGCATGCACGTGCGTTAAATATTTCTAATTGGAAAGAATGACGCAAGTTAGATTATTAAAGCGTATATTAAAGGAGTATTAAAGTGATATTTCACCGTCTGCCTGATTTAGAACAACTCTGGCTAATGAGAAACACCACACAACGGTTCATATTTACGTACAATACTGCCGACGAATCGCCGTTATCACACGAGCGTGAAAACAATCCTCTTAAAAAACGCACGCATACTATAATCACGAAAATTAAAATTGACAGAGTGATAGGAGCCAGGATTAATTAACATTTTAATGAAGACGGCCTTATTGATCCACATTCCTAACAACGTTAATTCAGAGAGGTAATAAACGACTTTTCACTGTTCCATTGAAAAAAGTTATTGTCTAAAACACAGAAAGAAGTTGACCTTTACAGTCTGAAAAACTTCAAAAGCAGAATTCATGAATATAACCATACACGCGCTATTGTTGCTCTGAGATACTTTATTTAAGTCTTTAAACAATCGCTGAGAGTTCGCGCACGAACAAAGGCTACAAGGGAACCGCAACACGGACCGTTTAACAAAGGAACAAATTGAGGGCAGTTTGAGCATTTCATAAGAGCGTAAACGACAGAAAAAATATATCAAAGCAGCAGCCTTATAAAGAACGCTAAGCCATTCGCGAATACTGAAGAAATGTTGCATGAATAGCACATGTGGGAATGAAAACAACAACTGAGACAAGGCCTGACGCGAGGAGAAATTAAGGTGGGGGACTGACTGAACTACAAAATTAGCTAAAACTGTTGCTATGGAAAGTTCCTAATCCTCATATCTTGGAAACCTTAACTTACGCAGGCAAGCTGTCTGACTCATGTTTTTACGATAAAAAAGGTTCTCAAGATTTATGAGTTATAACCATGTTTGGTAAGTCACGTGACCAGAACAGAAAAAAGCTTTAACCTCGAGTGGTGTACACTTTTGGGTATCGAAAATGGTGTCAATGGTTAACAATCGCCAAGGTCCAAAACTCTACTTATCAATTTTTTGAAATTCCCGTTACTGTGAGATTTATGACGTCACAAGCACGTAAATTCATACCATTTTATCATTATCATTGCAGTTATGTACGTTAACAACAACTGCTTGCGTAAGCTTGTAAAGAAGGCTGGAATATCTCCGATTGCCAAAAAAAAAAAAATCGGAACTGCAGATTATTTTCTCCAAGTTTTAAGGATTTTTCTCTCTAAAGCGCGGTTGGGGCCTGGGGCAAGTTGCGCATGTCCAATAACAATTTGTAAATTTCACATGTTCACCATTGCACGTTTCACCAATATATTGGCAAAAACACCGAAAAAATACAAATACAATCCGTAAAATTCTCTTGGCAACAATGCTAAGTCTGTAGTTAAGTTAGTCCCCCCTAAACAGCGAATAATCTGTTTATTTTTCTATAAATTTTCAGGAATATTCACACTTTCTGAAAATGCTCTCTTAAAGTGAAATTTCGTTTGGATCAGTCCTCTCAAATCATACAAATAAGAAAACCTGACTTAATTTCATGAATCCTGACGCAACAGTAGCCTTAAAATCTTCTAAGCCATAACGTCAACCTGCTGAAACATATTCTCCTTCTTCTTATTTCTTCTTATACTGTTGGGGGGAATTTGTTTTTAAAACACCACATATCTCTCGCTATCACTATCGTTTTTCCCCCAAGACCTGCATGGCGCTGGTCGAAATTGCTCGAAAACCATACATGCTCTCAAAAGAATAGAACTGCAAGTTGCTCCTCACGCTGTGCACGTTAAAGCGATCCAGCTGGGATGGTTCGACGGCAATGTGGTTGAATTACATAAAAACGACAACAGTAATAATAACAGGCTTGCTACTCAATGGGAGAAAAAATTCCCTGACATTTCCGTGACTTTTCACTGCCCACAAATTTAGAATTTTCCTGACTCAGTTGAAACACGATTCCCTGACTTTTCCTTGACTTTGAAACAAATCTATTTTTCTCTGATTTTCCTCTGACCATGGCATATCCTTTACAACATTAAAAATAAAAATAACAGAAATAAAGGAGTGGTTTTCAGTTGACTGTCGAAAGTAACTCCTTCCTTTTTTCTTGAGTCTGTAATCGATTACCAAACCTCGCGCCACTTTCTGAACCAAGCAAGCCGTGACTTGTTCTGAAGCATTTTCCCGCCCTCGGTGCCAGCTTCACGTATTTCAAATGAAGGATGATCCTCGTTGTGATCGCAATTTATGCAACTGCGCAAAGAAGCCTGAAAAAAGTTCAGGACTTCAACAGGGTTTGAACCCGTCACCTCGCAATACCGGTGCGATGCTCTAACCAACTGAGCTAACCAATTGTGGGTTCATATTCTCCCGTGACAGAGATGAATGTAATGACATATTTCCTTTGGAAGGTGATTGGTCAGAGTTTTTTCTTTGGTTTTGATTTACGAAACTCAGTTTAAAGCCACTCTAACAACAACAACAAACTAAAAACTAACCGGTTCTTTTTGCTGCAGTGTGTCCAGTAACTCTTCCAAATTTAAATGGACTTCTTGACTTGTTTTAGCCTCACCTGAAACAGATCCAAAGAAAGAAAGTTTGGTAATAAGTCAACCGCCTAGTTGCTTGCAACAGCTGTTAATCATTTTGACCAAACTCGCACTCACAGGCAAGCTCTCGGAAACTATTCATGGCACAACTCCCTGTCCCCGTCAAACTCAAACGTCATCACTCCACGAAAGGAAAAATCCGTAGATATCCCAGGACAGCAAGGATCTCAGAGCGCATATATATTTTGGGATTATTCTGCTTATTCCTAGTCCGGTTTAAAAATGAGAGAATAAATGGAAACAGGTTTTCCAAAACAAAACGCATTTTCTGAAAACGGAACACACTTGGCGGAAGTGACTTTACGACAGGGCTCAGAACAGTCTGGACCGAGCACTAGAACGTGACTTCCGGTGCCACGTTACGGGCTTGGCGGGTCGCGCACGATTTCCTGCCAAAAGTGCATGCGTATTCCAAGTAAACCATATTCTGTCCATTCCGTTCATTCTTCCATATCGCCGGGGAGAAGAATGAACTGAAGAGGTCTCCCTAACCCCAAAAAAATGCACCCTGACTAACAACAAACGCCAAACTACTCGACTTGCGGCAGCTAAGGATAATTAGTTTGCTATTGAGAGATGAAAAACAAGTGTATTTTAAGCCTCTTAAAGTTGAAACATGTATTTTCTCTGTCAAGGACCCGAGCAAACTCGGAACTCGAATTTTCTGTTGAATACAAGAGATCACTTAAATACGACTTAGACAGAAATAGTAACGAGAAGTCGCACTACACAAGAAAACACATCATAAAGGCAGCATTACCTCTGTTTTGAAGTAAAACCTCGTAGACACCACGTTCTGACGAGCCGATTGTTACCGTCAAATCAGATTTTCTGCGAATAACAAATGGTAAAGCAATGTAAATGACATTGTGACGAATCAAATAAAAAATCGTCTACGTCGCATAAAATGTAATTCAACCATCACTATTCCGACCTTGCCCCATAAGAACTTGTACAAAAATCGTGAAAATGCGGTCCGTTAAGTCACTAGACAAGAGAATCACAGGACAGAAAGACAGAAGACAGATTTGCAATGGGGCAATACACAATAGAAATATGTTCAAGTTCAAACCTAATGTGTAAACCAAATTAGATTTCGTCGAGATTTTACAGAGGTTTCGTTTAGAAGACAAATGTATGCAAAAGTTGAAATCTATATGGCGATACCTCATTATTCCCTAGCATCGAAATATCTCTGGATAATAAAAACCTTTTGCCCAATATATTCAAATTACATGGTCTACACACTTCTCAAATTGTTTCAGTCAAGAATTACTTAGATCGTACCATCGGACTCTCAAACAAACAGTGTAATTTCACATCGTATTTTCCCAACTCAAAATTGTGGTCGATTTCTAAGAAAGGTCTCCATGGCAAATGGTTTGAACCCAGGAGTCAACATAACTAAGTGAAGTACGATCATCCGGGGGAGTGAAGTCGGAATCAAAGCGTTGAACAACTCTTTGAGGTGACACTGACTGACGTTCCGACAACATGAGTGGAAGTCATCAGAGTCCAGTGATTTGTGTAACGTTAAGTAGATGGTATAAATCTCAAGTTCTCAGTGCCCCTGGAATAGGGTCAGGAGTACCCAATGGAAAGGAGTCACTGATTTCAGTAAGTTGCCTTAAGTCACCTTTTCTCAGGTAATCTTTGGCTTTCGACGTGCATGATCACTCCTTCCTTCTCCAGTTGACAAAAGCTGAAATCAACCGGCGTTGATGAGGTGCTTTCCGAGACAGAAACGTTTTGTACTGTTCTCTGGAAAACAATCCAAAAACGCAGCTCATTAATTTTTTAATTTTTATTGCTAAGTTTCTCAGAGTATAATTGTAGTTTAAGGATAATTTTGTAAAGCGCCTCGAGCAACTATTGGATGTGAGCGCTATATAAATGAAATATTATTATTATACCATACTAAACGAATTATTATCAATAATTAATTTATTAGTTAAAGAATTATAAACCACAAGGCTGTGCTCTAAGAAAAGTTGTTGGAGCCCTTAAACTTCAAACCCTTGAAATCTAGGGAGCCCAGCATGTACATTTGGTGCAGAAACCAGCATTTCCAGGTCGCCAAAAGGCAAATGTAAGTCGCCAGGGGAAAGCAGAGCCCTGTAATCATCATGTTGGCAAACACAGACAAAAACGACACAAAAACCCTTAGGCTACTATTACTGCCGACAAGCTACTTTTAGTAGCAATTTCTTCCAAAGGCATGACTGATAATGGTTGAAGGGTGGAGACCTGGTGGGGCGACGGGGTATTTTTGAAAAACGCTCCACGACAGGTTTGTAAAAGCCTAACGAAAGAAAACCAGGATACACGAATGTTATTCGTAGGGGGTTTGAAAAAAAAAATCACTGAACAAATTTTAAAACGTTAAACCGATAAAATAGCTTGCAGCAAGAATCGTTCAGCGAGAAACACAAAGTGGAGGACACATCTTGAAAATTCCCTTCACCGAACAGGCATCAAGGTGAAGGTGTGCGCATGCGTGTGCAAGTCACAAGCGCACACTTTCGCCTTTTCCAAGTGCAGTTTTCATTTGAGTGTCAACGGCAACTTACGTTTGCGCTCATTTTACAATACTTCGCTCTGCGATTGGTTCAAAAAACTGGGACTGCTTTCTCAGCCAATGAGAATCAAAGGTAAAATCAATCGAGACTTGCAAGTGTGCGCTTTTCAGCGCTTAGCGCCGGTTTCATATAATTGCTTCTAATTGTGATTGGCTACAGAACTGAATTGCTCAGGTTTTGGTTTTAAAACACAACCTGAAAACCGCTCTATTTATATCAACATTTTCTCGCTAGTCTAGACTTTTCATTCAACGTCACGCAAATCTCGATTGTTTTTCAGAAACAAGAAGAGCCAACATGCAGTAAACAAACAAACTCACCTTTGAAGGCGCTGTCACTGCTTTCGTTCTCACCGCATTCAAATACGCTGTTAAGAAGAAACAAACCAATTGACATCAAGGTCTTATTTCTATTCTTGGACGTAAAATTGCCACTCGCCCTACTACGAGCAAAGTTTTCTGCTAAGAGGCAGAAAACTGTACAACGGTTATGTTTTATGGTCTTTCTCACGAATCCATTTCCCGCGACACATTCTTACAAAGGCTAAGTACATGTGATTCCACATCGAGCGTGGCGGTTGAAAAAGCTTGTAATCTTCTTGGTATTTCACTGTTTTTAACGCCTATGCTTTCTAAAGACTTTTATTGCATATTATTTTCCTGACAACAAAAAAGCTCAGTCTTGCTTCAGAACAAACCAGGAAGAGACATAGTACCTTTATAAACACACAACTGATCCTTTAAATAGGACTCTTGCTTGCGCAAAGTCTAAAACGAAAGCAAATATTTAATGGGTAAAAACGTTATCAGTCTACTCACACTTTACCACAAGATTTTTTTATCTGAACTTCCACTGTTATAACATGCTAGAGACCGTAAAACTGAAGAAAACAGTCTTAAACCTTTAATCGCTAAAAGTGATCAGCAGCAAATTTCTCCTTGTAATATCAACTCTTTATAAAACAGAGTGGTCATGAGAATTAAAGACAGGATCACACAAGTTGACTATGATTTGCTTGATATTTTAACAACTTCTCTCTACCACTTCTATCGGAAATGTGTCGGAGCAGCAAATGAGAATTTAAGTTTTGATCTTAGGGTTTTAAGCGCTAACTTTAACTTTTTTAAAAAATTAACTTTGTAGGGAAAACTGCGTGAGTATCCTAATTTTTGCGTTTTTGCACGCGCCGCTGTTCTGGATGTTAAAAGGTTAATAATAATAATAATACACTTTATTTAAAGAGGGTGGCACGGAATAGTAAAAACAACTAATAAACTTGTGGCCCTCTATCTAAAAAAATACAATGTGCGTTAAATTCTAACATGACTATCAATAAAAGCTAAAAATATCTATCTAAAAGAATTCGAAAACTTGAGAGCAAATGATGAATCAAATGTTAAACTATAAAATGGTGTAGTTTCCGTTGTACATCAAAAAGGTCGTTTCTATAATTGTTTTTAAAAGATTCTAACGATACAGAATTCCTGAGTTCTAGTCTTAAGCTGTTCCAAAGTTACAAGGTTGTGGTAAAATTATTAAGGACCTAAACCCTGGACCTGAGCACTTGAGCCAAACGAGCACGAGTGCAAAACATAGGCACGCAATGCGTGCTTGAGCTATTTTGTGAAGGGCGATAAAATGTTGATAAGATAAGGAGAAGTCAGAAAATGGTTGAATGGTGAGTCATTTATCTGTGGCGCTTTTGGTTTTTGCCGTGGTATCGGAGAAGTACGAGCAAACTGTTTTTCATTTGATTTTTGTTTAGTTTTCTTATTTCTAAGACTGATTTTGAGTTTGATTTGTACCAATTAAATATTCATTGATCCTACATTTTTTGAAACAAGAGTTTCATTAATTCCGCAAAAACCGATATGTAATATATTTTCTATTATTTGTTCATTTTCTTTCTCCGCACTTTCGCAAACACTATATTCTTCCGGTCCCTCAAAACCCCCAAAGTATACGTACACGTGCTGAAACAGTTCCAGGACCACATGAAGAAATATTCGCAAACAAACGAACCACCAAACACAACGTAATATACAACACCAGCAAAAACAAATCAACGTTGAACAAATAGTACTGATAACGAATATAGATGTAATTGCCATAATTCATCAATTTCTGATTTTCAAGTGCTTTGTACTTTTTACTTCGGACAGCAAAAATAGCCCGACCTAAACAAACGCTCTTATTTTAGTGTTGGGCCTTTTGCTGACAACGTCTGTGTACGGTAAGCAGATGAGCGTAACACCGCGTTATATCCCGAAATAAGGGCAATATTAAACTTACCGACTCTAAAACAAACCACCAATTACCTCCAAAATAAGCTCCTCCGAATTAAGAGCGTCAACAGTTGTACAATATTAAAAAACGCGATCAACAGACAAACAACGGATCGAAATCCGCCAATAATAAGAAGAGAAAATTGAAGTTGAGAAAAGTAACCAATAAAAAACGGTTAAAAGTGACCAATCATTGTAACAGAAAATAAATTCAATTAGATGTTGTTGTAAACATGTTGAATTGACCACGTGCAAATCTTGTGATTGATCAAAGGTCATGTTAGATCCACGTGACCGATCAAAGTTCGGAGTCGCATTTAACCAACAGCGCTGCCTTATTCATGTGGGAATTAACCAACGAACTTGCTATTACCAAACGTATGCACGTGATAGATCAATTTCATAAACAGGGCTGTATGTCTTGGTGCCTGTTTACACGTGAGAGATAAAAGTAATCCATTTGACAAATGAAATCAGCATTTTCATTGTTTAACATAAAAACGGCTTCACTTCAAGGGGAACAAATATCCAGATTAAGGATTCCCTTCCATAGCATTTTTCTTCCGTGCCAATATCACTTGTGGAAACAGCCACTTCTGATTAGACTAATATTTATAGTTTTCAAATCTGTCAAACATATGTTTATTTTTCCAGTTTTAACAATGTTCTTGCAGTTTTGACAAAGTTAGCAAAGGAACAAAAAACACAAGAAAAATTACAAAACTAAGCACTCGTCCACTTCGAAACGAAATATTTGCTCCCCGAGTAGGAACCGCTCAACCAAATTACCTTGATGCTGAATCAATTACGACTCGCATTATTCGTTTAATGTTTTTTGCCGCTTTTCACCGCCTGCATTATTTCCGATAATCAGAGCATTCAATCAGTTCAATGGCAAATAGTAATATGTGATTTAAAGAACACTGCTTGATCTCAGAACGGCACTTCTTCCCCGCTAGGTCTCTCGCGGTTACACTACGGGTTGTTCGAATAACTCGACGTTTCAATTCTCAAAAACTAAATTTCATTGTTTTTAACCCTTAAAAATTCTCTTCAGAAGTGGTCGAGTGCCACTAACATAGTTCTACTTTCGTTTTCATCGGGATGACCGAATTCAAAGATGCTGAAAATAATTGAAGGACTTTCCAGGAGGCGTAGGTTGTGCATCACACGCAATTCAAAATAGTAAAGACACTTCCCTCGAAAACGTGAGACGTCAGGCTTTTCATTACACAGTAACTTAGTGCTGATTGGCTCTGTAGTAATTTTTACGTGGACTCCGGCTGATCTTTGCTAACAATGGGAAACGAATCTGCTGCTCGTTTCAGCAGACGTTCATTGGGAAGGAAAGATTGCGTGACGAACCAAAAGAGCGTCTGCGAAGGAGACTAAACACACGGTTGTTATAACCAACAAGCCGCGGCCGTAAACTTCAAATACTTTCGTCCCCACCTTACTACCTTCATCATCCATCGAAACAGCACAACTCATACTTCATTCTAATCTGACTCCAGTATCTCACGCCTATTGTTGTCATTCACGCATGCGTTAAATAGACAAACCCTTTTCTCCGGAAAGACTACCATAACGGTGGTACCCCTTGGTGTGATAGTAATAAAAACATCACGCAACAATAGATAGATGACGCGTGACATTCCACGCTGATGTTCCTTTGAGCGTAATCAACACGCATGTGTAACTTAGTCTCAGTGCTGACCATCACTGACCACATGCTTTCAAAAACACCTTTAAAACAGGGAATTAGATTGGCCCCTGGCTGAAACAATGCCATCTAAAGAAACCTTTATTTCATTGGTTCAAGGCAGAACCACCCGACCAAGGAAGAATTTCTTGAGCTTCATGCTGACATAGAGCGATTTTGTTTACACAAAATAGCTCAAAAAGCCCAGTAAGAGTGAACACGTGATTTTATTGCGAGGTAAGTTTGTAAGTAACACTCCCGAAAAGGGTTTTTCAGTGAACAATACAATAAATGAATGCAATAAAAATGAAAAATATATATGTACAATAAAATGTATAACACTATGTGTTAAAACTATTTTTGTTTTAAAAACTCGTTCAACATCCTTGGTTTTAGAGTTTTCTTAAAGTTTGCGAGGTCTTTACACAGTTTTAAATCTTTGTCTAATGAGTTCTATAAGTTTACTATCCTATAGTGGAATGATCTCTGGCCAGCAGCGGGTAAATCTGAAGTAAAAGTAAACAAGTGGCCGAAAGCGAGGCAGTGGATTAGGGCGCTGAAATTCAGCAGCTGTTGTTCTGGGTAAGTGCTTGGTTCAACTGCTCGATCATCCCGCCAGTTGGGATTCTTATGTTATTTGTATCAATTATTTGTTTTATTGTCCCTGAAAAGCCTCACATGGGGAGTAGTCAATTAAGTTTTTATATTTATAAAGCTGTTGTATGTTTTTTTGCTTTTAAAAGTGTAATTTGGTTTTCACAACATTCAGAATGATGGGAGGGTAAGCAAGGGCAAATTTTCCAACATAATCAAGGTGGGCCGGGCTTTAAGTTGTTCGTCTTGGGAAGGAACAAGCCGCACCACATTACCAAACCTTCACGCATTTTTTTAAGCTGCCTAATCATAATTACAGTGAAAGCACTTTTTAAGACTTTACAGACCTCTAAGACATTTTGAAGACTCTTGACTTTTGGTGCTAGTTTGAAATACCGCCTGAGTTTGAGCTGGACTTCCTGAAAGCAAACGAATCAAACGGAAAGAGCAAGATTTAATACAAGCAAACTTTGTTAAAATGGGGTACAACAAGCTTAACTTAACACCACCTCTTTAAAAATAGCTTTAAAAGGTTGAGTAATTCCTAAGACTGTGTCGAGTTTGCATGTATGAGGGCGTCTGTGCACCTTAGATAATCGTCTACCAAGAAAGCGATCGATCGATCCTTTCCAAAATCAGTACGGGACAGCAAGTTAATTCGACATCAAAGCAGCCAGGTGGAGTTGATAAAACCAAACTATCGAAAGGTTTATCCAGTCATTTCGTTTTCTTTGGCAACATTATTCCCCAGTTACCGGATTAATCGACCTAGTGAGGTGGATTTAATTTAACCCTTTGTTTATCAATAAATTGGCGCTAATCGGACCTGATGAATGATAAAATTTAACCCTAGATTAGTATACAGTTTAATCATGGATAGGCGCTAATAGGCTTTCAAGCAACAAGGGCTAGCCTACTTCCTATGTCTCCACGGAAAATGACTAAACAACCAAGTATGGTTGTTCTCTCGGAGAAAAAAGCTGGATGTTTGCCTCGAGTACAAGGAAAAGGCAAAGATCAATTAGGGTAGATAGGGGCTGTTAAATAACTAGTTCCGGGAAGAGTTTCATGTTGGTCTTTGTAACTTGCCCCTTAAAGTTTACATGATTTCAAGAATAAATGTGTTCGTCCCAGGTCGATTTCATCCCTGTTTTGGCAACTGGGATGAAATCTCATCCTGTGAAGAAACGTGACGAAGATATTGTCAAGTAAACAGTCTTCCCGGAATAAAAAATGATGCGGTTTGTGAGAAACAATTTCGTCCCGCAGCAAAACTGTTTTAGTCATCCCGGGCTGAAACTACTGTGACTCGGAACAAATACAAAATTTCATCCCCTGAAGAACGCATCCCTGCTTTCATATCAACGAACTCTTCGTTTTAATTTCAGTACAGTTTGAATATGAAACATTCCCCACTCCAGTCTCTCAAAAGCCCAAGTACACGGCCGTATTCCTTATTAAATCAAAACACCTGTTTAATTTCCTGGAAGAACACTGGATCTCTGGAGAGCATGCCTTTTAATTCAGGGTGGGCTTTGTATTTCTGGTAAATATAACCCGCAATTTTGGACTTCTGTTCTTCCAGTCTTCTGTGGTGTTCCTGTGTGTGTCTGCCATGTTTTTCTTCACCGCTTTGACGACTTGGAGGTATGAAATGTGCCCTGGTGACAACATCAAGAAGGGAACTTTCTTCCATCAGTTTGATGTCCTACGAAAAGAGAATGAAATGCAGGGATAGATCACTTAATTAGCCTCAATCAAAGGGGCTGGGTCACGCGATTTTTGTGTTTTAAAGGCCAAATCAACTAGCACCATCAAGCACCACTGCCCATAACCAATCCCCAAACAAGCAATGATATTAATCCATTTCTTTCAAAGAGGCAGGACACCATAATCTGTATTTTGGTTTTTCTTTTTCCACAGACCAAGAAGGAACCCGAAAAAGCTGGCCCAATTGTTTCAAGTTGCAATCCCTTTCAATCCTTGCCATCCTCAACCAAAGATGCTTATCTAGTGGGTGATCTGGAGGACATCCCATTGATACTACATCAAACATAACTCAGAAAGTTCATTATTATATCTCTCAGTTAGTACGCACGCTGTGATTGGTCAATTTTGCGGGCCGTACTTTACTGTGCGGCCCACTAAATTTGAAAGTTTTCTTTCTTGCGTGCCTGATTAACCTCAAAGATATAATAATTATCTTACTAACCTCGTTTTCTCGGTCCGTACTGCAAGTTACAGATCCTCATTTTTCCCGTTGATATGGCCCGCGCGCTTCGAGCTTGGGCCATAAGTAAACGGGGAAAAAACTCGGTCCGTAACTTACAGTACGCACCTCGAACTCGGTTAGTAAGAGGTATTTATACCCAATGATTAAAATTTTTATCATGGAATGATATATAATATTCATACACAATTCCTCCCAGAGAAAAGCCCCACAGGAAAGTAACGAGAATTCAACCTAACTCTTTCACTTTCAGGAGTGATCAATACTTAATTTCTCCTTGTAACATCATTGCATCATCAAACAGACAGGTGATGAGAATAAAGAAAAAATCAACTAGGAAATATTGTTAATAGATTTAACACCAGATTCTCGGAACTAACATTATAAGCAAAGTATGGCACACGGTAAGGAGATTCATTTTAAGATTGTAGGAGTGAACGGGTTTAAGAAGAAACAGTCTAAAAAATAAACCCAAGCAACACTCTTAGGATGCTGGTCCTCTCACCACTCCAACCACTTCGTGATGTCCACCGTCGTTATCAGCAAGTGTTGGAGAGCAGAAGACATACTGTGCAAACAAGGGGTCACCCAGCCACATTACTAATACTTGAACACTAGCAGCTAAAAACAACTTACCATGGATAAGAGTTTGATGAACAGGGCCCTTAGTTGCTCTTTTGTGCATCTCTGTTGCACTGGAGGAGTTTTGAATGTCAGCACCTCTATGGAGTCACTCCTTAGTACTGCAGAAATAAACCCACACAATCGTAAGTCTAAAGTAGTTTTTATCTCCCCATACAGAGTGGAAATAATTTTACTTACGACTTTGAGATGTCCTAAGTACATTGAAGACAAGATCATCATAAAGTCTGAGGGATCAACTCCTCAACTGCTGTTTTTGAGGAGTTATCAATTTTCCCTTACTGACACTTAAAGTGCACATGACCCCATAATATGTTTTTTTCGCTAAAAATAAATCTTTGCACCTGTTCGAAATGCATTGCAACCTTTTTTCCCCTTTGTTTAATAATTCCTGTCTTGTTATAGGCTTCAAACCTTACGAAAAACCAAGCATCGTTTGTTTCAAGCCAAGTCAGAAGAGGAGTGGGTCTATTCCTGATTTGACATCACAATCTACTTTGCCTGCATGTTTATAAAGAGTTTAAAACGCGATGCAAATCGGTTTGTGACGTCAAATCAGGAATAGACCCATGCCCCTTCTAACTCGGTCGTGAAAAAATGATGCTCAGTTTTAAAGCCTGTAAAAAGTCAAGATTTGGTGAAAAGAGAAAAAACATGCCACAATGCATTTTGAACACAAACCCTTTCATACTACATACAGCTGTACCTTTACTGTTGTCCCATCTGTTGGTGAGATTCAAACTGATTGTTGCATTCATACTGTAACTCAGCTGCTTCCCAGGGGGTCCTAACTCATCCAAAATTACGTGCAATGGGTCGTCCTCAGTTAGGGCCTAAAAGGGAAGGGCATCAAGTAAACACAAGAGAGAGCATTCCCTCAGTTTGTTGAAGATAACTCAACATAGCCTTGGTTTAAACAAAGTGTGTTGTGAATTTTTTCACCCATCAGGTCATACTCTTTTTCACAATCCAAAAGCTTACTCCTTTCATCCTTTGGAAAATTATTTAACTCAGTGTCCTACAAAACCCTTTTTCAAAGACAAAATAATCATTTTCTTCCTAAACAAACAGACCCAAAGGTGAGTCTGTTACTTGTTTTTTTATGGTATTTGAATCAATACTGAGAAGAATTGAAAGATATTTTGAAATTCTGTTCAATGAGAACATTAAAAGAGATTATTTTCAGCAATAACCCTGTAAATGCTGTAGGTCAAATTTGACTTGAGGTTAACTTCAATTTAACCTACAATCTCGGTCAAAACAATGACAGACAGACAGACATGTTTTTATTCGGAGTCTTATTTAATAAATAGTATATCAACTACGATTTCCAAATAACTAAAAATTACAGACAACAAAAATATATATGGCTAATAAGTTATTAATTGATCAAGTCCTAGAGTATTTACTTTTTGCCGTCTTCCCCTTTCCTTTTTTCAAAGCAATATATGTCTTGCTATTAGTTTTTGCATTTTTGCATTTCCGCTAGAGGGGTTTATCAGAAACATGAATATTTTGTTAAGTGACATTCTGCTTATTTTTATTCTATATTCTTTTTCCAGATAATCTACATGTAGTAACGAACATCTTTTTTCCTGGTAAGCAGGGCATGTATTTAGAAAATGATATTCATCCTCCATTTCTATTTTACGAATTGGGCAAATTCTTTCTGCAGGTTTCTTGAACAGTCTCGAATAACGTCCAGTCTCTATGGCTAACTTGTGGTTGGTTGGACTTGCCGTATTTAGGAATTTTGGTAGATCACTTAGATAGAAATTAAAAAGAGGTGACAACATTTAACCTTGCTTTACACCGGCAAAACAAGTAAGGATTCAGTTAATTTGTTGTCAATTTTAACTGCCGACTTATCATTTGAGTACATGGATACTAAAAGGTCTAGGAAACATCTTTGAACACCTTCTTTTCTCAGTTTGTCGAAT
The DNA here is from genome assembly GCA_948470475.1 of Galaxea fascicularis. Lineage (NCBI taxonomy): Eukaryota > Metazoa > Cnidaria > Anthozoa > Scleractinia > Euphylliidae > Galaxea > Galaxea fascicularis. The sequence continues at coordinate 11,924,875 of OX419344.1, forward strand.
AGTTTTTGTCGGGGTATACAGTCGAAGGCTTTTCTAAAGTCGACAAAGCATGAAAAGAGTAAATTTCGGTGCTTCTGTGGTTTAGATTTCACGTACTTGAAAATAAGCATTTTATTTTTTATGTGAAGATGCTGTCAACTGTGCCATGCATTTTTCTAAAACCACCTTGTTCAACTTTCAAAATTTGTTTTTGAACCACATAGTTATACAGTCGATTGTTAAGGATTGATGTAAACAGCTTGCCTAATGCAGAAAGCAAAGTGATACCTCACTGATGAAAAAAAGGCGCAGTTTGCTTTGCGCATGAACTCAACATTGATATGGGGGAGGGGATTTTATTTCCCATTTTATTCTGTCCAAGATTGAATCTCGGTCAAAACAAATGAAAAATTTAAGCCCCCCCCCTCCCCCCCCTCCATTTCAATGATGAAAAAAAAGTTGCAGATTGCTTTGCGCGTGAACTCAACATTGATATGGGGGGGGGGGGGGGAAGTGGGGTTTTATTTCTCATTATATTCTGTCCAAGATTGTAGGTTGAAATCAATTTCCTTTTTCTCCTAACCCTAATTATTCATAGGGGACGAAGGAAATTGAAATCTGCACCTCAAATCAAATTTGACCCGTAACATGTACATGAAACATGTACTCACCAGTTCATCCTTGTGCTTGAGAATTAATTCATGAATTCTGTACATTTCATTTGGGGTGATGCTTATTTTAATGTCCTTAGACAGCGATAAATATTGTTCTATCTAAAAATAAAAAAAGGAACCACCTATAAGAAGCTCAAATGTTTTGCATATAAAAAACAAACAACTTATCAATAAATTACTGAAAATCATAACAACCAACTACAGCAAAATTTAATCAGTTTGAAAGGAGCTCCATCTTGTGCTCTGACAGAATTGGCTGTATTTTAAACCTTTAAATCCTAAGATCAAAATTTAAATTCTCGTTTGTTGCCCCAACACATTTCCTGTAGAAGTAGTGTGGAGAAGTTATTACAATATCGAGCAAATTAATCTTGTGCAATCCTGTTCTTAATTCTTGTGACCACTCTGTTTTATAAAGCATTGATATTACAAGGAGAAATTTGATGCTGATCACTCAACGGGTTAAGCTGTAGCTAGCTATTAACAGTAAGACTATTAAATGTATTTACTGAAACCATGAAATGGATATTACATGCTATGCAAGCTAGCTTATCTTCTTCATGGATTGCATTAAGACAGAAATAAATCTTCAACAAAGAAACCACTTTATTGGGCTGACATACTTAATCCTAAAAACGCTGAACGTGAAAGCCACGATTACTAGTGTTGTTCTTTTTTATTCAAAAAAACAAAGCCACAGTCAAATGATCCACAATTTTTCATGGTTAATGCATACACCTCTATGGTGTACATGTCTGGATCAGACAAAAGCTGTTACAAAAGGTTGAATAGTATCATATGTGTACACACATATACATATCGTGTATGTAAGAGAGGTTTTTCTGCATATAGAGAAAAAGTTGTTGTGTCTGGCAAAAAATGAAACTATGTAAAAAGTTATATGAAAAATGGGGAAACAAAATAATTATATAGAAACATACTAACCTCTAAAGTTTCATAGAAATCTGTAATTTTATTGAAATTAATTAATTTTGTAAGAAAATTCTGCAAAATCAAAAGAAGGAAAGATCCTTTATCAGCAATGATCTACTGTAGATGTACATGTACAATGTCGCTAGAAGTCATATAACAGACATGTATGAAGCAAAAGTGCCGCATGTATGTAACCAAGCTAATTTGAAATACCATTGACACCCTTTCAACAAAAGCATCAAATTATTAACTTGCAAACAACATGCAAAGTGGCAGTAGCTTGTACAACCACATGAACATGCTATTTATACTGGGGATCATCTGACTTGGAATTTCTGTGGGAAGTCCCCACCTCCCCACCCCTAATGACAACCCTGCCTTGTGAAGCAGAACTATCATGTGATTCTAAACTAACCTGTATTTCATTGGCGTGTCTCATTGCAAATGGCTGCAGTGGTTGCATGTGTTCCTCCTTGAAATGCGTGTTGACCACATGCTTGTTGGCCATGCTTTGTATCAGCTTTGCAATCTACAAGATTGTTCACAATTTTATTACCACTCAAAAACAAGTTAGTTGCAGAAAGGAATGTGTGCACTTCTAAGGGTTTTGCTCTAGAGGTGCCCGGTTACCCCATTGACTTACTTTTGCTAATGGGTGACCAGGAAATATTAGGTTTTGGACCAAACTGGGCGACCTAGATTTCAAGGGTTCAGAGATTATTGGGTGCCTAACTACTTTCTTACAGCACAGCCTTATTTCTGGTTTTCAAGTTAATGCGATTATATCAGGCCATCAACTTACCAAAGTTAAGTTTCTCCTTGCACACTGGCTGGGGGGGTTACTGACAAGCATGTAAGCTGGCAGGAAGACAATAGTAAATGAGATGTTACTTATAGATGTCTGCACAAAGCATTTTCCAGTAAAAATAGGTCACAAAACAAGGGCAAATTATAAAAAGGTAAGACATGGTTTGATGCTACTCTGGTTTGAAATTTGATGAATGTAACTTAAAAAGTTACAATTCACGACCCGTGGATTGGGTCGTGAATTGTAACTTTTTAAGTTACATTCATCAAATTTCAAACCAGAGTAGCATCAAACCATGTCTGATTGTCCACCTGGTTGCAGTGTGAACTTGAACATACCATAAAAAGGTAAGCAGGCAGAGAGGATAGAGAGAGGATTCAGCTTGCTTACTGCTTAACTTGTAAAATAAATAGTAAATAAATCATGTTTTTTCAAGCTTCATTCAGAAGTTCTGTGGCACAAAAATACATGTTAGTACTGGTCAGTAGAGTAGGAGATCATACCTTTTGGTGTGACAATGGCTGGATTTAAAAATCTTAGCAGGAAAAATCCTCCAATGAGAGAATTAATGTTTGTGTCCCCAACATCAGGGTACTTCTCCTACCAAGGGCAAAAATCAAAACAACAATTGATCTTAATACAATCGTGCCTGCATGCATACAGATTACTTGACGTATTTCTCGCTTTTTCCACTCTATGCTTTAAACATTTGCCAGTACTAGAACAATAAAACTGTTCAGATTTCTCTGGAAGAATAAGAAAGACAAGATAAAAAGGGTTGGCCTTTACCAAAACTACGAAAGGAGTGGGTTACGACTATGACAGACATAGACAGCATCATTAAACCACTAAGGTTAGCATGGATTTCAAGACTTTTTAAGTGGTGGACATCAGAACTGGAAATCCATCCCTGATCATTTCATTTCATTTTTTATAAATAAATAATTCATTTTAACATTAACCTTTACTAGGGTGACAATAGTACTGCACAGCCATCTGATACCATAAGGAACATCGAGAAGGGACTCAGTGATGGCCTTGACAAACTTTGTTGTCATGTTTATGATCTTAGTAATGCTTGGATTGTGTTAAGGAGTAATAAAAAATATTAGTTAAAATGCTCTGTGATTTAATAAATTGATTTCAAAGGGCATAAAGAAATATACCTCCTTCTGAAGACAGTTCTATGAAAACCCTATGATAAGCCTTTCCACAGCAAGCTTATTATAAATTTGCTATAATATTATTACAAAATTGCACAAGCTACAGCTGTATTAACTTGTCTGAATGTTTCATATTAACCAGAATGCACAATATTATATGTCAACAATAATATTGACATGAAAATATCTTTGTACTGTGTCTGAGACATGGGGACTGAGGCCACATGACAACAGTCTGTGGCTTTCAGCTTTATATTATTAATATATCTCAGTACATGTGCTGTGATTGCTCAATATGCTACTGTATAGCCCCATTATTTTCCAGAATGCCCTTCTAATCTCATATTGATCTTAATACTTCCTCTAATCTTATACTAAGATTAGAAGTATTACTTAATGTACCACAAAAAGGATATGTTCTCGTATTGTTGTTTGAACAGCATGGTCATCCATTGCCTAAAAAAAAGAAATTAAGTTATTATAACTACAGGGTTGTTCATAGAATGAAACATTTCGTCCTAAACCTAATGTGAGACAATAAGAATAATATATCAATAACTGTTTCACTCTGAGACTGCATAAAAATTAAATATTAAGTACTTGTACGTTGTAGCCAAAAGAAAAGCAAGAAAAGTTGACTGGAAACAGGGTTCACTCCTTCTGTCGCACAAAAAGTGTTTTCATTGGGCAAGCAAAACGTAAGGATGCATACAAAGGGAGATACAATACAGGATACCTAAGGGACACAGCAGGGTACAATGCAACGACTTTGACTCTCACCAGAATGGAACAATTGAATAAAAGACTCTACTGCACTAACAGAATCAGAAAAAAAACTTTTTTGCAAAATATACAGTAACAAGTCTTGGGACAAAGCCAAGGGAAACATTCAACATACTTGCTCCATCGTCACCTGCCCTGATGATTCTGCTGATTTGCCATAAATTTCAGAATATACCTGCAAATATATCAGCATATCATGGCTCGAACCTCCATGTATCCATGCAATCCATCCAGGGTCAAAATGACCCAATTTTATGCCAACCACAGGGTGGGTCAATTATCCCCATGCATTTTTCTGTTGCAGGTCAAAATGAAATTCAGATCAAAATGATTTCAACCTACATGTAGTTTGATCCGCATGAATTTCCTTTGTCTCCAAACCCTAACTATTCTTGACCATGAATAATAAAGGTTTGGAAACAACGGACAATCATTTTGACCTACAACGTAATTATAATTATTTTGCCTGTGGCTCCCCTTTCTCTTCAGCACCTCCTTCCTCTTTTCACCACTCTTTAGCTTGGTAAGTCTCATTATTTGTAATAACTACATATACTCGAGTGATCAATAACATTTATAACCATTGATAACATATCGGTACATGTATACTTATAAATACATTAAATATACATTAAATAAAGGTTATGTTAACAGTAATGACAAGGGCAATTTTCAGGACTTTGAGAACTACAGTAACTGTAATTAATTTTAAGGTGAACATTATACACGGTTTCACTCAATAAAGGTTAAACTGTGCTCTGAACATTTGGAATGAGATGAGTGTGAAAAGCAAAGTGTCAGTATTATTAATTAGGCACATCTGGGGAACTTTGCTATACAGCACGGTGTCAAAATGTGAATTGATAGTTTCCCACAGTAAGCTGTAGTACCATTATTATTTTGATAGTATACATACCTTTAGCGGATTGATTTCAAGCACTAAATCTGCCTCCTCAACAACCTCATTGACTAGTTCTCCGAGAGTTGATTTTAGGTAGTCCTGACCAGGAGCTCTCCTGAAATTGAAATCAACATACAGGCGTAACTATGAGCCCTTCTCACAGATATAAAGATTTGATGCCCTTGTTAGGAAACATTACTGAATGCTCCAAGATACACAAGATATGGGTGATCGACACTTATGTACATTTTACAAATGATTAAGAATTCAAGTAGTGTTTCAAAACCAGCCGTTGGTTGTCACATCAGATGGCAACTTTTAGATTACTTTCCCCTGGTTTAATTCTGAAATAAATTTAAAGCTTTTTCACAACAGTCAAGTGTCCACAAAAGGGTTCTTGAGTAAATAAACTTTAAAGTTTGCTGCATAATTGCTTAACCTCGCTCTGCTTTAAGATGTTGTTTGAACATTGCAAACAGGCTCAGACTGAGAGGTGGGCAGCAGCTTTCAATGGAAAGTACTCTATTTAAGATAACACATTCTGTCTTCACACACAAGGCAAAATAGCAGCAAAACAGCAGCTTGCGCGCTTGAACTTAAGGAGTGCTGTGTTATGGCTGGAGTTATGTAGAACCTAATAAAAATGTCAGTGTATTTTGGTATCTGAAATATCTCACTTTGCATCTCAAACTGCTGGAGAATGCATCTCCAAGAGTCTAGAATTTCACAATTTTCCAAGGGGTCTTTTTCGGACCTTGCACCTCCTACTCAACAAAGTGCAACTTCTACTTTCAACAGTTGTGAAAACACTGTTAAGTATAGCAGCCATCTTTAAATATATCTGTCCATCAAAAGCAAGTTCCTCCTGTCTTGTTTTCACATCTGGCTATCACATTCATGAAATCAATGTTATTTGGGTTGTGCAGTTTCATAGTTTAAGCACTTGGTCAGCAAATGTTAACAAAAATAAATTAATATCTAACAGGAATCTAAGGAACAAGCAAGTGAACAATGGAGTGAAATCAGAATCACATCAAGAACTAAATTAATATCTAACAGGAATCTAAAGAACAAGCAAGTGAACAAAGGAGTGAAATCAGAATCACACCAAGAACTCAGAAATGGTATATTAACCATTTCCCAATTGAAAAATTAAGTTCAAGTTTATGGTAGCATAAACTGTTGTTA
>OX419344.1:11936303-11983803 GCA_948470475.1 Galaxea fascicularis
GGGCTGCCATTTCAAAGTTTGTCGAGTTGCAACGCAATGTACTGAGATCTTTGTTTCAAAGTGATTGTCGAAAAAGTCGAAGTCTCAATTCGTTTCAAATGCGCATGTACGAATAATTAAATAAATTAAAATTTGGCCGAGTTGACCTGGTACCTAGAAAGCATATCAATGAGAAATATTGTGAAATTTCCAACTGGTGTCGTGGTGGTACAGTGGAAAAGAAGGCAGTCTAGAGACCGAGAGGTTGGTGGTTCAATTCCAGGTAAGTGGTACATTGCATGAAAAGGAAAAAGGTGAGTTATGGGGGGGGAATGGATGGTAATTGTAGGGGGGGTAGAAGAGAGGACTGGATGGGAATTGCAGGGGGGGTAGAAGAGAGGACTGGATGGGAGGGAGAGGATAAGAGGACCAAGTGGTCAGAGAGGGGGAAAGAAGAGGGGAGGGGAGGGCAAATTTCTTGCTTTTTTTTTTGTGTGTACTATTCTTTTTAGACCCCCCCAAAAAACCAGGCCCCTATTTTTGAAACTACACCCCATAAATAAAAGCCCTTTTTAGACAGTTGATAAATAACCTAGGTAAAAAAAAATTACCTAGTTTAAATATTATGAACTAGGTGGAAAATTTTAACCTGGGTTTAAAAAAATTTGACCTGAAAAAAATTCCAAACTACAACATATATATTGAATGCAGACTACGGTAACAAAACACAAAAGGCATTGTTTGGCATAAAGGGGGAACACCGCTCCACGATTGGCGTGACAGACAACTTCCGTAGCGTGACTAAAAGCCTAAACTTATCTCCCCGACGCATAAGAGGAACTGCGCTGGATCGGACAAGTTGTAGGCCAGCCAGCATCGTGCTATAGTGGAAACAGTGTAGGCAGTTAAAACTAGCTCAAGCCTTCTTGTCTCCCCAGCACTGCGAGCTGACTCCGCCAGCACGTGCTGGATCGGACAAAAACAAAGGCAGATAGAGAGCGAAACATAGCATAGCATGAAAAACAACAAAGCTTGGGGAAGTCGCTGCGAGACTTAACCGCCACTGATACGTGCGGAGCATGTATCCCCCCAAGCAAGAAGAGAATAGCAAGTCTACTGTAAGGAAACGATGGCCATACGAGGCACAGCAGATAATAAAACGTTACGAGGTGTACGTATATAAAGCTGGCAAAAGTCCAATGACCAACGGGCCTAGAACTTTAATTAGCCAGTCTGGCAAGCCTGCCGCAGCTGCTGTAGATGCGGCACCGATGCGAAAACTGTGCCCTTTGAGGGACTTGTAAGGTGGGCCCGCATGGCGAGCCGCATCCCTAAGAAGGTTAACAACAGTGGACCTAGTAAGCAAACGACCCGATTGGAAATAGAAGAGCGGCCCGGGCGGCCAAAAAATAATTACGCATGGGGGTAACTGCGCAAACCAGTGAAAGAGAGCATGCAATGACCAGCATGTGACCTTGACGATAGGTGTCCGCCTTAGAAGCCTTAAGAAGAATGGACATTTGCTGTGGGCTAGCCTGACTAGGTTGAAATGATACACAGTCGGCAGACAGTTCAAACTGGGGGCAGAACTGGAATATCCCTTTATATGTAAATTCACTACAACGGAGGAAGGCAAAGAAGGCTAAAGTGAATGCAGCCCAGATCATAGTGAAATCCCGCTCCCCAAGCCAGTCACAAAGAATTGGTTGGATTGCGGCTAGCACACCCAGTGTTACAGGTTGGCGAAGAATACGGGACCGCCCCTGGTAACGAAGGATAGCCCGTAGTACTTTTTGCAAGAGAAGTTTCACCTGGAGAGGATCACCGTAGCCACAGGAAATGTGTAAGTTACGAACCGCAGACAGATACAACTTTATAGTACTGTGCTTTACCGTCCTAGCTAGGTACGAGGCAAAATAGATAAGCGTTCCCTCAGAAGCAGGGAGGATGTCCCCTTCGGTTGAAATGAGTCTATTCATAAGACAGAATTGAATGAAGCGTTTTTCTCCGGAGCTGTATGTTCGGTTTGTGGTCCATGCTAGTCCCCACTTCGCGTATGTTTGGACTTCATCCCTTAGAGGGTCATTAGTAAAGGCGGGATGGTACAGGGGGTTTTCTCGGCCGTGGGAGCAGCTGACCGGAAACGGGTGTCCTGAAAGCATGAAAGGGCGTCAGCAATTTTGTTAGAAACCCCAGGTACATGACGCACACGCACAAAGAAATTATGCTTCATGGATACCAGGACAAGAAACCTAAGAAGGTCCATGATGCGAGGGACCTTTGAATGGCCCGAGTTTACGATGGCTACTACAGATTCATTATCGCACCAGAATTGGATACGTTTCCCGGAGAAGTGCGGAAACCAGATCGCAAATGCCACCACTATGGGGAAAAGTTCCTGCCATACGATGCTTATACCCCTCGCCTTATTCAACTGTAGGTGTGGGGGCCACTTACCCTGGAACCACTGACCATTGAAATAGCCCCCAAAGCCTATGGAGCCAGATGCATCAGTGTACAGTTCCAAATCTGGGGAAGGGGTAACCGTGGTGTCCAAAAAGAAAGAACGCCCATTCCACCCAGCGAGAAAAGCCTTCCACATTGTCAGATCTTTAAAGAATTCCCTGTTCAGCCGGATGTGGTGAAAGTGGCTGGGTACCCCCCTGGTAAGGTTAATCTTATGTTGTAAAAAGGTTCTCCCTGGTACTACCGCCTTACAGGCAAATTGCAAAGTACCGATAAGGGATTGTAGCTCAACCAGTCGCACAGAGCGGCGTTTGGCAAAGGAATGGAGTAGGTCTCGGGTGCGTTGGAGTTTGTCCTCGGGAAGCCTAGCCTCCATATGAGTGGTATCTAGCTCAATGCCCATGAACTCTAGCACTTGGGAGGGACCCAGGGTTTTGGAGGCGACAACGGGGGCATGGACAGACATGAAAAAAACGGAGTAGCATACTAAAACTAGTCAGGCATTGGAGGCGAGACGGTTCGGCTATGAAAAAAATCGTCAAGGATATGGAGAACACCCTGTAACCCGTAATTGTGCTTCAAAACCCATTCCAAGGCATCGGAGAGTTGATTAAAAAGGAAGGGGGCGGAACGGAGCCCGAAAGGGAGGTACATGTCCACGAAGTATTGGTTTTGCCAGTAGATACCTAGGAGGTGCCAGTCATCTGGGTGGATCGGGATAAGGCAAAAGGCGAATTTGAGATCAGTCTTCGCCATAAACGAGCCCGGACCTAGAGACTTTAGAATACGGATAGCATCATCCACCCGAACATACTGGAGGGCATAGGGGTCCTTCGGGATGTGATCGTTAATACTATCCCCCTCAGGGTAGGAAAGATGATAAATTGTATGCCAGTCAGAGGAGTGTTTCTTAGGGACCACGCCCAAAGGGTGGCATTGGAGATTGGGGAGAGGAGAGGAGAGAAAGGGCCCTGCGACACGCCCTAAACTAATTTCCTTGCGAAGATTTGACGTCACTATGTCAGGGTGCTGGTTAGCGGAGATCAGATTACGAGATACCCTGGGTTTGCGAGGACCAGTATAGCCGACATGTGTACCATACCTAAGACAATTAAGGAGAGTGTTCACGAAATTACGATCAGGGTGCGCCAAAAGTTCCCTCTCTAAAAAGTTTACATTAATAGGGGTAGTTACATCAGGGGAACAGTTCATAGCAAGAAGCTGAACTTTATCTCTTGCTGCAGTCCCTGGAACTGGTGGAGGTGTGGTGCCGTTGAGTGTTCTTTGTGACGCTGTTAGGGCAGTTGATGATGGAGTGGGTGGCGGACCGACAGCGGCGGCAGACGTGTGGGAACGGGCAGGCACTTGCGGTACACTCGGAGGTCCGGTTGAAACGGAAGCAGACAGGTCTATTGCAGGGCTGTGGTCTTGAAGGTTCTGCGCTGGGACAGTCGGTCTGGCTGTGGTAGGAGCTGGAGCAGACAAGACAGTGCGGTTTAGAAAGGCCAGAGAAGGTAACGGTCCAGAGTTCTAGGTCAACCTGGTCCCAGCTTACAGTGAGGTCGTAAGCGGCCCTATGGCGAAACTGTTCATCGTATGAAAGGAAAGCCAACCCCTTGAATTTGGTGGCCGCTCTGCTTATGATCTGTTGGTATTTAAGGAGTTCAAGAGACCACCAAGGGTACGATGAAACGAGAACCAACATGTAGGCGGTATAAGCATCCAACCATTTATGGAACGTGTCGATCACCGGCTTATGTTTACGCACCATTGACAAAGGCGAGGGGGAACCTGGGACCGAGTCATCTAGGCGAAGCTGGATTTCAGGAACCTGGGGCAGACTTAAGGAATCGGGGAGCAACAAGGTAAAATCTATGTACTCACCACATAAAATTTTGTCCTCCAAATTCCTGTCCAGAGGGCGATGGAGGCCCAGAGGAGTAGCTGCCCCCTGTCTACATGGTGCAGGAGTTGTCGTGGTGGACGTAACGGTTCCCGCGAAAGGCTCAGCGGACAAGAACGAGTGACTGTTGAAGGCTTGCTCCACGGACAAACGAACAGTGTCCTGTATGGCGGCCATTTGTGTATCTGAGAACAAGCCGGGCTGTTGACTGGGGAATGTGGTTTGGGAGGCTGGCACCCCGAACTGGGATAGGTCTATATCGTCTTCCTCAAGGCCGTCAACAGAACCGACCGACGAAGAATCGTCACTCGCGTCTTCAGGAACCCTGTTCGCTTGCGAAGTAGTGTCGCGATCCGACTTGGAAGATTTTCTCGCCGTCCATTTGGCCTTGGTCACCCGACTGGGCGCTGGCTGTGTGGATGGGCGAGGCAGTTGGACGGCTGCCTTCAAGCGGGAAAGCAGCTCGGCTTTGCTGCCAGTTATGGGAAGGTTGAGAGCCTGAAGGCGCAGGTGCAGAACCTCAGTCGAGAGTGAGGCAAGAGTTTCTGGACGGCTCTTGCAGGTGCTTGCAGCTTTAGAACTTCCACGTGGACGAGCCATAATCAACTTTAAACGGTAAAGGAGCTCCTTACAGTACACTAAAGAGCTTAGAGAGTGATACTTTGGACTTTGCTAGACCTTTTATACTTAGACAGGTGTCTACAACTAAACCAATGGTGATTTACGTACCATCGGATACAAGTAACTTGTGCAATGCTCAACGCGACATGAATGGGACTATTTGTTCCTTATAGCCATACAGAACGAAAGATATAAATGTGGCAGACAGTATTGCCACATAAATAGAGGATCTCTGTTGTATTTGTTAGGGTACTGAGGTCCATTCATGTCTCATTTGCATTACGTAGCGTTTACAAATATAACGTGACAGATAGCGAGTAATGCTCCATTAACTGCGTTTTACAATGATGTTGTAAAGCTTTATCAATGTACTTGACTATTTGTATTCTTCCTTGCAAAGCAATGATCCTTGCAGCCCATTTACAAGAGTCGATACTTTAAAATCCTTCAAAGTCTGACTCTGAGTTGGTAGTGAAATGGTCATGGCTCAAGGGTTTCATTAAGGTTTAGAGCAGAAAGGCAATCACTTTTCACAGGAGGGTAAATGTGTTTGGATTTAACATATTCATCACAAAAGATTACCTGGATGTGCTCATGACAGGCAGGCAAACTATGTTTACAGCCAGCCAATTTGCCCAGTGCCTGGCCCTTAATGAAACCCCTGATTACTTAATAAGCACACATGTAACCAAAGTATGGTAATTAACTAATACTTGCTTAACTCACCATCAATCTCCTTGAGAGAAACAATCCTTGTAAGTTGAGCCAGATAGGATGCCTCTGTTTGGAGAAGGAAAAACAGATTTCCATATTTCTGCAAAACAAAAACCAAAAAAATTAATAATCAGAAAAAAAAAAGGGGGGGATGATTGTACAGTCACTCATTTTCAATAGTTTTACTGCAAAATAATAACAACAACAACAATAATAAAAAGTATTATTATTATTATTATTATTATTATTATTATTATTATTATTAAATCTGGAACAGTCTCCCATTGCCTCTAAAAGAATTAAACAAAATTCAATTTAAATCCAAATTAGAGAAAGTTCTTCTAAAAATCCTTGAAACTGAGAATGACTATACTGAAATATCCCAAATTATTACATGCGTCCATACTGTATATTCAAATACTAAATAAGCAACTTATCACTATGTCACCATCTTGTACTATACTATATTTCATTTTATGTACCTGTTATTTCTCTTCTAAACACTAGAGTGTGTCTAGATGTTTATAATATTATAACTTAATATGTATTTAATCACTGTTTAAGTTCTTTTTCTAACCTGTGGGCTCAAGCATTTTGTGTTTCTTAGGTATAAAATCCCTAAAATTCTTGATGTTGTTGTTGTTCTTATTATTATAATAATAATATTATTATTATTATTATTAAAAATAATTAATAACAAGAGAATGACAACAATAAACAAGAAGAAGGAGAAGGAGGAGTAAGAACAGTTTATACAAGCTCTTGCTTCCTAGTGAAAAAAAATTAACTACTAGTTAATATGGTTCACCTAGCTATCTGAATCATAGGCTACAATTTATTTATAATACTGCTACTTGCATCATCTCATGTATGTGCTAATACAGTACTGTGCAAAAGTAATGAGAGCGAATTTTGACGAATTTCAAGACATTTCGTCACTTTTCGACGAAAACCAGCATTTTTTTGAACGAAATGAAATATCGCCGAACTTTCGACGAATTTTCTTGACACTTTCAAAATTTCGAAATTGTATGTGAATGTTCCAGCGAAAATTCGAACAACAATTCGAGAAGATTCGCGAAATTTCGAAGGAAATGTTTCGAAATTTCGAAGAATGCTCAAAGCGTATTTCGAAGTTTCGAAGAGTGCAGCGAATTTTCGAGGCTGAGGTAAGTTCATTGTACAGTGTAAGAAGGCTTTTGCTTCCTTCGATCAACCCTTTGCATAAACAATTCTATTTGTTGTCATTACGATTCAGTCAGATTCAGATTCAGATTCTTTATTTAGTCCTTGACGGTTAGTCTTGTCTAAAAACAAATGGGCAGTTACTCTGCTGAAGCAGAGTGCGGGTAAAATCTCTCTAGCTCATTTTGAATCGCTCTTCAGTCGTGGTGTAAATAAACCAACAAAGCGCGTTTAGTTCCGAGTTATGTATGTTACTGCAATTATAATGTACAGCGTATTTTTAGCGACAGTTCACTGCTTCGAAAATTCGAAGAAACGAAAGTTCATTTCTTTGAAATTTCGAAAGCAAGGAAAGTTCATTACTTCGAAATTTCGAAAGAGTTCGCAGCAACGAAAGTTCGCTACCTCGAAATTTCAAAAGAATTCGCATCATTTCACCGCATTTTCTTCGAAATATCGCATTGAGCGATGCGAAATACAGCGCGAAATTTCGACGATATGTCGGCTAAAATTCGCAAGAACAATAGACGAAATTCGTCGAAATTCGCTCTCATTACTTTTGCACAGTACTGTAGGAACACATTACTGTACACCAGTTCCTATATGGCTACCTGTATAATATTGCATTACTTTTAAAATGTTTTTATTAGTCTATAACAGGATTTGTTGTTGATGATATTTAGCCATTTCTTATTCTGTTGGATTTCAAATACTGTATTACGTTTTTTATTGCTATTATTACATACTAAAATAATTGTAAAGCATTATAAGCAGTTAGTGTAATTATAGCACTTTATAAAATGTTGGAAGAGTTACGCGCCCTGTGATTGGTCAAATTGAGTTCATTACATCCCGATAAAGCACGCGCTCTACGTCACACGCGTGCACTGTTGAGTTATAATGCACGCTGCCTACATCACAAGCTCGTGCCCGAGCAAATAGGTATGAAAGCTCGCTTAAATCTCCGGGACATTTTATAAAAGAAATAAAAAACTTGTTCCTCGTACATTGTTGAGTTATATAAGCACTTGGGAATTTTTAAGACTCGAGAAGTGCCTTCGGCTCGTGCTTCTCTAGGCACTTCTCTCGTGTTCTTAAAAATTCCAGCGTGCTTATATAACTCAACAATGCACTCGGCACATTTTTTATTACTTTAATATAAATTATTAAATATTATTATTATTTTTAGATATTATTATTATTATCATCATCATCTTCATCACAACAAAATCAGTGAAAATGAAAATTACTTAAATTTAATTGAATTACTTCATGTACATGATAGTTTGAGGAAAGAACTATTATAAATAATTTTGCATGTTCTAAAGTATGTGACCCAATGCTTACCCAGCCCCAATACCCTACAGCTGGTGCAGGGCTGTGCTCTAGTGGTGCCCGGTTGACCCTGGCAACTTACTTTTGCCATTGGGCGATCAGGAAATATTAGTTTTTGCACCAAACTTATATGCTGGGCGCCCTGGATTTCAAGAGTTTAGAGGTTTGGGCGCCCAACAACTTTTCTTAGAGCACAGCCTTGTGGTGCATGTGACCATTTTGGTCACCATAAAAAACAGCAAAAAAAATTTCTTGATGGGAGTTCCCATTTTGTCAAGTATGCCAGTATTGACGGACTGGAAGAGATACACGTACATGTAGAGGTCGGGCTCAGATTCTATGGTTTTTCTTTTGTGTGAATAGTGCAACTACGTAACTGTACTAAGAAATTTTATTTTTCAACTTTAATTTGTAGATTTAAGTACACACAAGATTACTGAGCTTGGATTTCCTGAGCAAAGATAAACAAAAGAATATACCTCTTGTTGGTTATCATCACTATGTGAAACTTCTGCAAGTAAGGAAAAATAGCAGCATTACGTCGTACTGTATTCAGGATAAACATCATCATCATCATCATAACAATGTTACAGATCAACATGGCAAATTATATTGTTACACACAGTTGGACCCTCAATACAACTTAGGAGTGGATGTTTTTCAGTTTCATGCTTAAGGCCTTCTAAAGGGTAAAACCAACAAGCGACATGATCCTGAAAACTGATAACATGCATGGGGTTTTCTAAATAGCAACAAGCAACTTGAAATTGTGCCATAAAACTTCAACAACAACAAGAGAAGAACTAAATTCAGACAGAGATGCATAATATAACATGCACAAATAAAATTCACTGAACTTGTTTATAACTCATCACTTATGTTGATTACTCTATCTGCATGAGGATACATGTCACATTGCTGTATCATGTAGGCTTTGTAACTAGAAACTATCACATTGCTGTATAATGAATTTTGCATGGCAGACAATGGCTGGCATTGTCAAAAGTTGCATGAGTCCAAAGTTTCTGCATCCACTGTGGACACTGTCTGGTCCTTAGCCAAACCCATGACCTCTATGGTTCTGGTATTAAAAGCACTCTACCAAGCTAACAAGCCAACTGGAAGCTGGTTTACTTTACAAACCAGCAAAAAAGCCTGCTCCTGGTTGGCTTATAAGAGCACTGTACCAGTATCTCAGATCTAGAGGTCCTGCAGAAGCCTAAATCTTTTTCAGGCTTTTATTTCACTACTGCTTTAAGTAGTGCTAACAACTGCACGATGATCACTCACATCTTCATTTCTCAAACAAATTTCTTATTGCTAGACTCAACTAAACCCACTCATTCAATTTAGTTTGATTGACTTTAATTAAGTTTGCTTAAGTTTGGTTACCAAACAGTTTGTATAGTTACATCGGGTATGACCCAGACAGAGGGTACCAGCCATCCTTTTTTTTTTTTTTTTTTTTTTTTTGATATAATTCTTTATTAAAACAAATTGATATTAATACAGTAAATTATTAAATTACCTACATGATTATAATGTTACAACTAATATAACTAGTGTTACTAATACTAATAATATAATACAACAAATTAACACTAATATTATTATTATTACAACATTCAAAACAGACTAGAAATGTTTACAAAGTATAATGTAAATAATATAGTAATTACATACAGAAAGTAGATGCATATTAAAACCTTTGAAATAGTTAAGCATTTACAAGAGGCGACACTATCCATTTAGCTTCAAAGAGATCCTTTGTTTTTTTACTATGCAGACTAATATATTTCTCCGTTTCATATTTTACAGCAATTTTCTTTTTAAATCCGTGTATATTCGGAAGAATTTGACTTCTTCTACAATCCCACAAGTACAATTTCCCAATCATAATTAGATAGTTTAGAAGCTTAACAGAAGGGGAGTTTTGTCGAATTATTCCAACTAAAATATCTTGTAACGAAAGTCTAATGTTTTCCTTTAAAAGTTGGTGCCAGAATATTTCGAAGTCACGCCAAAAATCTATCGAGAAAGGACAGAGATATAGGAAGTGATATAGCGTTTCTGGTTCAGATGAACAAAAAGAACACAAGTCATTCAATTTAAAGCCAATTTTGTAAAGTTTAGCATTAGTATAGAGAATGGAGTTAAGAATTTTGTATTGAAATGCCTTAACATATGTTTCAAGAGCCACACTTTGCGGGATCATAAAAATCTGTTTAACTTCCTCGAGTGTGAAATGAAATTCATTTTGCAACTTGTTTACAATAGTTGGAAAGAGAGCCTTTCTGCTTACAAGTAAAGTATAATAGTCTTTAGATTTCTTCTTAGTAACATCAAATATATTATCGTCAATTTTTAGAGAAAATTCATCTGTTGTTAATTTATGAGTACAATTTTTTAAAATGGAAGGAATGGAGTGCCGAAGACCTGCCCAAACTAAAAAGTTAGTTTTAGAAATCCTGTTAGAAACTAAGGAAAAGGAATCTTTGTTATTTAAGTCAAAGAATAGATCACTGATATGAACTACACCAGCTTCGAAATAGCTTTTATAATAAACTGTTTTATTGTTAATGAGTATTTGTTTGTTATTCCAAAGAATATAACGCCAGTCTTTTTCTGAAGAGAACGTATCTCTAAATTCTGACCACCACTGCAGTAATTCTAGATAGAACAGAGAAATATTCAGTGGAAGGATATTAACATCATAATTGCAATGAAACAAGAAAAGGCCGCCAAAGCGTTCTAGACGATGTGTCAAATACCTTTTCCAGGTGCCATCATTTGAGCTAGCTATTCTTTTTAGCCATGCCAACCGAAGCGATATTATCATGCTATCAAAATCAATCATCTTTAATCCTCCGTTGGAGTATTCATTTATCGCCGATTTGCGTATGACTTTATCAGGGCCATTCCATAAGAATTGAAATAATAACTGGTTTAACTGACTTACAAATTCCTTTGGGGTAGGTAATAAAGATGACACATAAACAAATTTCGGAATTAATAGAGATTTGATAAGTGTAATTTTGCCATAAATAGAAAGTCCTCTGGAGGACCAAATTCTAGTCAGGTTTTTAATACTGTCTAATCTTTCTATGAAATTCTTTTCAAGAAGCAATTTTTGATCATATGTGTAATAAATTCCTAAAGCTTTTATAGGTTCGTTAGGCCATTTAATTCCAAAAGGCTGAGCTTTACAGTTCCTTGAAGAGCCTATCCACATAGCTTCCGTTTTGGAACAATTAATCTTTAAGCCAGAGACAATCTTGAAATCATCTAACAACCTAAAAAGAGCAGTAGCAGAGCTTGTGTCGGCAAGTATTGCTGTCGTGTCATCTGCGTATTGAAGAATTTTTGTCTCCTCATTCCCAATAGAGATACCTTTGATATCTCTATTTTGTCGAATCGCAATTGCTAATGTTTCTATAGTAACTACAAAGAGGTAAGGAGAGAGCGGGTCCCCCTGCCGTACCCCACGTTCAAGATTAAAGTATTCAGATGAAAGTCCGTTGTTTATCACACAGCTTTGTATTTTTCTGTAGAACGTTTGGACCCAATGGATAAAATTAGGGCCAAAATTGAAGGATTTCAAACAATAGAGAAGAAATTCCCATTCTACGCTATCAAATGCCTTTTCAAAATCGATAAATATCATTAGTCCCGGAATACTTTCTTTTACAGTGAAATCCATAATATCGAAAACTGATCTAATTGTTTCGCCGATATATCGGTCAGGTACCAGCCATCCTGCCATCTCTGTAATTTTGACTGCATTGGCAGGTTCCCGTTTATCTTTAAGAATACAGGCATGTTAAGTGTTATGGAGAACAACTGTGAATGCTAAGTTTCCGATAATTTCTAGAATGTTAAGTCACGCAATGTTTGTACCAGAACATTCACACTAAGGAACAATTTAGAACATTCTACTAAATGAAGTCATTATGATGTAATGCTACATACATGTAAATGTGACCCTCCACAGGAAAACAGCCACAAAGGTGAACACACACACATGGCATGGTAACTACACGCCTGCACGATTCTGGCACGACACGGGTATCGTGCGTATATTCATACAACCACAATGCAACATGAAGTAATGTGTTTATGGCCTTTGTTTGCATGTTGCTAACACGGTAGAGCTTTGTATTTTTAGCATGATAGATTAACACGGTATTAACACGGTAATGTCTTTGTTAACACACTGGACTTCTGACAGGTTCCATCAACTAACTGGATTACAATGCAAGGCCGAGAATCCGTTTGCTCTTGCCATTAAAGCCAGTAACTGCAGTACTGTGGAGCACAAATGTAATGCCTCTAATTTATACCTAAGCTTATTCTCATTGTTGATTCATCATACTTTTCAGGTTCCAATGGAGCTTGATCGAGTTTGTTTTCACTCAGAGGCGCAACCACTCAGTTGTGGAGTTATCCAATCAAACAGCTTTAGTCATATGTTCAGAAACGTTCTATAGGTCTGATCAAATGGCTACTGAACAGCCTGGCAACACAAGTTGAAAATAAATAGCCTGAGTACCAGGGTTTTCTCAGGACGGACTGATTTCTTGCATTAAACATTCTTTTCACCACTGAGTTACCGGTATTTGATATATGAAAATGCCTATGTGTAAACAAAATGCCGCGATAACAACAGCGAACCCGGACAGAAATGATTACAATCCATCAATCCTACTTTGTTTTTCGAATTCAATTGCCCTGGAAAAGCAAAGCGCTTCAAAAAGCTTACCTTTTATGGTAGTCACATTAAAAATTTCTTTGGCAGGTTTGTTGACACGCTTCGTCTCTTATTTTGGTGGTTTCAGTCGTTTTTTTCCACGTGTGTAAAACAAGCGAAGATTGAAACTCAAATGCAAACTAAAACATTGATCTTCAAAACAACAATTCATTCCTGGAATGAGTAATCTGAACAAATGTCTCATAATTCGTGGTAACAAAAGATCAGGGAAAATGTTTGCTTTTGACGACATGCATAATTATTACATGCTTGCTTTTAATAGCTGGACCCCAGCTTTCTCTTCTCTGGCAAGGAATCTAGTTTGTATCTGTGGGCAACCTTTGTCTTCAGCGTGTGAAAGAAAACAATAACTCGGACACTAATGAGGAAACTGACTTACACACAGCCAGTGTTGAGACACTCTTCTTTTGTTTTAACATGTGACTGTGCCGTGTGCATGCGTTCACCTTAGTGACTGTTTTCCAAAAAACTACAGTAACTACAATTTATATTTTTTTCATAAAAAAAACAAAGAGCAGTTTAAACCATCAGAATAATTAAGGGCCATCTGTCAGCTTGATCCGAGGACATTTATATACATAAGACAATGGTTTGACATTAAACATTGACATAAACTATAAAAATATTTTAATGTCAAATGAATGAAGGGATTGACTGTTGGCCTGCAAAACTAAATGAGAAAACTCTATGGTATAAGCCACTTGCCCATAATCTGCATAGCTCATGTTACATGCATCAATACAGGATACCCAGACAATGATGTAATTTCTGTAACTGATAATAATTTGGGTATGAAGCTAAACTTTCGTCATCTCTCCTTTTATCACTATTGACTAATAATCAAATGTTGGTATTCTTTTTTTATCATAGCTGTCCAAGGAAGGCTTAATTTCTGCCAGCTCTAACTTAACCTCTGGTCTACATTTAATTTTGGCTCATTTCATAAACAAAGGCTGGATCAAGAGGGAGATTTGCATGTGAATAGTGTGTATTGTTATCTGTCTCGTTCTTCAAACGATGCCGCTACAAGAAGACAATAGTGGTCAGAAGTGGCTGGGTATACTGAAGTTGCTCCTTTAAGTGCCCAAATTCAAAGCTTATAAAACTATTAAAAATTTGAGCCCCCATATGGTGAAACTGAAAACTAGTCAGCTTCAGTCCATTCTGCCATGAGCTGTTTTGAAAATAACAAGAACACTTTCTCCAAACTTAATTTTGAACAGGTAGGCACATCTGTACACGTAACGAGGAAATCTATCATTTTTCTGCCATTATTCCCCCGGGACATCTCACCAAACAAGAGTGTTTGGCATGCGCGTCTAATGACGAGTGACAAGTTACTTTAAGCAGCTGCCTTCCAGAGAGAATAACACATTTCCACAGACATATTGTATAGAAAAACGAATAGAGGATGTAATAAATTGCCTGTGCGAAAATAAGACGTCAGGCAGGAATGGAACATGGAAAGAGATTTTAACTTTTTTGACGATCATGCAAAATGAAATTTATTAAAAGATGCTCGGCTTTTTAGATTTTACTCACAAAACTAATCAGCTTCCTTGGAAAGCGGGAAAAATACCCATGTAAGTTCATGTTAGTTGTTGCTGTATCAAGGTTAAATAATAGCTTTTCCCGCAGGGAGAGGAAATTCACTACATTCTTTTTCATATTACAAAACGGATGAACATCGAATACAGCGACATCGCTGGCTTATTTTTATTTTGTGAAGTCAACGATCACCCCTTAATCAAGTAAGCTAATGCTAAATCGCATGAAAACCTTCTGGAATTACGGAACAGATTAGGTTCTGTGTGCCAAGAGTTCAGAGAGTTCGACTAAATTTTAATACCAAGTCACGAATCCCCTTGTAAGGAACACAAGCTCAATACTCATCAAAATAAAATATTCATGCAAAGATTAACGGTGTATAATATCACCTTACCATGTTTTCTTTCTAAGTCGATAAAATTTTCAGATGATTCCTGAGATAAAAGAAAAACAAGAAAAATATTAGTTGGGTAATATCGAACTACAATTACGTTGCGCACGTTCGTTCATGTTATGGATGGCAAGAAAAGCTGAGTAAAAGCGCAGCATTTTACCTCTACGGCCTTCTTGTAGGCTATTAGAAGGCCAATACGCTGATCGAAGAGTCGAACCTCCTTTTCCAATTCATAGTTGGTTTTGCTTAGTTCTGAAATCTGGTCTTTGAGAGCTTTTATCTGCCTGCCAACTGAGAGAAAATGTAAAGTACATCAGCAGTAAACTCGCACGTGCGAAATTTTAGCAACAAGAAACTCCCAGCTCTATACGCCACCAAAGAAGTGTGATTGAATCCAATAATTTCCCCATACATGCAGTGTGTTGAGGCTTTTCCTCTTCCAACAACTTCGTAAGATCGTCCAGGGCAGCCATGACAAAGTGGATAACTCCAATATTCAACTGAGCCTTTTCAAGGCCGTTTGTGAAATGAGCACGCGGTATAATCGTCGAAGTTAAGGTTCACGCGCCGAAACGACCCCAAATTACCCCGCATCGTTGATAATTCAGGATCAAATCTTCTGGTATTTTATCGACGACATCACCTCGAGATCAGTTCCTATAAAAAATGCTTCAATTACACAAAATGCGGTCGGAAACACTCTCTTCCGACCATCACATACATCGCTACAATCCGACAGGATGTTCACATGGTTCGTTTCTGTTTTGGCACATGACTAGATTCTGAACTCTGATTGGATGAATGGCATCTTTTTTGACAGCTCCGTAAAATTTACCACTTCCTGTTAATTGGCTCGGGGGCGGGAAAAAATTCCTACACATGTCAGAATTCAGGGGTGTTATGCACTTGTTGCATGCATTACGGAAAAACGTAATCTGTAATCACCTATTTCCAAAAATACTACTGTATGGTACACAAAATAGTCGAAACAAGAGATGTCTCAAGTTGTTACGTCATACGATTTTTATTTTCACTTTTGCTTTGTTTTGTTTTGGCCAGTTAAGAGCCTTCAGCAGAATGACTGCTTCAGTTTCAGTTGATGAGTTCTATAAAAACGGCGTTTTATGTCCAATATAAACATAAGATTAAAATTTCCAAACGGGAATCTAACATAACAGTTATAGCGGCGAACTTAATTACAGTCAAATGTTGAACTTAATTCCGCTGAAAATAAACAAACATGATAACGCAAGTGGTACGTAGTTCGGCTCATGAATGTGAATATCGGCGTTTGCCGTGTGACCGAAAGTCAATCTTCAGCCGCGAAATGAAATCAGTCGAACTTAATTAAGTCAAAAGCCGTATTTCATGTGGACATAATGGGCTGTTGAGGTTGAGTCACGGTTCATGCTGGTAAGGCACGGCGTTCGTCCCAGGCCAGAAGGGGCGCTGGGAAAGAAGAACAAGTTTCAAGATCACGAATTCAAGTACAGTAACACCTAGACGGCAAACATTAAACAAGGTCAGATACCAGTTCGTTGTATTTTTTTACGTTCACGTTTGCCACCATGGGTCTTGTTGTTCGACTCTTTTTAGTTATCAAAGGTGTTAAAACTTTTCGGTTTTAAAATTTCACTCTCCATTTTTATTTGATCAATTAAAAGAGATGCATTTCCTTGGATTTCTTGGACTTTGTTGGCATAATCTGCTCCTCGAGGTGGTGAACCTCATTTGAGAGTTATTAACCGAATTTTTCTTTAAACTTCCGAGTGCTTTGAACTGTCACGTCGTATTTGCCAATATAATTTCCACATTGCATCTTCCCAATGTTGGTTGTTTCTGTACGTTAAGTTTCGTGGGCACGCCTCAACAATGGTCTTCCTTCCTAAACTAATTTTCACATTCATTCCCCAAGCATTTTTTTCTCAAGCCGTTGACAGCTTGCCAATTGGAACGATCACACCGTCAGCACAGAGGAATATTGAACAGCCAAGGAGGAAAAACTATTTCCGCAACACCTTGAACACTTACTGAGATTGGACAGAACTCTTGAGGCCACAAAGTGAAGGCATGGGAAGTCACGGTCTTCCAAGTAGCATGTCAAAAGCCAATTATGCAAATAATTATGGGAAGATTTTCTCACGGCGATTTGAAGAATGAAAATGTACACTAAAATAAGAAAGAAAGGAACCTGGGTAAGAAAATAACTTTTCCACCCACTTGTAAACACACCAGTACTACAATTACAAGATTGGCTCGATATGTTATGACTTTAAGTGGAGATTAACCTATACGGTTATCATATACCTTCAGATTGGCAATTTTCTTCAAATTTGGATTTTTCGGTTAAAGTAATCAGGATCGAAATGGGATCTCTAATGGAAAACAAAACTATTGAAAAAAAATTAAATATTGGTGGAGAAATGGCGGTTTCACGTTTTGGCCGGAAGTAAGAATTTTCCGTTTGATTCACATTCTTAGCGCTGTTTTCTCGAATCAATTTTTTATGCACATAACAGTGTCAAGCCCGAGGAGGGGGGGGGGGGGTTGGGCATAGGGTGGGGATTTTGACATTTCCTCAAAAAAAATTATCAAAATCCCCACCCTCGGGCAAAAAATAATTGTCAAAAGTATCAAAATCCCCTTCAGTCCTTGTTGCACAAAAGAGGAAAACAATAAAATTCCCCACCCTGGGGCCATGATGTTCGATCAAAATCCCTACCCTGGGGATATATGTGACAGTCAAATCCCCGTGGGTTGCCCGACCCCCCCCCCTCGGGCTTGACACTGATAGGTGCATTATACTTGAAGAGCACACTTTAAAGACCTAAAACTCAAAGGGAGTTTGTTCGTTTGCCCTCAAATTGGGACAGTGTCAAGATTAACATATGAACGACAAAGCAGTTTCCGCGAATTTTTTATTTCGAAATATTTTTCTCTGAGAGCGATTTTTGTGCGATCGATCACTTCACATTTTTTAATGCTATTTCAAAAATATGCTATAAATTTTCACTGTAATGAGTATTACAAAACACAGACCCCCTTTTTCAGTGCTGTGGGTCCGGAAACTGAGGAATAAATTAAATTAGCGAAAGATAAAATTTGCTTTGACTTGTAGCTTTAAGTAAGGTGATTCGGGCGCTCGCATTTAGAGGTGGTGAACAATTCATTTTATTTCAAAATTCTTGGTATAGTTTGATAGCCAGCTCTATGAGCTTTAATTTGATATAGGGATTTAGGTGTCTACAGGTTAAACCGGGGGCGCTCCATCGCTTGGACGCGAGACACCCCTGAAGGTATACGGTAACTTAAAACTCGCCTGGGCGAGGTTTAAATACAGCCACAACACTCCCACTTGATTGGCTGTTTGTTCAGCAGGCAGTGACGTCACTGATCCGTCTTATCGCAGGAAATGCTTAAGCGCTAATTTGAAAGTTTCCGTTCGATTAATCAAGCTAAATCCATTCTAGTTTTTGCGTCTCTTTCTTTGTGTGTTTATTCAGTTATTTCTGTACTTTCCTTTTCACCTTTTGGGTCATAAATTGGTACTATATGTAACATGCCATGAAACAACCATCAGGAATAATGCATTACACCAACCAGAACGCTCCGTAGTTCGATGGAAATTTCAGTAAATCTCCGTTGAATAAATATTTAAAATAATTACGAACACTTTTTCAGTGCGGACAACCCGTGCGCGTGTCAAAAAGTGAAACAAAATTAAATGCTAGTACTTTTACGGATGTTTATCATGTACCTTCTTTTTCACTTTCTATGGCTACTTCACATCCGTTTTCAAGTACATTCTGTAAGAAATGAACTGTTGTCTCAGCCTTGCTGGTTTCAATTTCTTACTCAAGGTGTGGCTTGGTTGACAGCCATTTGGAAGCTCAGTTGACTATTTCAATCCCTGATATCAATACACAAAATCTCCTCATTGTCCTTCATACAGTTTCTATAGATCTAAGTTGGAGAATTCGTTGAAAAATCAAGAAATTATTATTTGGTGATCATTTTCTTCAATCTCATGACCTGTGTACATGATCATGTGACGACGCTGTAAGGAGAAATTATATCGTGGTCAAGGTGAGGGTTAACTTTGTTGTTCAATGGGGTACGATGAGGCATGTTGGATTATGGGTACGAAAACGAAAACCGGTCACGTTCAGGATCCTGACACCACAGTGGCTTGTCGCAAGCGCTGATAACAAGTGCACCTGGGGAAGATTAAACTGAAAATATAAAGAAGCCACGGAACGAAAGGTAGTTGGAGATAAATTAAAATGAGAAGTTTCTTTGACCAAATTTACCGGCTGCTTGTGTTAGCTTACAGTCTTCAGCTTTTAATGAAATTAAATTCCATTGCCGACTAGGAACGAAGGCAGATTCGATATTAGCCTCCTAAGGAGGCTTTCTTTTGGCTCGTCATGCAATGATTGCATGACGAGCCAAAAGAAAGCCTCCTTAGGAGGCTAATATCGAATCTGCCTTCGTTCCTAGTCGGCAACTGAAATGGCTCCTTTATACGTTATTACAAGTCAGACAATATCGAATATCCTCCCCGAACGAACGAAAGTTTCGTTCGTTCGGGGAGGATATTCGATATTGTCTGACTTGTAATAACGTATAAAGGAGCCATTTCAGTTGCGAACATTATTTCAACAAGAAAATGTATTTGATACTGCAAAACCGACGAATAAGTCAATACCGACTAAGACACTCGAGGGCTGCAAGAAATTGAGTAATGGGCGCCGACCGTAAATTGATTATTTAACGTCAATTCTGAGTGCATTCGGAAAGCCGGGGTCTTTGCAAACGAAATAATTAAATTCTTGCCATATACCCAATTTGTTGGCCTTTGCCGTAAAATAGTTCTTTCCAGGGATATAACCAATTTATCACAAAGTGGTATTTTGATAAAACCATTTTCGTACGGAAATTAAGTCTGTATTTCATATAAACAGTTGCTAGCCAGTGCCAAAAAAGTGGTTAAGACAAAATTTACTGACAACTTGTGAGTGAGGTGTCCTATGCAACAAATTATAAAGATCTAGAGGCGAAAAAGAAGAGTTTTACAGTTGTGAATCTGTATGAATTTTTTCCAGTTTGGATCAAGTTATCCCAGCTAGTAAGGCCATCAGACGGTTTTCCCTGTTATTGCGATTATTGGCAGCTTGCCCCATTATGATCGGGTGATTTTTTGTAGATACCCTGCAGGAGGCAATTTGTCTTTTTTTTGTTTTCGCTCTTTGTATTTTTCCCGGGTTTACTTTCATCAGCTTTATTTTAACCCTTCTTACAGTCTTTCCAACCATGCAGAAGGCACTGACATTCGACAATATCTGCCATTTTATAGTAGTCGATGAGTTCAGTATTCCACTTCTAACAGTTGACATGTTCGGTTTGTGGTCAGACGCCTTCTTCCGTTCTTAGAGAAATCTGTTATTGCAAAGTTTTATCGATGAGAATATGCGAATTCCGCATCCACTCAGGAATAATTGCCTTATTTGAGCTGTCTTTTGTCATGCTCTGTGATGTCGAGGATATCTACAAACAGTTGGACAGACATCAGACACTGCACTTTAATTGATCAACAGTTGAGCTGTTTGACTTGCGGTTAGCCATCATCTTCCGTTCTCAAAGTGTACGGTTTTATCGCAATAACAATCATGCCGCTTTCACGGAAAGTGGTTTATCGGTTGAAATTTTAAAGCCAAACGCCACCATACAGTCTAGGATTGTTCTTCGTTAATATCCCAAGGATGGCATCATTATACAAGATAGGGAAAGGGGTGGGTGGGTGGGTGTTGGGACGGTGATTACTCTTGATCAGTAGGTGTGTCTCCCCTCCACTGTCTGTGACTTGAGTTGAAATGAAATACACTGTTCATTGTATCATTGCAATGGAAGGTGCAAAAATTGTCGAGGATTTTGGATACGAGAACCCGATCTGTGGTCACTCTACCCCGGTAGAGGTACTCCTCGGAATTTTTGGTAGGGGTGTGCCGCCCCGTTCTCCAAATCCTGGCCTCTAAAATCCACACCCGTTTTCAGACCTGGCCTGGTCAGTTCCAAATTTTTCCAACTGGCTTTGTTGTAGTGTAATTGAACCTGCCATCAGTACCAAAGTCAAGAATTGGTCGAATGACATATTTTGATCACTTGACTAATTTCTCTATTACACAGTTGAAAAGACAAAAACGTCTCCGTATAAGCTCTGGTGGTTCCCATGAAAACCATATTCGATTTAGAACCAAAATGGTCAAAATCTATACCCGTTTTCAGACCAAAACGGCTCAGAAACCACACCTTTTTGGGCGGCACATACCTATATTGCTAATAAGGGGAGTACCCCCCGGCACTTCACCCTCTGTGGCATGTGGACTTAGTTAAAAACTAAGTTCGTTTGGGCGACACCACCTCCCCTCTTCCCCGATGGTTAATATTTTAAAATATCTCCAGGTTTTATCATATTGCCAAGCAAGTTTGCTGAATTGTCTAAAAACATACGCGCCTGCAGCGGCTGAAAAATAGCACTTGATTCGTAACAACTCTTTATTGAAGCATCTGATTCGTTCGATATCAGTTTAATTGAAATGGGAGTAGCTACTGACGAAACATAATGAAAGGGAATATCCTTTACAAATTATCTGTGGTTAAAATGAGACCACACATGTTCACAGTTCATGAGGATTTCTGTTTTTGGATCGTCTGAGTAATTATCAAGCTATTATCGAACAATGATGACCCAGCGTGGGATAGGTTATCTGGGCAGTAACAGCTTTCAAGTAAATACCGCTAAAGTTTCTTATTTTAGTGCTGAGGAGATTAGAGTTTGAAATCTTATTTATTCGTCGAATTTAGCACGCAACACCCAGTTTTCTTAAATCAGGCCATGCGCATGCGCCTGTATATAATCCGTTTTCCTTGCCAACGGATGGAAAACTACGATCAACATCTCCGAAAAACGAAGTAGCAGCGGGTTTACGAAAACGCCCACCAAGAATTTGCCGAAGGAGCGGGAAACCCGACCCGTGATGACGGAAAACGGAGGGTTAAAATATCACCAACGTCATGTCATAAACAGAATTAAGCATGATATAATTAGGGGAAAATGATATCACTCGAGCATAAACGTTCTATCAGTTTCTAATAATTATTTCGTGCTTCAAAATATAATATCTGAATGGGTTACATTTCGGCCAAACTTGTGGCATTAGGCGTGATACTAAACGTTCGAGAAAAGTCTGGCAGAGTAAATGCATCATTATTTATATAGTTGTTTTCGAATTCTTAGAACTGACGAGACTGAGCACGCTGTAAAAACTCGAAGAGGACGAAATATTTTAATCCGTTCATCATAAGTAAACTATAGAAAGTGCAAGGGGTATTATTATGAAATGACATTCCTACCAAAAAAAGACTTTTCTCCGATAGGAAATTTGACGACCAGTCCGCATTCTTGTCTTGAGCTATGATCGTCTTGGCCTGTTCTGTATCAAATTATTCTGCTCAAGCTAGCGCTGTTTTTGCCGAACGACCGCTGAAGCCGACTTAATTAGCCTGTCATCTTTCCCCTGTTGATTCTGTTCGCTCGAATTCATTTCGTCGCTGCGCTCATTCTTCTTCGCCTCCACTATCTGAAAACCTGGAATAGAGTAAAGTCGATTTTCGTTTGCCAAGGCGCCACTTTCAGTTAAAGGCAGTGTTCCAAGCGGTTTACAGAAATGAAAGAGGCCTGACCTCGCAAGAGAGGTGGGAGGGGTATGGAAATCGCACGTTTCATCTCATGACCGCACTTTGGCGTCCAGCTTTCTGGCAGTTGATGAAAAAAAAAAACACCACACAATTCCCCTTTCCTGTGATCCAAATCCTCCATAGAAATTATCCTACGTTGCGATCAAGAGAATATCAGTTGCAAGGTCCGATACAAACAGGTTAACGATTTTAGCATTATCCATAATACCGACTTTGAGGTTTGCTTCTCAGACCCTTTCCGTTTTGTTAGAGTTAATTACTTTTTTCATAGACGGTCTCCTCTAATTGCAATGTGCTTGTGTTAAGCAGTCAATCTTTGTCCTTGATGCCGGCGGCATGCTGAACTTGAAAAAATGGGTGGAATTTGTGCAGTGCAGTGCAGTCTTTCGTAACAGACTGCAATTTTGTGATAAGACCGTGGGATGGGATTTCTAGCTTGGTGAATGAATGAAAGCTGTTAAAAGATTTATTAAACACTATTGATCACGCGCAAACTCAGAAAAAATAGCCAGAGAGAGCAGAGAGTCGAATCTGTTTGTTAGTTCGGATCAGTATCCCTGAGACTAGCCTGCGTAGCTTGGAAGTTTTGTTGGGGTAAAACGCGCGTAAACACAAGCGGCGAAGCCGCAAGAGGCGAAAAACCGCACTTTTCCTTCCCAGGTCTCTCGCGGCTTATGTTTACGCGCGTTCAGTACCCCTTGGCACAAAACCGCCAAGCTACGCAGGCTACCATGAGACTGGAGACTCGTGGAGGCTAAAGCCCCGGCCAAACGATCGCAACATTCAGCGCAACATATCCCAACATTGTTGGCCGCAACATGTTGCGCGCGTTTGGCCACCCAGTTGCGTGTTGTTGGCTCAAATTTGAAAATGGTCAAAGTTTTCACCCAACATTTGTGGATGTTGCATGATGTTGTGGTCGTTTGGCTAGGTTCGTGCAACAATGTTGCGTCTGGGCATGAGCCCTAGCTCGATTTGTTTTTTTTAAAAACGTCAAACATGGCGGAAAGTGGCGCGCAATTTGAATTGTGAAAAAACTCAAAGAAATCACAGCCCCTCTCCTACCTTCTCTTGGTCCACAACCTAGTTTTTCCTCTTTTTACCTCTCTCTCGTCGTCCTCTAAGAGCAGCACTTGAGAACATGCCACAATTTTGCGACGCCAACGGCGAAATCGCTCGTGAACATACTCCATGTTATTTCCGGGATGGCAGGAGACTAGGGGCCATGAATATTCGCTGAAAGTATTGCATAGACTGTTGCGTGATGTTGCGTGCGTTTGGCCAGCCCTTCCGCAACATGTCGCAACATGATCCAACAATGTTGGAATATGTTGCGTTGAAATGTTGCGATCGTTTGGCCGGGGCTTAAGACCGCAAACAAGGTCCACGTGACAAATTATGCGACAAATGTGACAAATGTCCTGAATAAATAACATCTTTCATAAAGTAATTTTATAGTCACATTTATGTTACGGATCCGTCTTTTTGAGTCATTTGACTTTTGGGATATGACGCAACGCTCCCCCAAAGAAGCGTTGCGTGACATCCCATTCTTCCTTGTAACTTTCTAACATATGAGTGAATGCGTAACTGCGAACACGATTCGACCATATTTTCTTAAATTGAGACATGTGTTCAGGTTTGTATTGTATTGTATTTTTATTTACTCTGCATTGTCACAATGAATGAGGTGTATTACAATAAGGGAAAGGAGTGGAGAAGGGCATGATATAGTAACTGATTATATGCCCTTTTAAATTGCTATACATAATTTGTTAAGATAAAAAAAGGAAAACTTGCTATAATTAGAGGAGATCAGAGATAGAAGGAAAATAAAATTTTATACGGGCGCGTGGCAGTAATTAATACTGAGCAAGATAATACTGAAGGAGAGCTCTTTTAAAAAAGTTGTTTTGTAGGTTTTTGGCGAATAGAAATAGGAATATCATTCCAGTAATAACATCCAATAATTGTTGGGCAAAATTTCCTAATATTTGTTCAGGTTTAATATATGTTTCATTAGTTGATTATAAATTGTATGACCTTGAGAATGACATAGCACACCAGAAAAAAAAAAGGAAAACAGAAAGAAAGAAAGAAAGAAATACAGCCTGTGGAAATGGTGTGACAAAAAAGTAAGATGAAGTATCTTTTTTCCGTGACCGCGCCCTTTCCCCTCCCCCACTGGAGTTTGGCCTTCGAGGACTGGCACTAATAAATGAGTTCCCTCTTTACAGCACAGCTCCGTAGACTGTGTGAGTGTTCTTGCAATATTCGTCGTTTCCGTGGTCCGATTGGTGTATTGCCTTTTTATTATGAAAAATACTCTTGACACAGCATTTTCTCTGTTCAGGCTTCCCTGTCACCGTAAAATTCGTGCATACAACACACAGGACACTCTTCATACGAAGTAACATGGAACTTGAAGAAGTCTCGAGTGCAAAATGCTTTGGTGGTTTCCAGAAAGTTTTCAAGCATCACAGGTCTGTTCTTCATGTTGATGTACAGTTTGAGATATTTTTTCCCCGAATGTCTATAATTTCGATTCTATCAGGGAAGAAGCCTTCTCTTAAAGCACTTGAGCATGGAGATGCTATGATTAGCTAGACAAGGCGAACCCATTCTTTAATATATCCTTCGTGCAGTCTCGCTAAAATGGGTCATTCGGTCGGTTGAGAAACAATAAAACAAATTATCATTCGATGGATATTTTCCCCCCTTTTCATTGGTTCAGAGCCCACCATGTGACCTGCAAATAATTGCCTACAAATAATAATCTGCTCATGCGTAATATCGTCTAAATGCGTTTTTGCTGCAAATAATATTCTGCTCATGTGCAATTGTAACCACGCTAGAATAAATTATTTCACTGAGAAGGAAACCAATTGATTTCTGCTAACAGCGCACGCTTACCTCTTCCCCCCCAAAAAAGTATCAAAACAAACTTGGTGATCGAATGATAAAACAATTATTGAACTCGGTTATCGCAAAATATCGTGATTTGCTAGTGTCTCACAGATCAATTATTTGCCTCAGCCTTCGGCAAATAATTGATCTGCTTGCCACTGACAACTCACAATATTTTGCTCAACCTCGTCCAATAATTGTTAATTATCACCAGGGTTTTAACTACGTGGAGTTTGAACCTACTCAGTGAGTCAGAGTAGAGAAGACGTTTTTGTGCTCTGTCGTTTGATCATGGAGACATGCATATTTTGAAGGTGCCTTTGTGTACCCACTTTTTAGTGATCTTCATCACATTTGACAATGAACCTGATGAATAGGAAAATATCTGGATAAGTGTTATCAAGGGTGTTGCAAGTGAAACTTTGATTAGGTTCCAATCATAATTCAAAATTGATATTATTCTTTGGTTTGGGGGAGGGGGTCATAAAGTCAAACCTCGATTATCCAGACCTCGATTATCTGGACTATTCGATTATCCAGGCTCTTTTCTCTGGTCCATATTTCTTCATGAATATTAATTAGTTGTGATCTTGAAAACTCAAAGTCGCAAAAAGCCCAATAATCCTTTCAAAGGACTGCTGAAACAGCATATTATCCTATGCGCTTTTCTAAATTCGCAAGTGCAAATTCTCGATTATCCAGACTATTTACCGAGGTCCCAACAAGTCCGAATAATCAAGGTTTGACTGTATTAACATAATTATGTAAGTTAAATTAGAAGTGCGTGATTTTGTGCAAAGATCAGTTGATTTTCATCTAGAAAATGCCATATTAGTTAGTTTCTTGCAGTTCATTTTCTAAAAAAAATCCTCTTATTTGAATTTTTAGTTTGTCCATGTGTGCTGGAAATGGTGATAAACCTGTGGGCTCCAGATACATGTATGGGATGTATTTGACTTGGGTAGCTGAATCCTATTGGCCGTTTTGGGAACTGGGGCGAGTTTCAAATTTGAAGTAGTCAATAAATTGACACCATCACATGAAAGATAACTTTGAGATTGGTCATTTGACCAAGTTTGATTCTTTTAGGTTGAACAGAGACCAACTTATGGACCTTGAAACATAGCTCAAAATCCATACAAATGTCTCTAATTTTGTGACAGCGTCCCCCAAAACCATACAAATATATTGTTTTGGGGGACACAGCCTCAAAATTAGAGACGTTTGTATGGATTTTGAGCTATGTTTCAAGGTCCATAACTTGGTGTCTGTTCAACCATGTGATGTGTCAATTTATCAATTACTTCAAATTTGAAACTCGCCCCAGTTGGTTGAACAACAAAGAACATTCCACAAATAATTCTTAGTGTTCATGGATTTGTGAGTTTCACAGTAATGTGTATTATTCAGTTTGATCATTAAATATTTGTTTTTGACTCTTGTTTTCAGCTCAGAACTGAAATGTGACATGAAGTTTGCAGTTTATGTCCCTCCTCATGCAGCATCAGAGAAAGTTCCTGTTTTGTATTGGTTATCAGGTGAGTAACAGTTCTCAGCTGTGCTACTGTGGCCATGACTCTTGATAAGTATTAACGCTCTCATGCACAGCAAAATATTTCTAACCTTTTCTACATATACCGGTATTACCATTGTCTCTAATTTAGATGTCTAGGCCGTAAGGGCTTATTTGGTTTATTCAAGCAGGATTTAGGCATGCATAAAACCTTGAAAATTAATGATCAACTACCAAAAGGCATGATTTTACAATAGGCTATCCTTGAGCAACTGCTCTTGCACTAGCTACATGCAGTGATCATCTTTACTCATCAATTATCTTGACCCATTTACTCCTAAAAGTACACATACACACTTCTGTACAACCAGTTCCTTTGTATGACTTGTGATATCATCATTTTCATCAATCCTAGACAACTTTGACAAACAGCTTGTATGGGAGGATGAAATCTTTCAACCATGCCCAAATGAGCACCATTCAGTGAAACATGCTAGAGAAAAATTTAAAGACCCATCTATCTTTGACCAGAAAATACCTTTTAAATCTTCTCCCACCACCCACTTGTACTTCCTTCAAAATTATTTCATGATCCTCTGCCTTCTTGCAAAAACCTTCCCCCCCTCCCCCCAAAATAAAGCCTAGTGAATTCCCAACAAAAGAAAAAATAGGGAAAGAAAAGTAAAAGAAGCGGGGAGGTGAGGAAGCAAAAGAAAAAAGTTAAGGGACCGACAAACAACATTGAATTGGTGGAGGGGGGTGTAACTCGGTTGTTACTGTTTCACATGAAGGGGTTGAAGCTCAATTTTCTCAACAGTTTTGTCCAAGATTGTAGGGTGTTTGCTCATGGGAGAGTCAACTATGTATCAGATTTGTTATGGAATATTTGACCTGGCTGTTTCTGAAAACAGCTTTTGCTAGTTTGAGCAGTTTGAACTTAATATTATTTCACTGGTGTATCTTTATAGTAATAATTCCTTTGTTGTTGTTGAAGTACTTAGTTATTCTGATCTCTATATAATCAAATGGTACTTCACATTAGGTTTAACATGCACAGAACAGAATTTCATCACAAAAGCCGGTGCACAGCGCACTGCAGCTGAACAGGGCATTCTGATCGTTGCACCAGATACCAGCCCAAGTAAGTGAATTTATTAGGAAAGTTGGTCATTGCTATGGTAGTTTTACCGTTTATTGCATTTTTCAAAAATTAATCTTTTTTTTTAGTGTTGTCAATTTTTATAAATGTTTTGACGAATGATTTTAAGGAGGTGTGTTAATAGGGTGGGCTTCCTGCATATTTACTTCACACAAAATGTTAAATGTGAATCATTTTTCTTCGAGATTTCTGACTTTAAATTCAAAGTATATTGTAACAGAGCTCAACAGATCCTTGTTGTTTTGCATCCTGGTTATATGCGTATAAGTTAAACTTCCTTAAGACAAGACCATTTGCTGGTAAGGTAAACGCACACTTCAAGCTTCAAGGTAGCCTGCATTGTCGGATCAACAGAGCCTAGACCAGCGTTCATAGCATGAAACAACTAGATGGTATGGTAGTGCCTAACAGGGTAAGCCATTGTCAAAAGAGTGAAACCTGTTGGAACAGGATATAATAATCTTGAACTGTGTAGTGCTTTCAGAAGAAAGAGATCAGGGGCTGCAATATATTTTTATATAATGTTATAACTTGTCATTATTACAGGATCATGTGGAATTGATGGTGAAGATGACAGCTATGATTTTGGAACTGGTGCAGGGTTTTATATTGATGCCACTGAAGACAAATGGAAAACAAATTACAGGATGTTTTCTTATGTTACCAAAGAGGTTAGGGCTTCTACAAATGCAGTAACACTAATATTTGTGTCAGCTGGGGAAGTGTTGAAATTTACCTTTCAACTGTAGAATTTGGGGTCCCGGAAGGGTGGTCAGATTGACATAGTCAATTGAACAAAACCAAACCAGAAATCAATCGAACTCCAATCGTTTGATTGTTGTTTCATTGGTTTGGTAATTGATGAACATAATTGAACTGGAACTTTTTGGCGAGTTTGATTAATCAAAGTCATGAGTTAATGATCACCGAATTCAATGGAACCAATTAAACTAAATCAATGTGATTAGTTCGATTTTGTTTGGCAGAATGGCAAAATGCATAAAATCAATAACCATACATTCAGTTTCAATTGAATTAGAAAGATTTCCCTCTTATATCAATGTGAGGCAGATGTGAAAATATGCATAAACACATTTCAATTAATGAAAATGTTTTTGTTAAAGTAATTCAAAATTGATAAATTCACAGTTAAAACATGAACAGCATATTAAACTACGTAAACTTCGTTTTTCAAATATTCTATCATGAATTTCCGAACGTTTTTTGTGAGTTCAATTATGTTTGATTACCAAACCCAATCGAAGTCAATCAAATTATTGGAGTTTGATTGAGTTTGATTACCAAACGTTCCATTGACTATGCTGGGTCAGATGTATGAGTAGCGAAATTAATAAGTGAATGAATGACTGCCTGAATGAAGGAACAAACAAATGAACGAATGAACAAACAAACAAATGAAAAAATAACTTAATGAATGAAGGAATCAGTGAATGAACAAATGAATGGAAAGGTGGATAGATTGAACAAATAAAGACAGTCTGCAAGAATATCGCAAAATGCAAACTGCTTTAAAATGCTACAAAAAACATTAATCCCCACCAACAAATGCCCTGCATTGTGTTTTGAACCAGAGTGATGTGGGGTGTAGGTTTTTTGACCTGGGTGTGTCATGGTTGGCCAGCTCAGTGATCCCATTGTTCTTATAGCTAAGTAAACTAAGGTTTCTGCCCCCCTGAATAATCTTACTGAGTTTGTTAAGGCAGTAGGGGAGGTGCAATACCATCCCTCAGTTTCAAATATTAAAGTGTTGGCAAACTCTGACTCTTAATTTAAATTTGGGTGGAAATCTAAGGGGCATGAGGCTTCTTGCCATAACATCACTAAGTCACCATGCAAACAAATAATCCCAGTGAAACCGCTTTTTATTATTAATTATGTAACCTTGATAATGGCGCAAGATGCACCGAAACGTCGGTTCCTATCACTCATATTTCTTGTTTCATGTATTTCTAAATCACTTCTTTTAAGATTATTATTATTATTATTATTATTGTTATGCTGTGTATGAAAAATGAGAAACTATACTTTGTTACCTGGTATCATTTTTAAACAATAATCAAAGACATTCTGTTCAGCTTCCAGCTTTGATTCAAAGTAACTTTCCAGTTTTGGCAGATCAGCAGTCAGTGTTTGGACACAGGTGAGAAACTCAACTATGCAGGGGTTTCAATAAAATTTGAAGTAGGTAGCTGGTTAGCCGACTTCTTTAAGCAAAGTAGCCGACGCTTTTCGTCGGCCGACGGTGCTTATTGAAAGCACTGACTATGGACATAATTCCTTGTCTATTTTTCAACTGCAAACTTGGAGTGAACAGTAGATGGCTATGTACTGAACTTCTGTTTTCCACTGTCTTTATTTTTCTTTCAGCATGGGGGGTCATGGAGCTTTAATTTGTTTCCTAAAAAACCCAGGGTTTTATAAGGTAAGTAAAACATTTTCTAACAACCACTTATCATTTGTCTTGCTGAGTGGAGGTTGACTGTTGGGGTATTCTGAAGACGAACGCTGCGTTGTCAGCCACTCAACCCTTTTGCTGATTTGCTTCAATAATCTTTTGCGGTGTGAGTAGGTGACGCACCAGTTACCCCCCAGTCCAAGTTGCTACATACAGTGTAGTTTTAACGGGCTGCTATGTTCTGTTTTTTCTACCGATGAAGAGGCAGCAGCCTCGAAACGTCTGCGGAATATGTTTCTATCTAGCGGTCAAATTTGCACTTCATTTGTTATCTGCTATATTCTGTGCTGCCCACAGTCAGTGTCAGCCTTTGCTCCCATCTGCAACCCGGTGCAGTGTCCCTGGGGACAGAAGGCATTTCCGGGTTATCTGGGAAACAATGAAGAAACGTGGAAGGTAAAGTAATGACGGTGACGATAATGATCACGATGAAGATGACGACGACAACAACGATGAAGGCGGTGACGATGACGATGACGACTACGACGACGACTAAGGTGATGACGATGACGATGACAATGATGATGACGATGACGACGACTAAGGCGATGACGATGGCAATTAATGACAGTTGAATATTTAGATTTCGTTTGTTATTCGAAGTTTATGGTTACGAAAAGCAGGTTAATCAATGAGTGAGACGTCATTGAATTTGTTACATGCATTTTGTACGTACGCGCTTAAGGAGAAAATGAACGGGCTCGTTCCTTTGCCGTGCAGCCGGCAGCCTAGTTTCCTACCGATATGGAGATGAATTTTCTTTGAACAGACTAAACTCAAGCGACCAGATGTGGAGACCAGAAATTTTGGTGAGGTTCATATCTGAAAGTGTCAACAAACATTCCATATGAACCTATTGGTACGTTTACGCTTTTAGATTAAACCGTGTCAAAAACAATCAGTTGCCAAACCGGACAATTAATCCACGATTTCCACTTGCCCGACGGGCTTGGCGCTCACATTGGCGAATGGGCGAGCGCTAATTTCAAACTCTGCATTTGCACAGCTGAAATAATGCTCGTAGTCTTTGAGTACTACTTAAAATCTGTCGGATCTATCCATTTATCGAACAAAAATGGCCTCATTTATCTTCTTTAATTTTAGGACTACGATGCTACTGAACTTGTTAAAAACTATGATGGGCCTATACCGGACATACTTATCGACCAGGTAGATCAGTACAGTTAAAGTGGCTATTTGACAATTAGACCCGTAGCCCGCAAGGGCTACGGGTCAATAGCCCATGAGGCGAAGCCAAAACACCCTCCGGTTCTAGTATCATTATTTTCTGGAACCACAGAATAACGAGGTGGTCGCATTAACGTGGTAGGGTCAAATTTCTCGGTTAATCTCTTTCAATTAAGATGAAAATAACTGAACTCCTTTTAAAAGCGCAAAGGCTCCGAACTCAATGAAAAGAAAGTCGTTATTGTTTTGCACGATTTTTCATTTGTCTGTGCCCTGGAAGGCACATTTGGTTTGAGTGGCCTTATTAGGAGGTGAATGCATAAGGAATATGCACGTTGGGATTTCACAATGTGACCGGGGGCCGCATTAACGGGGTTTTCGTAGTTATGGCAATATCAGTGGAAGCTTTGCAAGGACGAATAACGTGGTCGTAATGACGAGGTGGCTGTATGACGGGGTTTAATTGTATGAAGTACCCTCACTCGACTACAAATAGCAGCCGGGAGAAGACAGTTAGAGGGTCCTTTTAGACTAAGTCTTATGACCTTCAAGTTATTAGTTTGACCAGTTTGCTGACGTTGAGACACTTGAAATTGTGCAATATGTGTTTATATGCGACGAACGTACCTCGTTTGCACCCACCTACGAATTGACGTCGCAGTGTTTACGCGAAAACAATTTTCCCCGGCGTGGGACACGGTAAGGTTGCATCAAAAATCGCATGTGGATGTAAAAGTGTTGTTTCACGTAAGAGCCGTTATTTTTTGGAGAAATTAAACGAACATTTTACAGTAATTTATTTCGCTGCTTGGATTTTCTTTTAGGGCACCGATGATCAATTCTACCCGTCCCAGCTGCTTCCGGAAAGCTTTGTAGAGGCTTGTAGATCGAAGAATGTTCCTGTCACCTTACGAATGCAGGGGGTACAACATACATTTTTATTCAGCATTTCCTGGTTTCTTGCCTGAGGGCCGCGATTCATATTTTCACATAAAGAACGCATTTACGCGGTCTGTGATATCTGTTTTGAAAGCGTGAGAGTCATTAGGGAATCGAATTCGCTAATTCATTTGAACACACCGGTCGGTCGTTCTACCACTGCAATACCTTTTTGTTAAGTTTGTTCAGTTTGTTTCATCCTAATTTGCCTTGTTTTCTGGTCTCTTTGAATGGGTGTCTAACAACTGTTTCGTGCACTTTCTAGCACTTATGCTTTGATGAATCAATCACTCCCTCTCTTTGTACTTGAATAGTGACATCAAACAAATGCCCTGCCAGTCATCGGTAAACATGTAACGACAATTTTGTTAACTGCGACGTTGCAGGCTACCACAGCAACAGTATAACCTGTTAAATACCCATATTTTAGCTTTGAACGATGAGTTCGGTGACCAGCTCCAAGAAAAGTGTATGCTTTAGTCAGAAAATAACTTTCTTGGGTTGCTCTTTTCACAACCGCTGGGCAAGGTACGAGATTTAATTTTTGTTTAAGTATACCCGGCCTTATGTTCTGATGCGAATTTATTTCGTTCCACAGGGTTACGATCACGGTTACTACTTCATTTCTTCTTTCATCGAGGATCATATCAAGCATCATGCGCGATATCTTAAAGCTTGATCAGCAACATGGAGCCTCGGGCTGCAACGCCATCCCCTCTGGCGATGCCACACTCAATTAGAAATAAAGCAAAATCAAATTTTGTTTAACACTGTGTGATTGAATTTGTTTCGCTTCTCTTCAGAGTCAAAAAGCTTGTCACTGCTTGTGCATGGACTTTATTGAAATAGTGGGTTGGTATCCAATCAGAGTAACACAAGTAATTAGCAATGCAAGTAATGTAAACAAGCTCTAAGGAAAGTCAAATAAACTGCCTAACGCTGTTCAAACATCGTTAAACTACTTGTCATGAGGCACGTGGATAAAATAGAAACATGAAAATTTAACGGGCGAGATGGCTTTATCCTTTATCGTATTAAAAAAAAAAAGATTTTATGATGTAGACAAAGTCAACTATCTCGGTATCCAAGCTTCGACAGGCTAGAAAAAATTCTGCCTCCGAAGGAACGGTGAGAAAAACAAACAACGACGAACGTTGAGAATTTGTACTGTCTGACTGGCTGTCTACACGTATTGTTAGAGGTAAGGTAGCACTATACTTAGATTTTATCTCGTTAATGTTTTATAGTTTACACGGTATCCGCAGTACTATAATTCTTAACGTCTAGTGTTATTTTTTTTTTGTGTGTTTTGGACTTCAAACACCCAACGTTCCGGTTTTTGGAACGAAAATGTTTTCTTTGCACTGGCGCCATTTCAAGTTGCTTCAAGCGTCCTTCGAAAACGTGAATAGCTGCATTTTTCAATCAAAATTTAATGTATTGTTACTTTATTCAAAACGTGCGTCTCATGAATGGTTCATTTTTTTACACCATTTGAGTTGTGCAACGTGATCAGAGTAGCACTATAGGATCTTGTGTGCAGTGGAACTGTGGACTTCGAATTAGATTCAGGTTTGCAAGAAAGAATTGCGCAACAGCTGTAATTTTTAGTTCAATGGCCAGACATATTAGCCCACTTTGGAAAAAGGGCCGGAAACGAATCCAAATTGAATATATATATAATTGAACTAAATGGTTTCTCATAGATAACGCCATCTCAAGAAATAATCTAGACAAGTGTAAGCATGTTTTTGCGCCCGGTCCCCACGCACCATACCGGCAAAGTCTAACAGCCTCAAAGTTGGTTTGGTCACCAGCTTTGAGGTACTCTTCCATGCGTTGGAAACATTTTTTCCAATCGATCAATATGAAAACCTCATTCCCAGGACAAACTGAGTACATTTCAGTAGCTCTCAATAGAATGGTCAGTAAAGCCTGGTCCTCACTAATGACGCCTATTCAAGTCTCAAATCGTTCTAGCCGAACACGAGCGCTCTACTAATTGGGGAGACTGGAAATCAACTAAACTCTAAATCAAATCAAATGTTGGTCTTTAGGAGATAGGAAAACCGGAGTAAAAACCTCTCGGAACAGAGTAGATAAGTAACAAACTCCGCCCAGTTATGACGCCTAGTGCGGGAATCTGAGGGCATTTAAAACGCAAGCATAAGGACAAGCGCAAGAGCGACGAAAGACCACCTAAACTTGCATTCCTCTTGTATTTTGCGTCCCATTGGGGACGTACACAACGCTAGCATAAGCCGAGCAGACGTTTTCATTGTCACGAGGAAATGCAAACGAAATCATATCTGCGCATATGCTTGTACTTATCAGTTACGTTTTTCAAGTCCTGACCTGTCTGTTGTGCTTGAGCTTATGCTTGCGACACCGTC
Organism: Galaxea fascicularis; assembly: GCA_948470475.1. Classification (NCBI taxonomy): domain Eukaryota; kingdom Metazoa; phylum Cnidaria; class Anthozoa; order Scleractinia; family Euphylliidae; genus Galaxea; species Galaxea fascicularis. Next base: position 11,971,550 of record OX419344.1, read on the forward strand.
AGAGTGAGGAGAAGGCTTAATATTTTATCTTAACGCTTTATCTAGATTAAGCTTCTCTACATCACTACGAACAATACTAAGGAAGGTATTATGTAATAGCTTTCATTTTACAAGTATGGTCTCAGGCGGATTTTTTTTGTTTGCTGTCCAATACAGCTTAAAACAGCAGCATAGAACTATAATCATCAAATAGCCACACGAATTTCACTTTTGGACCTAACTGCCAAACGGCATGGTATACTAACACCACTGACTTTAGCTTAAAAACACCACTTGAATGTTCACTTTTCAGACTTTTACCGTGACAGCCGATCCGCATGCTCAAATGTTAGACTGAACCACCCAGTACAGACAGAAGCACTGAAAAGTACTGTTGAGTGGCTTAATTCTAATTTTCATTCTCGTTTGCTGAAATGGTTTAAGACCGAATTACCCAGGGTGGTTTAACGTAACTTTTGTCTTGTTTGCGATCATCGCCTACGCATTGGGAATGAGCGTCAAAGGTGTTCAGTTTCATCTACGCAAACTGCGCGATCAAGTTATCGTGAGCTGTTTGCAATTGTTTATAAAAGCGCTAGCAGAGAAATGCCAAAGGTTCCTACGCTCAAGCCTAAAGAATCACAAACAGTCTGCGATAGCTGTATCGCAAACTGTTTACGTAACAACATTATAACGTTGATTCCCGATCTTGTTATGCCGGAGTCACCGATGCGGTCGCAAACACGACGTAGTAGATTAAAACTGCTCTATCTTTACGTATTGCTTGCGACGATTCGCAGCGCACTCGCGGGGGAAAATGAAAAGTGGAGAGAGAACCGAAAACTGTTTGCGCTGTATCGGCGGCAAGTGTTTATACAGTTCAATGAACTCGATATATACGCCGACATCAAAGGTACACGCAAAAGTGTCCATATTAACACCCCTCTGTAACAGACCTGGTGAAGCCCAACCTGGTGGGTTATTTTGCCCTTCCTGGCACCTAGTGCTTTTTTAAAAACTCCCTGGTGAATGTTATTCCTCCCTGGCGTAGAATTTTAGTTTCCCTGTGAGGCGTGCTCCCCTGCAAGAAAATCAACCTGGTGGATTTTTGTCTGCCCTGAGTTTTTGTTAAAAAGCTGGTGAACAACCAGGTTCCACCAGGTCTGTTACAGAGGGGTGTATATTTTACAAACCGTATGAAGCGGGCTCCCGGAATAAACGCTATGGACACATGTTTTATCGATACAAAGACTAAAGTAAACAATATAAAAGCTTCAGAACAATATTTGATCTCAGCTGTGACTTTGTTCAACTTCGGGCTGATTCTCTACGCAATGAAACCCGTTAACACGACCACCTCGTTCAACGTGGCCCGAACTGGAATACGACCAAAGTTTCATGGCCCAACAGTGGTCGTATTAACGGGGTTCTACTGTATTTCAAATGCGACAACATACGTCAGGGGCACCCAACGAGAATATAGTTCAAAACCACTTAAACATAGCATTGTTAAACTTATTTTAGTATTTAAACAGTAGATATAGGCATATTTTTATCCCCTAAAAATTTTTCATCTGTTCGGATTTCCTAGCTGAAAGTCTAGAGATCCGAAAATTATAGGGATCAAAACTCACCTTTTCGAAAATTTCAGCCAGAAAAAAGGCTCCCGAAAATTCTAGGTGACGTTTTAACGGTAAAAATCCGTTAAAAATGGGCAATTATAGTAGTTTTTAGATGTTCGAAAATCTTAGGAGAGGCAGGCAAGCAAGAAATTTTACAACAAATGTTCCGAAAATTCTAGATGTCAAATCGTCTTCCGAACAGATATTTTCCGAAAATTGTCGTTGGGTGCCCCTGATACGTACCGTTTTTCAATAATTTGTGTCTTCTCTCTGCACTGACATTTTCAGACTGCTCTCACGTTTTAAACAGGGTAACACAAAAATCGATTAGCACGTAACTGTGAGAGAGGAAAACACAGTATACACACTCAGAGTGCGCAGATAAGTGGTGTCTGTGAAACGAGAGCGTATTACTCCGTTACGTTACTCCGTGAAATTTGGTAAGAAATGTATGGATTTCCGGACATTTCCGGACAAGTGTCCGGCAATCCATACATTTGTTAGTAAATTTTTAAGTTTTTGAATGGCTGTATCTTGTTCAACATTGGCCCAATTGACACGAAACTTGAGGATTTTGTAAAGCTCGGTGTGCTCTTTTAGAACATATGGGTCTTGTGTTGTTAATCCCATAATACACGGACTCATACCCATGCCCTCACGGTATGAAATCCGGCAATGGAAAGATAAAAACAAACTTCAGAAACGGCGGGAAAATTTGCCGCGCGCGCACAAACATCGTCGTCTGTACTGAGAATCGTAAATTCAAATTTCTACAGGAGGACGACGCAGACCTACGACGAGACCCAACGGCGCCGTTGTGCGAACGTCATCCATTTGTAAGCTTCCAACTGGCTAGTTTTTGACGCCTTTTCGCGCACCTTGAAACTTTTTGAGGTGTTTTACGATCGAGCAATCACAATCCATTCGCGACTGTTTGCGAAGTTGAGATTAACTATGAATCAAAGGACGCTAAAAGTTAAAAGAAGACCGTGACTAATGAATACATTCGAAAAAAAAAAGAAGCCATGAGATTCGGCGCGCGATTTTAGCCAACATACTCTGTTAGCTTTGATCGCTTGCCTATATTACTAAAGTGCTATTCGTGGATGATATATATGAAATAAATCATATATGAACTGCGGATGTGAAATCAAATGAGGACTGATCCTCGCAGTTGTGAATGCAATTTATGCAACTACGTGAAGAAGCCTGAAAAAATGCAGGACTTCAACGGGATTTGAACCCGTGACCTCGCGATACCGGTGCGACGCTCTAACCGACTGAGCTATGAAGCCACTGACGTTGAGAGCAGGTCAATTGTAGGTTCTTATGTTCCCGTGAAAGAAATGAATGTGGATGATATATACGAAATAAATCATATGTGAACTGCAGATGTGAAATCGTGATTTTTAAGAAGATTACGACATTTTTAATTTTAAAGACATCGTCAGTTACACAATATTTGAAAAACAGTTGGACTTTATAACAACTAGGTAAAACATACATAACTGACGATGATGTTGGCAACATCGAAACATGTCTTTAAAATTAAAAATGTCGTAATCTTCTTAAAAATCACGATTTGCTTTCTGCTTTCTCGACCTTTCAGATATGAAATCAAATGAAGACTGATCCTCGCAGTTGTAAACGCAATTTATGCGTAAAGAAGCCTATAAAAAAATACATGACTTCAACGACTTTTTATTTTTTAAATAAAATAAAGTAAAGTAAAATGAAAGAAAAAAATAAGTCTAATGTATTGAATTGTATTGTATTGTATTTTACGTTAATTTCTGATGAGTCGTCGATGATCGCAAATAGTTCCGCATAAGGTTTATCAACTCCCTCTGTCTCGTTTTGCCTGCATCTGACGACTCCTTTCTGGTATCCTGCTTCCGCTGCGTTCTGCATACGTAGACCCTCCTGATCTGTTAGCGACTTCGTATCAGTAATAATTAGAGAAAGAAAACGCGAAAAGAGATTATTGTCACAGATCGTCTAACGAAACCGTTATGATATACGAACCATTAATGAAGAGGCAACATAACCTGGCATTACTGCCGTGTTTGACTAAATATATATATGTTTCACTTGTAATCACATTTATTCATAACGGTGGGGTTAAACGGCCTGTAAAAACAAACAACATATCTTTATAAATTGAAATTGAAACGATAGTCAATAAATTAAGGCGCGATAATATCAAAGAATCTCACCGTGATGTTTTCTGGAAAAAAAAAACCGGTAATAATTCGGTGTTTGAGTACTTCTGGTTATTTGGTTCTTCGGGTAGAGAAAAGCCTCGTAAAGCTTGAATTTGGTAGGGATTAGGGAATTAGGGAATATGGACGTTTATATTAGGTTGCAACTGATATTAAAGATGACCGAAGATGCCACTATTTTAGGTGGTGGCAAAGTCAATTCGGAGGTACAGTAGGGATAGGTGATGGTTTATCGTTCTGACTGTACCGGCGCGAGTCCAGAAGGAACACAATACCCATCTGGCTTGGACAGGCGTTTAATTACTTGACATTTTCTATATTCTCCAAGTTACACATAAACTTACACATGTCAAAACTGAGAGACAGGAGAAAACTATATAAACAAAATGCAGGCGAAAATAAAGACATGAAAAAACGAAAACTCACGCCTTTCCGGGCTTGCCTTCGGACCGCATGGTCGAGACTAAACAACAACAACTGATTGCGCAAGCGCATGATGACGGAGCCGGGCTGTCACACAGCGTGACAGCTAACAAACTAGCGGCGCGCTAAGGCCGCTACACTGACCTTGTTGCTGGTTCAAATCCTGGCTGCAGCATTTTTGCATACTGCAAAGTTGAGTTTCAGTATTTTGAACGCTGAAAAAAATTGCGAGTCTTTGGTTTCAAAAATACCGCTTTCCCGGAGGACGAGTCTACCCCGCTGACCAAAGAGCCAGAGGACTCTGGTTGACGTGCACATATCACATGACGACTCACCTGAGCTCACGTGTGCTCCACTCGCGCTTTTCCCGCCAAAAGATCGCCGGCGTTTTGTTTCGGAGATACACGTTGTTTGTCGTTGGCTAATGTGTTTTGTTAAGCGTTTTAAAGGAATTTTCACGCTATTTGCGCTTCTTTAAACACTTATAATGGCGAAGAATACTTTGTATCGAACAAGGCAAGAAAGAGAGACGAGTATCCTTCGGTGAAAAGAGTCTGCCTTCGCAACGAGGAGCTGCTTGAGTTCTGACAACCTGAAGAAGCTGGAAGAAACATCACTGGATTTTTGATCACATGAGAACTTTTTCTTCAATTTGCCGAAGGTGAGAAACTTTTTGCTTTTATTATTTATATAGAAAAAGCGTTAAAAGTCTTCTTTAAGCTTAATTCTTCTAAAATTCTTAAACGTTTTAGCTTATACGTAATTCAAAACACGCTTACCGGACACGTTTCCGGCAAGATTCCACTCAGTTGACACTTATACATGTATTTTGTGACTCAAACTCTATTCGTTTTTGGTACAGGGTTAGTTCTTGTATGACAGCGATGCATGTGAATTAACTGAATGCATGCCCCACGCTTCATTCAGCGGCGAATCATGACCAAACGTCGCAATTTGACAACCTCGGTGTTTACGCCAACGTTTGCATTTTGGTGACGATACTTTATTTACTTAGAGTAATTTTTATTGTGTTCTTTTATGAATTTAAATTAGATTTCTCTCGGGTTTGTCGTAACTGTTAAATATTTAAGAAGAGCGAGTGGTTCATGTCTCTGTTTTTGAGTTGGCACTTGGGTTGGTAGTTATTGTTGTTATTAGAATAATGTTATTGCATTTTCATCTGAAACACCTGAAAAATTGAGGTCAACCCTGTCACAGTCATTGTGATAGTTGAAGTCATTGCTACTTGTTGTAACAATAATTATTGAGTTATATTAAGTGCAGTGGTGTGTTATGAGCCCTTACAACTATATATATAAATTATAATAATTGCAGACTGTATAATATGTAACCCATTTCCTGAAACTTGTCTAATAGCACTTCAAACATTTTTTAGCCACAGTGAATTATTCCCCATTGTATCTTCATCTTAGTGAGACCTTGTAGAATGCAGTTAGCATTTCATGCAAACATATTAAAATTATTAATTTTGTAATTGCTTCATGATACAGAAATGAGAGATAAACTTTTAACTTGTGGATCAATAATGCTCATAATGCATGACTTTGTCTATTTACCTGTGAAGTTCTGTAAATAAGTTATGGATGCTATTTCAGCTTGAATCTATTGGCTCCTATACAGCCCCTCAGCCCCCACCTCTTAGAGGGACCAGGCTACTTTGGTCAACTTCAAAGGTGGCCAAAAGTGTTTTTGAGCTATAGTCTGTGGGGAAGAGGGGGAGGGGGCAATCTTTGAAGTAATGGTTAAGTGTGCATGTTGAACAACTGTGAAAAGTGAACTGAATTCTTAACTGAATATATGTTGTGCCGCGTAGCACTATAAACACGTACAAGTGGTGGAACAGAGAATTAATTCTGAAGTGTAAATTAAAGTGCTAAGAGAAACCCATGAAAAACCCACTGGGCGTTAGCCCTAGTAAAGGGTATCAGGGAACCACAGGAGGCAATGAAAAAATTCTTATGACCTCGGTGGGAATCGAACCCACGACCTCCAGATTAGATCTACCGTTGCTCTGCCGACTAAGCTACGAGGGCGGACAGCGAAAGATAAATAGATAGATAGTTTATTTAAAAATCACATTGCAGCCACAAAAGCTGAATTAAGTAATTTTTTACAATTCTTAAAAACCAAAACAAATTAGAAAAGTTAAAACCTATTTACATGAATTTTGTATAATATAATAATGTAACCTAAATCTAAAATATGTAATTTTCTATATTAGAGTATATATAGAAGTAAAATAGAAGTTAATATTTACAGGAAACTGAATTCATTGATGACAGCAGTCATAAAAAAATCGTTTGAAACCAAAACTAATTATTACATTTGCGAGCCATGGCAAAGATGAACGTGTTTTTGGTTCGATTGGTTTTCAAATGTGGGATGGCAAAAGGGCGATGGTTTCTCAGATTATATTTGGGGACGATTCAGTTTTATAGTCGGGGGACGATTCAGTGGTCGGGGACGATTCAGGTGGTGAATTGCGGCGCAGAGAAAGTAAGGGTACATACATATGTTGTGCCGCGTAGCACTATAAATCGTCCCCAACTTTCTCTCTCCACCCTCATAGCTTGGTCGGCAGAGCAACGGTAGATCTAATCTGGAGGTCATGGGTTCGATTCCCACCGAGGTCATAAGAATTTTTTCATTGCCTCCTGTGGTTCCCTGATACCCTTTACTAGGGCTAATGCCCAGTGGGTTTTTCGTGGGTTTCTCTTACACTTCAGAGTGAATTCTCTGTTCCACCGCTTGTATGAATTCTTAACTGAGTTGTACACAGAAAGGCAGAGAAGTCTTTGAGATTAGTGCAAGAGAGATGAATTGTGATTGTGGCCTTTCATGGACCTCGTATCTCCTTTTTAATTGAGTCATTAACTTTTGGACAAACCTTTCACTTTACAAGCAATGACTTTTCAGTGATGTCAGTGTAAACAGTGAAAAATATTAGAAGCAATGGGACTGAACACAGCACAGCTTGTTTGAAAATGAGCATCGCAAAATTTTGGTCTGACACAATGCTGAAATTCCTGTATTCTGCACTGGAAAGTGTGTTTTTCTCATCTAACTGCAATTTGCTGTCATGGAATTTGCTGCTTAAGAATGTACAGTAGTGGGAATAACTACATGTAGGTCAACAATTATTCAGTTTTTTATAACTTATTTAGATAATGTTCGTTTTCCTCATCAATCACATTTCTTGAGGGGATGGTTGATGTCTGTGAGTGGAGTGATCATTGTGATATAACGTGATAAGAAACCTGGAAAAGGTTCCTAATGCAAGCTGCAAACTAAAAAAAAATGATCAGGAAAAACAAGCCTTTGTTAGGTACTGGCCCATTTGTTTGTTTTGTAAATGCATTAAGTTCAGTAACTTAAATGATCATAGCTCACTTGGTTCCTGTAGCATGTAGCAACTTATTAGAAAAATTACTACAGCACCCCCTAGATGGGACATCTATCCTATCACAGAGCCACCTCTGTGTTACACTTGCTGGTTCAACCAACGCATTCAACACTACTCACCGCAGTTGTTGATTTTGTGATGTTGCCATGGCATGAATTTAAAATTGAACTTGGAAGTTTGCGTTTAACTGAACAGGGGAATGAAAAGATTATTTGGGTGATTCCAATGCAAGTCTTTTAAATATTTACCACTAGCTTTCACATTACTCATCAACTGCTGTACTTACACTGTATTAAGGAAAAGATGGCAATGGAAAAAATTTTGATATGTTGAAGTGGACTTCTAAACGCAATGCCCCGAAGTCAAGTATCCTCTCTGGCAGATGTGCCACTGGATGAATTTGGAGTGGAGTTCTGTTTTCAAACTATTGGTCATGCTCTGCAAGCCTTGTATCATTCAACTTTTATGCTCTGTTTTCATTGTTTTGTGATGGTTTGCTTTGTTCTGGGTGTAATGACAGTGCTTGAGTTTAACTCTAATATGCAAAATAGTAGTTTTTTGTGATTTATTTTAATTCAGTGAATGGATGTTACAGGAGAAAAAACTGCCAGGCTTCACAAGCATGGAGTTAATGAGTCACAGAGTTGTTCCTGATAAGTACCTTATGAACCAGTCTGCGGGTGTGGCTTATGATCATCAAAGTCTGCCAAAACTTGTGGCTGTACACACTTTGGCAATTGAAATGGCCCCTTCAGCTATAAAACAAAGGGAAACTTCAAACCTTTCATTACTGGAACAGTTGACTTCAAACACGTGTCCTTTGAAGACTGGGGTTGGAAGCATACCCCCAACAACAGAAAACATGGACAGCTTAAAAAGATGGGCAGGTTTTACAGATAGGTCTGTTGTCAAAAGTTCAAATGTAAGTTTATGTTTGAATGCATTTCATTGTCGAAAATAATCGAATTATAATTAACGTAAACAAACATTAAACTCATTTCAATGTAGGGTTTTAATGCACCAAGGGCTACCGCTTTTTTGTCAATGTCAGAACAACTTGAGATGATAATCCATCAATCGCTTACCGTTTATTTTTATTTAAAGGGATTCAACTTAGTTTCTGTTTGGTTTATCTCTCTTTCAGTTAGGAAACGGGTTTACTCATTCATCTGATTGTTTGGAAAATGGTAGTCAAAGTGACTCTCACAAGTACAATTCGGTAAGCACAAGCTCAGGTGCAAGAGGAGTTCTAAGAACTTTGTTGGAGGAAAGTAGCCTTAAACCTACAACAGGTGATGAGGAATGCCAGTTGTACATTAGGGACACTCTTTGGGGGAAGGATCTAAGAAGCGGTTTCCTAATGAACACTTACAACAAAGTTCAGTGTCTTAATACTTCAGAGGCTGTCCCAGAAACTTTGCCTGGTGATAACAGACTGAGATACCATCAAGGTCCTAAGTCACCTGGTGATAACTTGTCAGATACTCACATAAGTGCAAACATGAATCTGGAGGTCTCTGATTGGTCTACCTTTGGTGTAGTGGCAGATTCACAGAGAAATCTTCTGAACTCCTCACTTGCAAATAAGCCTCTGGTTGCAGCTAGCGAGGGGGAGTACTTACAGAAAGAACCTACAGAAATCAGAAACAGTCCTGAGAAGGCACCAACGTCTGTTTCACATTTTTGTAATCCACCTGAGCAGTGTTTTGAAGGGAACTCACAGTCACATAACGTGATGGATGTGAGACCTCGGAAACGACCACGGAAATCAATTCCTAGGAAGATTGATCGAGAGTGGCAGAAGGCATGTACTGCTTCCCACAGTACTGACAGTGAAGAAACAGCAAGTGCTGACGAAGTACCCTCTTTATCACCAGACGAGTGTATAACACCCTGTGAATCACCCGTCAAGTGTGTGCCAGTAAGTTCTGCTCGTTGTCAGCACATTTCTAGCCCAAGATCTGCTGAAGAGGATTCAAGTGGGACGAAAGTGCTCTTTAAGAGGTCTGCAGGTAATTGAAATCCTTTTCTGTATGTGGTTAATCTTGGACAAAAATGACCTTCAAGACTTATTCCAGAAAGTTTTATGGTTTTGCCAGCATGGCATAAAGCAAGGAAATAGAGGAGAATATGGTTAAGAAGTGAGTATAAAATTAACAGCGTTAGCCCTCAGGCAGAGCTCAAAATAATTTTCGAACAGTTGCCGGTCATGTTGACTGTTCAAACAAATTTTAACTCGGTCACGACTTGTTTCTGACTGGTCAAATTTAGAAAATAATTATTTTAACGTGATGCCCTACAGGGCAAAAGTAAAGCACTTTACGCATATAAATAATATTTGTGGTGGCATTTCAACAGCTGATGCCTCAAATCATAAAACTTGCGGAGCGGGCAAAAAGTATTGCAGTGTTATACATATAACCGTGACATCACTCTCCGCACACTGGCAGCCCCGTAGACTACCTAGTCGCAAAGCCATAGAACATATCCAGTGTAAGACATATATGTTCTTAGATTCAAAAGATACTGTCCTCTTAGTGCTTGAGATGTGGGGTATTGAACAGTTTATTCCAGGTTTGTTAAAGGTATTTATCTTGTTTTTCTTGTACCTGACCAGTCAAAATGACTGACCAACCGAAGTTTGTTTGGGCCATTGAAGTCTCATTATTTCTTTCCTCTTGCATTTCAGGTGTTTGGTCAGTATCACCGTTAAAATCGCGCACAGGAAAGAAGCAAACATCGAACCAAGAACTTACACAGAGCCAGAAATTCACAGATGCTATGCAACCACTTTATGGGTCTGGTTGCAGTACACAAGAAAGACGTGTTTGCATTTTCTCTGATCGCCCTATAGCATCTCTCGTGCCTTGTGATCCCATGATGGACCTCCACAGTGTAGAACCCAGTTGTTCTTCTGCACTAGATCGGGACGCACGCATTAAGGAGCTCCTCAGCAGACAAGAAAAGCTTCTAGAAGAAATGCGTCAGAAAAAGAGCGGCAACTGAAAATGATATCCGAGTAATGGTCAGAAGTAACGAAAATAATAACTGTTGATTTTAATCGAGACTGCTGGCTTCAAGCTTCCTCTGGAAGCCAGAGCGATGCCTATTCAGTTTTCCACACAGCAGTACGCCTGATGGACGGAAGGGGCGTGGATCAGTGTTTCTGTTTTTAATCTCGTGGCAGTGCAGTTTTTTAAAGACTTAATTTTATTGAAGCCAACGTTTGCAAATTGTGCTGGTTTTATGGTTTGAGGCAGTAACTGCAGCCTTTTGTGAAACGTAAAAGATCTATTATATTTGTAATTTATTTGAAAAGACCACGGGGCGTTGAGGAAACCGTATATGAATTTCAAGACAACGCACAAGAAGATGGTGTGTCAAAAATGCAGAGTAATGCCCATTTTGGGAGAACGGCATTTACACTCAGTATGTGAGTTCCTACATTTGAAAGGCATCTCTGCAAATTCATGGTGTTAGGCCCGGTTCAGACGCCGCTGCACTCATGTGCCGAACCTAATTGATGAATTAAGTACGTCCAGAGAGGGGCGTCTGAATCAGTTCGGTACGGCAGTTTTAATTCGGTGCGGCAACGTTTAGTTGGACAAGGTCTGTTGCATTATTCGACACTGGAGCGACAACTGATTCATACAGCGCTCTTCTCGTGTGCCGAACCAAATGTATTAGTTATGACAAAGTATAAATGTATAATGCCTTCTCCGTTTATAAAATGCATGTTAGGTTCGACACCCGGTACGCCGTCTGAAAAAACTGTCGCGCCAATGTCGCTCCAAAGTCGAACCTAATTCAATTAGGTTCGGCACACGAGTGGAGCAGTGTCTGAACTGGGCTCTAGTCGCTTGCTAATGTTATATTGCTACACGACATGTGGTCTTGCCTACAAAAAACTTTACCATGTAATGCAAATAATGGAAGGTGATACCGCCCACTTACATCGAACGAATGTGCTGCCTGAAAAATATCGAGCAGTGATAATATCGAATCCAGGAATATTAAAGAAGTGGCACTGAAACAAGCTGGATGGGGCTTGAAGTCGCAGTGGATGCCTGCAAATTCTCCGTACATTGTAAGTTACCATACCAATATGGCGCTATGAAGAGAGGCTGGGTTTGACCAAGATGTTGGCAATGACAGCGTTCGGTCTTATCTGGAAGAGGTGCTTCTGTTCACTCGACTGGAATACCACGTATAACAAGTAGACATAGACGGGAGAGTGCGTTATACTTTTTCTCTTTTGGATTCATCAAGTCTGTCAGTAATGTTACTGATAAGAATTCCGCTCAAGAATGCTTCTTCATTGAAATTGTTGCCGGAAGCGTCACAGCTAATATAACTATACTTCGTGCTGAAAACTACGTTTGTGTTTAGTTAAAGCGGCGTAATAATAAATACAGTTTCAAAATTTTATGATAACACAAACTGGTGGAATTATACGCCGTCGGTGGATTTGTATGGCGTTAAAGCTACCTGATTCTCTCAATTCAGTTTTAGCCTTCAGTTCTTCGTGAGAATTGTATCTTACTGGGGTTTTCAGTTTTTGGTTAACAGTCAATAAACCTCGTT
>OX419344.1:11986303-11988803 GCA_948470475.1 Galaxea fascicularis
TGAAGTTCATCTTCGCGAAAACGTTCAAGTTCAAAACACGGATTTAACAAGAAGCGTATCGTCATCACTTATTTCGTTACTTGGAGGCGAGTACCCTAGAGTGGATATTTCGGAATTGTCTGACCTTCCATCTCTTAAATATTCATTGTTATCAGTAGACATTTTCGACATCGCTCTCTGTCCAATCATATGTTCTTTGAGGTGCAATCTGCGTTCAAAACTTTCTTTATGGGCCAGTTTGTATGGCCTTTCTTGGTTGAGATGCCTCCTCTTCCGTTCGTATTTTTCAAAGTTACCCTTTAGATTTCGGTAACGTGCCGGAGTGTGAATTTCAAGTGCCTCATCGTCGCTTGTTTCTTCAATTAATGGCTCTGTTATAACTGGTGTAGTGGAGTGACGAGGGCGCCTCTGTTGGGTTGCCCTTTCACAGTGTGTACTGTGGTACAATGCACTCCTCATTCCAAGGTGGGTAGGAAAGGAGGATGAACAGAGTTGTGTTCCAGTGGGCTGGCTATCTTTGCCAAATAGTCTCTCGTGAAAAGCTTGATGCACGTCGTTTAATCGCAGTGAGTAAGCCGGAAGGTGGTCACACTGGCAGATCAGATTGCACCAGCAATCGTACAGGTACACACACGAATGGTCATAATAGGATTTCTTTGTGCAGTACCCGTTGAAGGCTTCTGTTGGTTGCAGCACTACTTGCTGTGGACATGAGCAAGTGTTCATTGCCGTGATGCATGTACATGCATTGCAGTGGCTGCAAATTGGAAACTCGTCCTCTTCATGTGATATTCTGTGTATTCGGTGTGATACACATGAATCCCCAAATGGCATTGAGTTAAGACCCAAGTCGACTGAGCAATGCGAAGCAAGGTACCGTGTCCCGCCAACGCCCGAAGGGTTCAAATCTAAATAACAAAAAAATGCGTTAAGAACAGAATCGCGATAGTGACATTTTTCGAAACTCTCGAACACTTGCTTTAAAAAAATATAGAGTTTTAAAGAAGTACTGAGCTTTTGTTCTGTTGTTTCAATGGAATGCATTTTATTGTCGTCATCTCATCAAGTGAAACTTTGCAATCACCGAGTTAAAAGTGGTTCCACAATTGCCAACTTGTTTTCATTTTCGCCTTGAGGAGATGAATCGCTCATCGTGGTTGAATCAAATGCACGTGGATTTATGTTCCTACTAGTAACGTTCGCCCCATCAGTTTTTGACTGTGCCGATTGCCTACAAAATTTGTGTGGGGTAGCGGTGGTTATTTGCGATGCGCATTTGCAGGTAATAGGGATAGATGTCTTTTCACGTAAAGTGAAGTTGAAAAAAAAAAGGTCTAAATATATGACCGGTAAACATTCAAAATGGTTACGTATGCCTAAAAATATTGGGTATAGACGTTAAGGTAACGGTACAAAGATATCAGTCAAAAGCCACTGTTACACGTTGAAACTTTTAGCTGAAACTTGTGTGCGACGGCGCATCGAGTCCGAGCGAGACCAGTTTCACGAAGTGGTGTTACACGGTGAAACTCTTGTTTTTATCACCACTGCGATCGTTGCGACCGTTGCAGAAGTAGAAAGCGGCTCTCCAACAACAGAACTCAAAACGTTTCACGAAACCGACCATGGTGCACGGTGCAACGCCTGCTGAAACTTGTTTCGCAGCACCGTTGCACGTAAGTTTCAGCTAAAAGTTTCAACGTGTAACAGCGGCTTAACGCACGAAGATGCTTACAGGTTGTGGTGGTCGCAGAAATGTCGTTAAATGGTGAAGATTTACAAGCAAGGCCAACTGTGGAGTACTTAGGAGAGAAACACATTTCCAGTGGCGGTTCTTGCATGACCTGCAATTAGGATAGACAAACATTTTATACGTCGATTACACAGGGGATAATAAGGCATGAAAACACCTCTGCAAAAGTTGCAGTCAGATTAAGTTTTTTACGGTACGCCTTAGAATTCGCGCGGAATGGCGTCCCAGCTTCACTCACCCGAGAGGAGTTATGTGTAGCATGTGGTGAATCAAACCTTGTAGTCCCGTGCGAAGAAGATTTTAGTGTTATCGCTTAAGTTACCATCCTTGTCTCATGGCTAAAATAGAGACCAAGAACTGTGCTTCGAGAGGCGAACTTATTCGAGACTGGACGACGCAGATATAAAAGGTTATTAGGGTCATTATTCAATATTCAATTCGGTTATAATGAAGTAATAAATTATGTTCGGTAAGTCTTCTGAATTATGTTTTGACAATGTAAATTCGAATTGTGCTCGGCGAACCGCAGAAGGCACGACTCTTCGAATTATGTTCGGCTAAATTGAACTGGTCCCTTCGCAGTGGGAGAACAACGAGGAACCCGGGGCCGAGAAAATTTCCCGGCTTTTAAACATGGCGGCGGAGTCAATATCTAGCGAACTGTGCAAATGCGTGTCGGTGGAACAAAGAAGTTTTGGCCAGACCGATTTAATACCATTTCGTCTTGATTGGTTGTGCAGTGTAGTG
>OX419344.1:11991303-12031303 GCA_948470475.1 Galaxea fascicularis
TTTTTGCCGAATTGTATTCAGTATTGTCCTAGTCCAAATAGTCCAAATACGTTTTGTTATGATCTGACTTCTTGTTTGAAAGTACCAAAGGATACGTCACAGTTAAAATTATTTCGCCGTGCTTCTAATTTCATTGTACATTTCAGCTATGTAAACCAAACATCAAAGCGTACCCCACTTAGACAAAGCCAGCGACAATATTTAGATCGTACTTGCTCCTTTGAGTAGAGTTACGTAGCGTAGTTCACACGAACTTTCGACTGTTTCCTTTCTCTCTTTCAATACAACCTAAGAGGGTATAAGAAGGCTACCGTTCCACGATTTTCAACATATGTCATGAAAAATTCTATACGTTTTAGAGGCGCCGTGCTGTGGAACTTTGTTACCGATTATTTAAACGACTCTTATAATTTTAAACAATTTATCAGAAAAGTGAAACTGGACCCATCATTTTGGGAACTCAATTTTAACAGTTTATCTGTTCAGTCGGTGCCCAAGAGGATGTGCAATTTTATATTTTAAATTTATGTAAATCCATATTTACATTCCTTAATCTCTACGTCAGCTCTAAATTTTCTTATTTCATGTACGTTTTTCAGTGTTTTTTACCCAAATCATTTTATATTTTTAAAACTAGTCAAGTATGTAATTTTCATGGAAAATACACGACCCCTCAAGCATGTATTTTGCTTCAACTACTTACTTACTTTTGTATGGTTACAGGGATTTCTATGTCAATTATGGTGCCTCTAAGGTCAGCAGTTGACTAGGAGGATCTTGAACACTTGATGCCAGGGCTTAATATCACAACTCAGCTGAAAATCATGCGCTTCACAGTTGGCTTTGTCAACAGCGCCCACTTTCGCTCCTCGAGCGTGGGAGCACTGTGTTGAATTCTGTGGTGTCTCAGCCTAAATTTTTCAAAATTGTATAATTTATTCGATGACTGGCATCATTCATTCAAATCTACACACCTCTTCTTAGCGACTAATGGAACCTTTAGATCGATCCTTAATGATTTCACTCTTGGAATCACGTATCTCAACGACTTTGTTACAACGACAAGAGTAGTAGTATTGCTTCAAAGCGAGACAAAGAAATTTCAATCTGTGTATTCATCCTTTTGGTGCTCAAATGGAGATAAACGAGTCAAAATCGTGATCTTTAAGGAAGCTTCCATCTGCTGGTGACAAGCTGTTCTGTCAATGGTTTTACTGTAGGGTCACTTCATGGGAGACCAAACCCTTATTCAGTTCCCATGATAGAAATAGCGTAGTACTAGGGGTTTAGAAATGACGGAGGAAATCGTTACATTGTGGTATTCATCAAGATCAGTTCAAGAAGTGTTTTTCAACTCCGCCCCTGCGCGTGTCTTCTGGATTTTCGCCGGCTTTTGTGGTATAAAATAATCTCAACGGCAACTCAACCTTCCACGACACGTGTTATGTACACCATCTTGTTGTTACCTATGAAATGATAAACTCATGCGTGTCACTTCGCAATAATAATACGAATGCAAGTGTAGAGATTGCCTATATTTCCTTAAATTGTGTCGCACATTTTGGTACTGAATTTTTTTAACCGCATCCTCTAGGTCGAGAAAAGATGCCGACGGGAAGTGAATCTTCAATTCAACTCCAGGTATTGAAGCGCGTGAAACGAGTAGGAAAATGCTGCTCATTTCAACTCACTGTTTTTATTTCCATCGAGTTACCTTCACAATTCTGTCAAAATAGAGCACTGGCAACTCAAAATATCAGAGAAAGCTACAATAATGCATAGCTAGACATCTGACAATTTCATGTCAGTGTCATGTCGTGTTTGAAAACTGAAGAAAATTTCGTAAATAGTTAGAAAGAATATAACTTCTCGTTCTTTTTCCCCGCTATATTATCGATCACACGCAGTTGGTAAATTAAAATATGGATATGCCATCTACGGTAATGAATTTGTGAATCCTACGTCCAACACTGCACTGATACACACTGCATCCACGACATCCACTATTTATTTTTTCACTTAATTGTTGTCGAGAAAAATAAAAAGTTTCCTTGGGGTTTATCCAGTTTCCACTTGGTGATATCGCTTGAATTATTGCGTTGAGGTAATTGTTATTTTGCATTACCTGGCACAAGAAACCGTGATTTCTGTCTGGGAGATCGTTACACTGCAGGAGAAAAATTAAACAACGTGGGGGGCAAAGAGCTCGTGAATACTTCGGTTGTTGTGGTGAGAATTCTAGTCACCTGTCAAATGGTAAATGTATAGAAGAGCTTAGAAAGCAAAAACAGTATGAGTGTTGCTTACGTGTAAGCTACTGGGACAGCCTCAAGAGCCCATCTGGGAGGTAAAACTCAATTTTCTCTGATGTTTGTTGTGACAAGTTGCTCCCGTTTTTCAACACTTGTATTTAAATCATTGCTGAACGAGTTGCACACTTATACACATGCTCTCTCCAATGCCCGATAATATTATTTTGCCAGTGTTAACACTTAACAGGAAACAAGGCAAAACTAAACAAACCGGGCACCACTGGGTAACTTGAAGTAACAAATAGTGCTAGATTCAGAGACATGTTGGGATGCCTTCGTCTTAGTGATGCCCTGGTTGATGGCCCCCACTACAATGTAACTAATGTAAATAGGAAAAAGGTATGCTTTTTTGATTTCCTCAGTTCTAATATAGCCCTAAACAGATCTCGCAAACTAGCTAAGCGTCGCTTAATCTTAAAATTAAGTTTGTTTGTGAAGGACTCGGTGCTTGCTTCGTTGACGCGCGCGCGTGTCTTTTACAGGTTTATTTGTGCAGGATGTAATGTCGGCGAAATCCCCTGCCAACTCTAGACGCGTATTCGTGAGAAACTGGCCCTCATACATTTACTACTACTACTACTACTACTACTACTACTACTACTACTACTACTACTACCACCACCACCACCACCACCACCACCACCACTACTACTACTACTACTACCACTACTACTACTACTACTACTACTACTACTACTACTACTACTACTACTACTACTACTACTACTAATAATTATACCGCGCAAATTCAATGCAAGTTCTAAGTGCGCCTTACAATACTAATTGTGACAATTTGTATTACAGATGGTTTAATCAATGACAAACATGGTTGTCATGATCAGTCTTTTTTATTGACAATTTCCTTTGAATCTCAACATCAAGCGTTCTTAGTGAAGTAATTGGTATATCTCATTGCGAATTATTACTATTTTATCAGAGTCTCTAATTAGTCTATTTAGGCTAAAGACATCGACAAAAAAAAAAAAAAAGAAAAAGACATCAACACTTAAATAAAGGTTTTTACTTACTTTACTTACTCTTTCCCATAAGAAATAGCCTGACCGCCAATTTATTAATCCAGCTTATGCACTATTGAAAGATGTTAGTAACAGGTGCATCTCACTCTGGTATGCACAGATGTTGCCTGAGTGTCCGTCAAAG
Source organism: Galaxea fascicularis (assembly GCA_948470475.1). Taxonomy (NCBI): domain Eukaryota; kingdom Metazoa; phylum Cnidaria; class Anthozoa; order Scleractinia; family Euphylliidae; genus Galaxea; species Galaxea fascicularis. Next base: position 11,994,777 of record OX419344.1, read on the forward strand.
GCTCTTTGTTGTGTTCAAGTGAACAGCTTATATAAGTTGCATCAAAACATTGTATGTAAACAGTGTCGTGTATAAGACGTCTGTTTTAACATCCGGCTTTGAACGTTTGAAAAACTTCCGTTGGCAAAAAAAAAAAAAAAGGAAAAAAGCTTTCAGTTTCGTCAGGTTTTTAACTCTTTCATCAATAATTGTTGACCTGTTTAAACGCTTGCAAAATTTGGTGCAGCAAAGGGTTAAGCGAATATTGAAGTAAAGTGTGGAAACGTTACAAATACGATACAATACGGGCGCGAATATTGTATTGTAAGGTAAAGTAAAGTAAAGTAAAGTAAAGTAAAGTAAAGTTATGGGGAGCAGGGTTGGCGCAGTGGTGAGAGCGCTCGCCTTCTACCAATGTGTCCCGGGTTCGATTCCCGGACTCGGCGTCATAAGTGGGCTGAGTTTGTTGGTTCTCTATTCTGCTCCGAGAGGTTTTTCTCCGGGTACTCCGGTTTTCCCCTCTCCTCAAAAACCAACATGTGATTTAATTTAGAGTTTATTTGATTTACAGTCTCCCCAATTAGTAGAGCACTCTTGTACAGCTAGAACGATTTGAGACTTAAATAAAGTTATTATTATTATTATTATTATTATTATTATCTATAGCGCGTCACTATGGGGGACTTTGCCAGACTGCTTATATAGGTGCAAATTGCAGCTACGCAGTTCACAATCTTATTAGAGAGAGTAGTATGATACACAGGTGCCCCCAGAACAGACTAAGTGAATAAGCCATCACTACTCTTCGCGATCAGTGTGTGGGTTCTTTAACGTCCCACACCAGTACTGTGAGACGGGACCTCCGGTTTATCGTCCTTGACCGAGAAGACTAGAAAGTCTGACCATTTGTAGATGTTATTACAAAGAGAGCATTTTCTCCTCAGTTATTTAAAGACCCTGAGTGTTGGTCCGGTCGAGGTTTGAACCCCCGACCTCCCGCACAGCAGTCCGGTGCCCTACCAACTGAGCTAACCAGTCGACAGTGTGCTTATGAAATGAACAGCACGCTTTCATTTGCTCCCCGAAGGGAATTCGCCCGGGATAAAATGATCAGGGAATGCTAAACTCATTCGCAAGTGATTGCATACATGGACGGACCACGTTTTCGAAGGCCGAAAAATGCAGAGGAAGAAGCAGCTTGGTTGCAAGAAACTACTCCCCAAAATACAAGAAATAGTAAAAAATGGAGCGTAAAGATATTCGAGGAGTGGCAAAGTGCTCACTCAAATAAAGTAGCGGCAAATGAGTCGCTGGGCTTTGACTATGGTAAGGTGGACGGATAAGTCCGATAAAGCTCAAGCAAGTTTAAGTTTGGCGTCTGGTGTACACAGTGTTGTTACAAATGTTGCTTCTAATGCTACTTTTAACAGCTGTAGTATAAACTCATTTATTTTGAACTCTAAGTAGAAACTGAATTTAATTAACACTGGTCTGAAAATAAAAACAGTTTTGTGTCTGTCGTTTTTGCGTCCCTGTTTTGTTTTGATACAGAGGTTTTGGTATTTTGTTCACGATCAGCACTGCTGATACCGAATGTTGATTAATCTATAAGTATTCTATTAGAAATGAAAAAAGAAAAAAAATAGATCTATTAGTATTCTGGATGAATTTCATACAGAATACTTATTTGAGAGCAAAAATTCATTACTAATTCATAAACCCCAGTTTTTCCCTGCTATCTTTTCAAGCCCTCCCCGAGTTTTCAAACAGTTAGAATTTGTATTGGGCTTACAGTGACATTCATGTGGCTCAAATTGCATTTTTGGACTGGCTTACTCCTTAATGAATTATTAATGAATTTTATAAATTTAGTTTAATCATTTTCAATATGCCAATAAGAATAGTCATGTGAGACTTTTACACTAGTTGAGACGGTCTTCGAGACAACATGTGTTTGCGCTTTGTTGTCATATATAATTTTGTTTACATTTCTGTCTGAATTTGAAGGGACAGCTACGAAAACAGCTTCACTGAGTGTTAACTGGCCACCGTCAATTGGCGTGCTGACATTTTTAGCCCTCAAAAGGTAAGAAGATGTTAAAGTCTGTTTTAATAGTCTTTACACCTCAAATGCTATTTTTGAGTCGCTAGCTGCCAAAAAAAAAAAAAGCCCCATAACGAGTTTGTAACTATTTAGCGTTAAAACGTGGTGTACAATTTAGAACCCACAATTAGGTTGCGCTGGATTCATATAAGGTCGGTAAAATTTGCTAAATTAATCTCATACCGTGAATACACCAAGCGTGAGTGGAATTGTTTTACTGAAAATGTCCGAAATTATTGTTAGATCTCGTTGATTACATTTTGCAACAACGACCTCAAGACAATTATTCAGTGGCTGCTGCTTGTCGGGCATGTTATAATGGCTCCTGTAATATTACGTCGCCGTAAGGCAAGGCAAACTCACCGTACAGGGATTCCAAAAACTGACGTTTCGAACTTTCGCCGTTCGTGAGAGCGAATCGAGGAATTGTGGGTTGGTTGTTTATGGTTTATATAGAGGAGATGGCGGTAACGTAGCAATGTGAAAAATAGGAAAACATTAATTGAATAAAACGAGTTCGTTAATATAAATTTTTGTTCTAAGTTCTTGCGGCTTTCCGGGGTAGTTTGATGTAGGGAAAGGCCGCAGACCGCCATGTGTTGTTCGGAGTGGTTGGAGAGAATAAAATCACGAGCGACTGGCTTAGATGTAAGGACGCATCCAAGCCAGTCGCTGGTCATTTTAAAGAAGAATAAACATCGCGCGCTCAGTGTAATTCAAAATAATTAATAGGTGCTCAGAGAAGGTCCTGTGGAATTGACGAATCCAAGGTTCCAGCGGTCAATGATCAAAACTTACCATCATTTACTGATAGTGTAAACTTTGCTGGAGTTTTTCCTGAACTGAATTCAGGGTGTACTATTTTAAAGTTTTAACGATAGTCACTAATATAGGTCAATTAATTTCTATTTATCTTTTTTACATTTGAAGTAAGTTTTAGAGATCATAGTGTCCACAATCAGTTATTTGGCTAAATACTCTGACACTCTAATAAAGGTCCCTTCCTCCCTCTCTTTCTCTATCCTTAGCTCCCTCCGTTCTTCCCTCCCTCCCTCCATCTCTCATTATCTCCCTCCCTTCTTCACCTCCCTCCCTCCCTCCCTCTCTCCCTCATTATCTCCCTTAGTTCATTTATTCTTTTCACCGATTTCACAGCCTGTGTGGAGACAAGAGGGGTGGGGGAGGAGAGGAGAACGTGGGACGAAAATAGGCTTCGGGGTAGCAGTTGCCCAAATTTTTATCCACTTCCCTGCTTCCCATCCCCTCTCTTGAGGAGTCTTTCTACTATATGCTTGATTGTTCGTTCTGCGAAGAAGAAAGAAAATGTTATGAAATATATTGTTGTTCATCTTGGTAGCTGGATAATAATGCAAGTTTGTTCTTTTGTCTCACGATAAGTCACTTAGATGTTGGTCGCGACGTTTCGCCTGCTACTGCTAGTCTTCTTCAGGCGATGGGGTCGACTGGGTCTGATACAGCATTATGTATGGCGGTGGTCTTTGGCTGTTGCACACTAATTCAAAAATTGCATATATACTGTATTTATATTTCTTCTATTACTTTGTTTTCTATAGTTTTTTTCTTCTTTTTTTATTCTTCCTGAATAGTGTGAATAAGGTTGTTGTTGTTGGTCTGTCTTGATTGGCGCGTTTCGATCCGGCTATCATTTCCTTGTACGGTGTTTTCCTCAGGCGTCCGCTGACTTGCTGCACACCGCTGGCTTTGACGATTTTCTAATTGTCGGCATCCACGCTTCTGGTATTCCGGCTCCATTATCCCTATTGATGGTGTTAGGGCTAAGTCTTATGTGAATTGCCTCTTTCACTTTCCTCGTGTACCAATGGTTGTCTCTGTCAATTAAACTTTACTTCTTCCCACAGCGGTTTATGTCCGGTTTTGTTAGCGTGTTCTGAGATGGCGGAATTCTGAACACTACCGCGTGCAGTAGTAAAAAGTAGTGAAATGAGGGAGTTGAACTCATGGCCTCTGCGATACAGGTGCAGTGCTCTACCAGCTAACAAACCAACTGATGCTGGTCGTTTTTGCGGGTTCGTAATACTCCTGTAAGTGATGAGTAGGTAAATGTGATTTCAGATATTCACATTCACTTATCTCAAGATGTCGTACGTAGTTGTGATAAGGTATTGTCTCTCAGGCGCTTTCAGCCTCAAGATTGCCCAATTTAACCGACAGACCATATCGTTCGACAAGTGTTTGCTAAACAATTATTTTTATCTTCCCCTGTTCCGGCTTTCCAGAATAAATCAATTTAAATGTCGTCGATTACTTTGATATGGTATTGGTCTTCCGACCTTGCGTTTTTTTCCGCGGTGAAAGTGGACCGGTGTCCATACCAAATATTTGACAGCATCATATTTTTGTTTTGCTTTAAACAGGAAAGATAGTCACCAGAAATACAAAGTGTTCCAATACTTTTGAGTGTATCTCATGTGACCACTTGTGATCACTTCAGAACAAGAATTGGTCCGCATATTCACATTGCTTTTGAGGAAATCATATAAGTCGTTGATGCGCCGTTATTTTCAGAGCCGATGCATTTTGCCGTTTTCTTAAACCAAATCAATATTTTGCCAGCACTGTATTTTTGTGTGCACCTCACAGTGGCTACACCGAAGACGTCACGAGCAATAGGTAGTCTTCTTGTTCTTAATAATAACGTGTCTGTTTAGTGATATGATGTATTCGACCATTGATGAGAAGTACCCTTTCTAGGTGCCCTGAATAGAAATCAAGTTTTTCTTGATCGAAAAACTAACAGTGTGTGAGGAATAGTATATTGGTAACATAATGCGTCCCAGCATGCTTAGGATCACTTTGACGGAGCACTTGAGCCAGATATAACCACTTGTAACAAGTAATTATAAACTTTTTCACATCACGCCAGCTGGTTGAGTCCAATATGGGATGATTATGTCCTCAGCGCGGATTCCTTTCTCTGCTATTTAATTATATGTCCTGGCTTTAGAACAACTCACCTGAGAGTGTAAATAGTCTGTCACTTTTAGTATAATGAACGACATTCTGTCAAACGAATTTGGTGTTAACACTGCACTTGCACTAAATGTCTCCACGAATAGTGATCCTTGCTTGCAGTTCTATGATTTTGAACTTCTCTTGAGAATTCACACTTAGAAAAAAAAGAGACTAGAGCTTTTTTAGTTCTTTTGAAGAAGAGTGCAGCGGACCCAAATTATTTCTGGTACACAGAGGACGTTGATAACGGTATAGTTTCTAACTCAGTAGTGTAACAGGGGCACCCAACGACAAGTTTCAGTAGATATCTGTCCGTTGGAGGGTTTTCTCCTTAGGTTTTCAGTCGGCGTCGATCAAAGTGCAAACTCGGATTTTCGTATCTGAAACGTGGCCTCGAAGATTCGTAGTGGGGAAATGATAGCCCCTGACCGTTTTCAGAAGGGACGTATTTGCTGTTTTTGGCAGTCAAAAACCTCAGCCAGCATTTTCGAAAAGCAAATAGTTCCCTAGAAAGTTCACTTTGGCTTGCAATTTCTCAAAGTAAGATTTTGTTCCCTAAAGTTTTCGGGTAATTAAAATATCAGCTAAGGAATTAAATTCGTCTAGTCAATGGAAACATGACTTAAAACAGGCTTCAAACATCATAAGGTACTCAAAATAGCCTTTTTACAGCTTTTGGTTGATTTGTCTCTTTGGATGCCCCTGGTGTAAAGCCTCCGGCTGAGAGCTCTTTTTGTTTTTCTAAATTTGGTATAAAAATAGTCCACGGGCAGATGAACGTTTTCCAGCATCTCTATTGCACTGCCAAGTGCCGCATACGGCAAAACGGTTCGATCTCAAGTCAAACCGGTTCGTCCGACATTTGTCAATAACTGATTTCATCAAATATGAGGTGGTAAACTTGAACCAGCAAACTATACCGCTGATAATTCCCACTATAGCCCTAAGCAAACTGTGAAAGTCGATAGTAACTGAGAGCGTGCCAGCTGATAACTTTGCAAGACCCAGTCTATAAAACAAAGAAATTATATAGAGGTCGCAGAGGTCAAGCTCGAGGGATCAATAGTTCGCCCTCACCATGTATCAAAGACGATACAAACCGATGGCGAGGCGATCTATTCTACAAACGGGTTTTAACTTGCTGTCCTGACGCGTGCCCTCAGGCAATCTATCAGAAATTAGACCGCCGCTGCGTTGCGTTGCTGCGTTGGCGCAGTGGTGAGAGCGCTCGCCTTCCACCAGTGTGTCCTGGGTTGCGTCATACGTGGGCTGAGTTTGTTGGTTTTCTACTCTGCTCTGAGAGGTTTTTCCCCGAGTACTCCTGTTTTCCCCTCTTCTCAAAGAGAGAGGGAGGGAAGGGTCACCGGACTATGATCACTGATCACAGATTAACGATCACAGGAGGGAACGGTCACATGCAGGATTACGCTATGTCTAGCAACTTAACTTGAATGCGGTTTCTCCGCGGACAACTAGATTATAGCTAATAGTTGGTCACTGGTAGAGATAACCTCGTAGTCAACCACATTCTCCAAAAACTGGCCCTAAAAGCAATGTAACAAGAACCTGACAAGGCATTGGAAGCGTTTGTTTCCGCGATCTCAAAATTATTTTGGTCAGTGCGTCTATGCCGGCATATAGTACTAGGCAGCTTAAGCAATGAGGACGACAGGAGCAAAGAGAACGCCACAAAACAATGGCTTATGAACAAAAACAATCGCCCTGCAGGTGTATTTTACACTTTGTACATTTCTCTGTCGTACTCTGCAAAACAACAACGTCAAATGACCAAATTGTAGCGTTTTCTCGAGAACGCGTAACACTGTTCGCAGTAATCTTGACCCTGGACAGCTCGCCAGCATTTTTCATTTCCAACAAATTGGAATCATCGCCAAAAAAGTTACGAAAACGAAAAGTTATACTTTGAAATGACGTTTTGTCGCCGTCGCCGTCGCCATCGTCGTTTCCTAAAAGTTAGGAAAAGAGAAACGCCACACAACGCAAAAACAATAGCTCTGCACGTGCGTTCTTCATTTTGGTACATTTATTTGCTGTCATCTGTAAAACGACGACGTAAAATGGCTAAATTTTCGGTTTTCACCAAGAACTTGACTGTATGACAGTAATTTTTTCTTTCTTTTTCTTTACTTTAATATCGTTCACAGCAATTCATACCCTAGACAGTTCCCCAGCATTTTTTAACTTAAGCAAGTTAATCCCGAAAGACTTACAAAAACGGGAAGTTTCATTTTCAAATGACATTTTCGTTGCCGTCGTCGTCGTCGTTAGGGAGTTTAAGAAATGACTACGGCTACGGCAACGACAACGCCACAAAACAATGGGGCTAATGACAATAGACAATCGTGCTGCACGTGCGGGATCCATTTTGTACATTTCTTTGCCGTACTCTGCAAAACATCTACGTGAACTGCCCAAATTTAAAGTTTTCACGACAACGTGAGCACGCAACACTGAATCTTTCATTCTTTATCTTTTCTTCAAGACCGTTCGTTCTAATCCAGTTATATAACACTTCGCCCATATTGTACGACTTGAACGAGATAGAATAATCGCAAAATACTTGCGATACCGCAAAGGTATATTTTCAAGCGATGTTTTATTTGCCGTTGCCGTAGTACAGAGGACGGCAACTGCAACGGGAACGCCACAAAACAATGGGTTTAATGACCAAAGACAATCGCTCTGCACGTGCGTTTTACAGTTTTGTACATTTCGTTGCTGTCCTCATGACCAAATTTTAGGTTTTCTCGAGAACTTGAACGCATGACGGTAACTTTCTGTTTCTTTTTTCTTACTTTAACGCCGTTTATAGAAATTTAGACACTACATAGTTCCTCAGCATCTTCCTTGTTAAACAAATTGAGATAATCGCGAAAGAGTTGCCGTCGCCACCGTCGCTGCTTAAGCTACCTGATGTGTAAGCTACGACGACGGCAAAGAGAAATCATTTCAAAATGTATGGGCAAGTTATTTAAACTCCTGTATGAGGCTTGCAGTGTGGTTTTCATATAACCCGGTTCTTATATGTTAATGAGATGCCTAATATTCCAATGACCGGTTTGGGTACTAACCAGCGATTCACGTTGAAACGAACTGAACTGTTTAAAATCTGAACAAGAATCTTCCGTGCAAGGGAAAACACTATGGAGGTTCATGGGAGCTTTTGAATACAATTGCCTTTTTGCTGATGTTTATGACTTTAGTTACAGGTATCACCGCCGGACGAAAACCATTTCCTTTAGCAGGGTCCGTTGTTTGATATTTTTTATGGGGAACAATTCTGCCGTCTATAGTCCTGTTATCACAACAAGCGCACTGGTCTAGAGAAACACTGATGAAACTCCGGCGTCCTTCATAAAATTAGCCACGGACATGATAACCGTGAAAGCTCTTTTATTTGATGACGTTCCCTAACGTTCTCAAATGAGGTAATCTGATAGCAAACTGGCCTCAATCTCCTAATGTTATTGCCACCATACTCATTATCGTTTAGTGATGCTCATTAGCATAAAATAAACGGGTTATGCGAATATTCTCTCTAATCTGTAGAGACACAGATAACAACGGTGAAACGAACAAATGCTGGTGGGCGTACAAACTGAGCCAATGAGAGATCTATTGTCTACTGTCCACCAGCATGGCGGCGATGACGTAACGTGCTAACCACGGCTACTTGTAACTAAAAATTGTGATAAAAAGGTACAGAAACAATATTTCTGTCAGTGGCGTTTCTGATGAAGAAAAAAAAAAAAGAAAAGGAAAAAGTTGTGGTCAATGTCTCACTGAATTCTCGGCAAAACCAGTTGAATTTGGGCATCTCATAGCTGTGGCAGGAGGCCTAAACGCACAAAAAGTTATGCGCTTAAGAACGTAAACGTATACGAGTGGACGGAGTCTTACTGTTTTTCAAATGGCCTTTGCGTGAGTCACAAAGTTTTATTTAGGAATATTAATGATAGCAATTTCCTATCACGAGATCCTTGAAACATTATATTCTCTTGAATTCTTTTTAAGGACTCTGTTTCCAGATCAATGATGTTTTGCTTGGTGATATTAAAAAGGCTTGATTTTGCTTATGAAGAAATAAAATAAGCAAGATTTAGCTTTTGACGCAAGAGGGTAGGAAGTGGCCCAGAATAATTTTAAAAAGTCCTATTTTTAGAACGCTTTTTTTATTGTCATCATTTTATCATGGACACCAGCTAACAAATGTATTGTGTAATGAAATTTGCTATAGCTCTCAAAAGCGTGAAGCACGTGAAGATACTGTAATCGATCATGAATAAAAGCAGCTTTATGAGATATCTAAGCTTATCTACTTGTGATAGCAGAAATATCTACCTGTGAATTAACAGAAATGTCAACTTGCAATCAACAGTGTCAGTTTTCGGTTTAGGTTTAGCATGCTGAAGCAACCGGTTTCTTTTACGCACAAAATTTCTGAACACATTTATCATTGAGATGTAATATGCTTAAGTCTTCGTGGAAAAGACGTCTTGAAATGTTTATTTCAAGAGAGATATTGGCGTGGTTTATATGCTTAATTAAAGACGTACCTAATACAAGCCCACGTTGTACGAACCACTGACAAGACGGTGCTTGTCTCAACTTTCCTTCGAAGAGACGGCGTCTGTGTAATATTGCAGTCTTAGTTTTACTTCAGAAATGTTTGCTGTCAAGACCTGGAATAGCAAAAGATCGCTGACGTCAATTAGACTTATTGGCCGTTAAATCAACGAAGTCTCCCGTTGGTAGACGCCATTGGGATGTTTGCAAACAGCAGGACCAATCATCGCCTTTAATTACGACCCTAATGTGTTTTCCTACTGATACAATGGCTCCTTTTGTCGTGATTTGCACCGTAATTAAGAATGTATTTTGGGCATATGATTAATATATTTATGTGTTGGAAGTATTGTTTTGAATAATAAAAAGATTACAGGCATCCGCAGAAGCAAATATGATGGCTAAAAATGTAAGTTTGGCCTTGTAGTATATTTAAACAATATATATACTCGGGATTCTCTCGGCCGGTACAAATATACAAAAATTAACTTTTCGACGTTCCACGTTGGATCGTAATTTCTCAGAACCTTTTGTTTGTACCGGCTCTTGTCGGTGGGATCTCCAAGATAGAGCGGTTCAAAAACCATGCATTCAATGGACTGGCATACAACATTTAGTACATATCATAGACACCTTCGTCATATTTAGTGGCAATTTGATTCTAAGTGTAACTTACCACTGCTCGCCGCGCGCAAGACGTAACGAAATGTTGGGGGAGTCTGAAACACTTGTTTTAACAACGGGATTACGACAGTTGTAGGCCTTTATTGTTATTATTATTGCGCATATAGTCTCTTTTTAGTTTGTGTAATTGTTAGTTATGCAGGTCCACACTGGGACATATGTCTTGACTATTTCTTAAACCTGCATCATCAAAAAAGCATAGTGATAATGATGATGATGAGTCGATTACATTTAATGGTCAGACGAGAATGGTACACGCACAACTTCAGGTGAATATGATCATCGTAAAAATCGCGCATGACGTCTTAATCAGTGCCTTACAAACTAGACGAAATAATTGATACCTTTCTGCCTTATTAAGCCCCTCTTGTTCAATAAGCAATGAAAATGTGAGGCCTGTGGGATGAGGCCTGTGGGATGTGGCCTGGTGTAACAAGAATACTTGACAAATTAATGTGTCTAGGTAAGCTATAAGCCTCTCATACGGCACTACTTCCCTTTTAATAAGCCCCCCTCTGTGTGGCCAAAATTAATCCCGGGGCTATAGACGTTAATAAAACTAATGTCGCGGTAAAGCGCTTCCATGGCAGTTCAAGTGACCTCTCCAAAGAATTTGTGACGAAAGGTCAGTATTGCATCAGCTGTAAAGGACATGCACATCACATGTTTGCATATTAAAGCACATTCAGATAGACACAACAACACTGCATACGTTAACAAACATCTTAGTTCTATAATTGCCGAACCTGGTTGTTGGTCGGTGCCGTTTGAGATACAACACCTGTGTGATTAATGGACCCACATCTACGCATGTTCAGTGCGGATCAGTGAGTATATTCTTCGTTCTCGACAAGCGTTTCCTGACAAGCTTTTCCTGAAACAATTTTTCAGGATAAAGCATACTAACATGACTATAATCGGTTGCGCCTTAGAACACTGATTACAATATCTATCTCCCGGCTTACACGTTTATGCATAATCACAGCAAAAAACAAGAGAAGTTGTTCAATACTGGATCGCAGTATTCAGCAACAGTTCCTTTTAAAGGACTTGGTTTCTACTCACCTTTTGACCAAAGCATTTTAGGAGTAGAATCCAACGGATTGTGAGGATACCTCAGGGTTTCATTGAAATGATAGTCAAAGGTGTCACCAAAAAAGAAATTGAAGGATCATTGGGCTTGAATACCAATGTGATTTCCAATAAAATAGCAACTGAAGTTTTTTCTATGCTACGATTAATTAATCAGTGATTTGAAAAATGGCGCTTTGTACGACCAATTCTCGGACGCCGCAATAACCGAGAAGTATAAAGCAAGCATTAATATAGTTTCAAATCACAGTCTTATGTAAATTGTTAATTTCATTAAGATGGCAGCTCTGTTGTTCTTTCTGTCAATTTTGCCGCTGTGTACACAAGGCCACACGAGTCTGTTGTTTTCACCGTTGCCATGTATAAATAAGAAGCGCCTAGTAATTGTCACTTTTCAACATTTTTGAGTCATTGGGTTGAAAGTGGTCAGTAAACGATAACAAATTATCGACCTCAATGGTGGATCGCGTGAGGAAACGATGTCAGAGACCGTGAATACTGACAGTTAGTGCTTGTCTCATTGTTTTGTTTACACTTAATTTTCAACGAAACCTACGTAATCTGTGACACGGGCTGTTACAAAGTGGGGCCGGGTCGCATGTCAAAAAAAAAAGTTGTTGAAGTTATTCGAAACTCTTTTATCAGAAGAAACTTAATAGTTCCAAATTTACCTCTAATTATATTTCTGCGGTTTCATTTGTTTTGACAACTCACAATTACTGTACTGCTATAATTGCTCTGGATTCGGCTTAAAGCCCGCCGCACACTTGAGGAAAGAGCTGAGCAAAATTCCTCGCGAGGCAGTTAGCTCAGCCGTTTCCTCACGTGTGCGGCAAATTGCGGTGAGAAATTCGCCTCGCGAGGCGATAAAAAAATATCAAACATATTTGATATTTTCCTCATCGCCTCGCGAGGCGAATTTCTCACCGCAAATTTGCCGCACACGTGAGGAAACGACTGAGCTAACTGCCTCGCGAGGAATTTTGCTCAGCTCTTTCCTCAAGTGTGCGGCGGGCTTAAGGCTTTTTTCTATAATTACTATCGCTGTGATCGTCTTATGGGTTCAAAATGTATCGGCTGTTCAAAGACGATAATGTGGGAGACGTTACAGACGGCAAGTTACTGTAGCGCTCGAACACAGTCGCTTCTTCAGCAAGGTTCTTTCCGATCACTGATTTGGAGCGATTGTAAGCGATTATATGAACCCAGTCTTTACCCAACTGACTGGCTTGTAAGATTATGCAAGGTGCCAATACATCACTGAGTGTTGCGCGTTTAGGTTGTTACTTTGCCTTGGATAATTCGTTTGAAGCGGCGCTCTCAAAACTAGACATGATAATATCTCGAATACGTTTCAGCTCGTTTTCAGTTCGCTAGTACGGACGTGCGAGAACTTGAAGACGTGAGGCTTGCCAAAACTGATAAAGGAACTCGAAATGATTACTCAGGCTTCCTGTGGAAGGCTCGAGTATGAAATTGTAGTCCGTTCTTCTTATTCGTCGTCGTCGTCGTCGTCGTCTATCATCCACTAACCTCACTTCCGGCGTGCTTGCGCTTGCGCAGGCGCTAATAAAGAACCACAACAACACCAGACTCGCCATAGCGCCAGGTATCGAAGCGAAGGTGCAAGTAACGACTTTACTTTTATGACTATTATGATCAGTATTCCATATATTCTGTACACTGTACTTAGTGGATTATCATCTGTCAGTTTTTCGATGGAGTGTATTAATTTCGTGAGTAACTTCTCTGTGTAAATAATCTTGTATCTACACAAGCAATGTAAAATGTTCTTGAAAATGCGATGTATTATAGAAGGTCTCGCACAAACTACTGTTGTACACGAGGCCAACATTGTGTATGTGCACGAAATTTATGCTTCGATGAAATGCATGTATTTAGGCACAGTCTTGGCACAGACTGCGCACAGTTGTAGCACACTTGTGGCGCATTTTAAAGCACCGTTTTGCTTCGCCGATGATCAGTACGTTTACTCAATTTGTCAGTAGGGAGTGAACACAGAATTAGATACGACAAGAAAATTTCACCTAAACATACACACACGTCCATTTCCTCGATACCTTCAATATCTAAATGTAGAAATTTAGCTTTTTTTCTAGTATGCGAATTAAATTTGATACACCGAAAATATAGACCCTTGTGGTTTGTTTACATTGATCAAGGGTTAGGGAATAAGCTTAACTTATGAGCATTCATAACTGTGGAAAGTCATGGTAACAAGAACAGTCGCCAAAAATTTGTCCATAAGACTCAGAGTGAGGACGGAATGAAATTATTGGTCCCCATATTGTTCATTACTGTAACTTCATTACAATCTTTTTCTTTTTTTTTTTTTTTAAATAAGAACGGCTAATTTTGGAGCCGAGGCTCGACGGTCTTATTTTTTTTTTCGCGATCTGGACCTGAAAACGTTCTTAAGATGTTCTTAATTTACATGATACACACGATGTCGCACCAACCAACTGTTGGTAAATTTAGCTTTTCAAAAAACATTGAACATGGAGGTTCACAACACGACATAGGGCCCGTACGCCGCGCACTAGGCGAATTTTTGTTTATTTTTGTAAAAAATATCTGTCATTCGTTCCGTTCTGCAAGTGCGAACGGCGTTTTTCGTTCTTCCAAACTTTTTCAGGCCGTACCAAACTTCAAAAGCGCCGTCGTCCTGCCTCAGAGCAGGACAAATTTTAGTCAAGCGTCAAAACTGTTAGATTTTACAATTTACAGGCGTTAATTTAGCCCGGTTTGCACGACAAGGTTTTCGGTCCGGCACTCCTAAATTTTGGCTCGCGGGCCAATAACTTATGACATGGCACTCCTAATTTTGCCGTATAAAAGCAAATCTCATCGGCCCGCGTGCCCAAAACTTAAGCGGGCCGAAACCGCCTGGCGACCTTCTCGACCCTCCAAAAAATGGGCCCGAGTGCTCACAAATGCATACATGTTCTTCAACAAAGAAAATGGCATCGTCTGCGGGAACTGTCGGACGCCTCTGTGTCAGGAAAAAAACCATGGAAAAACCTGGTCTGTGGAGGCAACGTCGGCCTTTATAGATCTGTGGTCCGAAGAAAGCATACAGTTGTCCTTGGACAACTGTAAAAGTACAAACAATCTTAGAAGTAGTAACCTATCGGTAACCATTTCAAACCAAGTAGCTTCTCGTGGGTTCATCCAAATAGTTTTCAAGCGCGGTTGATTGATGCAAGCAAGCAAAAGTTGCCCGAAATATTACCTGGGTTGCCTGTTATATATATACAGAAAAGACGAACGTTTTTCTTCAATAATTCGAACTCTTTTAATAGCCCTTCGCTTGTTCAAAAACCAGACAATTACCAGTTGTATTGCGAGCTGTGCCGCGTCCGCCATTTTGGTAAACTCGATCCAGATGGTACAAATTTAAATTTGATAACAAATCTTTTCAACCTAGTGCGTACGGGCTCATTAAGTCACCAGATTTTGCTGACTCTCAGGCTGGGTATGTTCTTAAAATTTGGGGTTAATCTCAACCTCAACGTTCTTATAATAATAAATAATAAATGTATTTATTCATCATAAGATAAAAGCTACATATCTTATGTTACATATTTGAAATCATAATAAAATATAGAATTACATCACATGTGAAGATCGTATTAATAAACGTATTAATAAACGTTCTGTGTTTATCAACATCAATGCGGGCGCTATTTTTATAACGTATATCATAATCGATGACCTTAGCCTTTGGGACCTATTCATGTAGGTGAATACTAAGTTGACAAATTTTTCTAAAACGTTTCCGGTCTTGTTTTTCCAATAAAACTCTTATATTCAATCTGGCAGAGATGTATCGCCTTTTGTAGCATCTGTCTAGAAAATCTTGCACCGTAGTTAATTCTGGCTCTGAGGTTTGGGTAGAACAATTGTCTTAAATAAATAGTCTACCTCAAACTGATTACACCCCTCCTTCTGCAGAGATCTTATCACATATAAACATTTGTTGGCCTTACCAAGCTTGCTTTTAACATGTTTATCAAATCTACAGTCTTGCTGGAAATTGAGTCCTAAGACAGTAAGTTCAGGGCATTGTGGTATATTCGATATCATGTCAATGTACACATCGGTGTGTCTTTTCTTTCAGAAAACAAGCTCCTTATACTTACTAGGATTACGTTTCATTAAGTTACTACTAGTCCAGCCGCTGAGTCATTTTCCTTAAAAACAGGAAAGACAATTGTACAGTCATCAGCATATTTGAAACAGATAGTTTCTACACCTTTTCTAATCGCTGAGTCATTCAGAAAAATGCTAAATAGATACGGACCTCTGACACTCCCTTGAATCGTACCCTTAATTACTTGCTTCCAATCACAGATACCGTTATTGGTACCACCCTTCGCATTCTGCCCTGTAGAAAATTCAACCACCAATTGACTATATATGGGTTTAGAGGGATGTCTTAAAGTTTGTTTGCTAGAAGATAGTGGTTTACAGAGTCGAAAGCCTTACTAAAATTCATTGTGAACATCCTAACAGCTACGCAGTTAGGATCAAGGAACTTGCACATTTTATACTGAATCATTACAAGAGCATCCGTACATGAACCACCCTCCCTGTACACGGACTGCGAGTTGCTTAAGTTATCCTCTACAATCTCCTGGGCATGTAGCCTATAGACAACTTTCTCGAAGGCACGAGCGATGACCGGTGTCACGTTGATCCCTCGATAATCCCCATTGCCTACCGGGATCTCGACTTTGGGAAGAGGGTTGATGTTGGCCCTCTTCCACGATTTTGGCGAACTGTGAGTGGAAAGTGACAAGTTCTCAAGTTATAAAAAAGGTTCTCACAAAAAAAAAGAGCGTATTGCTTTTCCTTAGGCGAAAAGTTTTAGACACGGAATACTCAAGAGTTACTTTATTTCATGAGAGAATAGAAGGCCCATAATTCAATTATCTGGAACGGAGAAATCCGAAAATGTGCCGATCAGACTGCAAATAGTACGCGAGAAGTTAAAAATTTTTACCACTCGCCGCGGCGCAGGAGCGGAATAAAGTGCAATTCAGTCTTGATGGTTTACAGCAGTGGCGTGTGCGAGGCCAGAAGGCAACGTAATTTATTTGTCCATGATCATATGATGCCGTGGTGAAAATAAAGGATAGGGAGGAATTCATATCTCGTTATGGAAAGTTTGTGTATAATTAAAATTTTAAATGAATAAAGGGACAAAGTCCGCCACCACAACAAAGTGTCCCAGATCCCATTAAGGGGCTAACTGATTTATCTGTGTATCCTTTTCTAACTTTTTTTTATTACAATCTCTATTCACCCAATTTCCCCAAAATTTCACCTATAACACCTCCTAAAAGGAAACCATGATCATTGATCCTGACCAGGATCATCCCAAAGGAACGCACACTATAAATAATACTGTTTTGTCTAATGGGATCGCCAGTACCATGGGGTCTTGTTTACAAGTGCCGACAGCAAAATTGTTTCTATTTATAGAGAACAAAAAACGGCGAGTGAAACGCTTCAAAACACACATTACGAAGGTCGTTAAGAGTTTAATTCGAATGTCACACACGAGCACGAATCAAAGTAGTGTTGCAACATAATTAAGGCTGGTTTAGACAGTGACATAAGCATAAGCATAAGCATGGGAAAAGGAATCTTTTCCATTTAATTCTTATGCTTATACTTATGCTTATGTCGCGTTAAACAAGTGTGTAAACCGGTCGTAACTTAAGCATAAAGCCCAGCGCAAACATCGTTAATATGGTTATGCTTGTTTCACTGTGTAAACCAGCCGTTGCTTGCTCACTGACTGATGAGCAACGCAATGTATTTGAATTTCTGCTTTGAATTAATGCGAAAATAGCTGCATGTGACTCAGACGAAAGGAAAACCTAGAGGCCTTATTGGCCTTCACACGGCCTTTTTAAGTGTTTGGCAAATGGATGTTTCGGGAATTACAATTTGCCACAAGTACAGTTTCACTGATTTACATACAAGGTTGTAACTTTCAACCACCTTAAAATCCAATATTCGGCTTGCAATTTCCCATAACAACATTCTCCCAAGCAACTTCGATCTTCTTCCTTCCAAACATTCCAAAAAATCTACCAAAAATTTAAAAACATTTACTGGAGCAAGAACTCCAACCTGATGAAGCCATTTTTTGATTGAATGAAATCTTGGCGAGATATTGAAGGAAAAATACTGAAATGTACGGAAAGCAAAGGATCGACCTGTAATACCCCCTTAAAGGAACCGATCAATCCTTCCCCAGAGTGGATTCCTCGGTTCTTTTGATGCAAGTGTCAAGTTTCAAGTTTACTTATTTATTTATTTATTTATTTGTGGGATAGTATGCACTATGATCCGAATGATCTTTGATCATTGATCCTGATCTGGATCAAAGGAATGCACCCATATAGACAGAAGGGAACAAATGCAAAACGATGTTTTATTTCAAATGAAAATGATTGATTAACCATTTGAAAGTTTAATATGTTTAATTCTAACTTTGGGATTAAAATTACCAATAATTAAACTGGGTGACTTTCATAACAAACTCTGGCTTAATGTAATTGATGAGAAGCACGTTGTTTATCAGAAATTACCCCGACGCAACTAATTTTAGATAAAACTAAATTAAAATTTTGACCTGTACTGCTTCGTGCTGCTTCTGTGACTTTTTTTAAAATGCTTTTTTTATTTTTGTAATTTAATGGTGATTGATGAGAGGATGTCTTTAAATTACCCCGACGCAACTAATTTTAGTTCAAACTAAATTAAAACCTGACGTATACTGCTTCGTGCTGTTTCTGCGACTTTGTTTTGCCGTATTCGTGAAGGTTTTGCTTATTTTGTGCAAAGATTATATTCTGGGAGTATTTTAACGGGTGATTTGACCGATTAAACGACGAACTTCGAGTAAAGTTGAATGCCAAACCTGGTGTGCCCAGTTCGGCTGAAATACAAAAACTTTGATGTAACATTACCAGAGCAAACTATCCAGTCAACTATGTTGACAATTGGTTTTTTTTCTTTACATTCCGAATCTGCTAGAATTCACTTGTTCTGCTTGATTGCAAAGTCTATACAATTTGTTGAGCGTTCAGTGACTATTAATACAGCACTGATTGCGGCAATCGGTGATTAAAATTTGAAGATGTAACGAATAGGTTTTCATCATTTTGTTTTTTGTTTTCTCACAAACTTGATTTAAGAGCGAATACAGTGTAGAATGTGTTAGTCAGATCCCAAATCCTGCTAAAAATCGTTTGGTCAGGTCGCCGGCGCAGCACAATGCTCCGCGCCCATTTGGTTCGTTTATTCATTCATTTCATTTTGAAAACAATAGGCATGAAAATTTGTTGTTTTCGTCTCTAATGAATATGACACTGGCAGTCAAATAGAAGAGATTGTTAAGTTAACTTTGATTATTTACAGAAATAAAACATTTTAGTAATTCACCGACAATATAATTGAATTCGAATCCTTCCGGTTGAATATTGTGATGGTAATTTCAAGTACCGTGTGTAAAACGAATGCCGATCGATGCCACGTTTGTATCGCAGAGTTCTACAAAGTATATCGGGTAAACCTCAGAGCAACAACAGATTGCTTAATGTTTAAAATACTAGATCAGCCGTGATTGATTATCATGAGGCGCGAACCAGTCGGTGGTCGCCGTCTGGTTGTATTGTTTGGGCGAGTCTTTTGCATACTTAAGCACAGCATCGACTGTCAAGATACCAAAGTACTATAGTCATCCATCGGAAAGGAACGAATGTTGTCTGACCAAGTGTAAAAGGAGATATGTGACGTGGTAAGTGTAGTAATTTCCATAAGAGGTTTCCCTGTACGTGAATCAGCACAGGCAAAAACCTCTGCCTTCTTATTCACCTTATTGGTAATGGCGTCGTACGATTTTTAAGTAACAAGTTAAAATGAGACGTATTGTGATGTGAAGGTTTCGATGAAGCTCATTTTCTTTTCATGCTTGTATTTTTGTAATCGTTCTTCTGGTGTGAAGTTCTGCAAACAAACAATGATCTAGATTGGTTCCAAAACCGGTTGACTTGTAGCTCTCGTGCGAGGGAGCGAGGACAGCAAAACAAGAAAGCCAAAAAAAGTCGCCTATTAAGTGGGCAACGGGATCCTTGCTACTAAACATCCTTCCCTGCACATGACTCAAAATAAACATGACACTGGGTGGTTGGTTTAAAGATCAAGAATTTAATACGAGGCTGAGATTTAACGTCGTTTTAAATTCGGACTGAAACTATTAGCAAATCAGGAAAAGTGGGCTAAACAATTTGGACACGATCACGAGGTTTTGTTTCCTGCAGTTTGTCCAATGATTTCCTATCCTGCTTGAACTTAGTGGCTGGCTATAAAGAAGTTGAAATTCACTCATTAGTTACGCAATTCATCCCTTGACTTTCGCATTCACATCTTTGTTCACCCGGATCGATCGATCGAACAAGCGAGACCAATAAACAGCGCACTTGAATTGAACAGTAAGCGCCGGAAAACTTGCAGTGAGGTAGGAGATTAAAGCGCCAACGATTTTGGCTTTCTGTAGTGTGAAGCACTCCAATCGGCGGGAAAACGTATTGTCGCACACTTTCAACATCATGCTCCTGTTTTCTGCTCTTTTTTAATTTAATCGCGTGTTACTTCAGTTCTTAATGCCGTGCCTGTTTTCTTGCTTGTTTGAATGCTTGAATCAGAAGCCAACCTAGTCATTTGAAATGACTGCAGCGGAAACTAGCATGATTGAACGCTGAAGTAGCAAGACCAATCAAAAGCTGGTGCAAGCTCGCTTCAGATCAAATACTCGTCTTGTTTTCCTTCCTGTTTTAATTTTAGTAGTATTCAAAATAGGTTCCGCATTATCAACACCAGTTCGAGACATCTTCAAACAGTTAGCATTGAGCTGGACAACATGCTTAAGAGCGGTACGAGCAGCACTGCTCAAAAGCTTTTGTTTGATTGAGATTTTATCTTAAAGCCAGTAGTTAAATTTGGCAATGAGCTGTTCTTGTGACCCTTCTCTCTGTTATGCTCAGTAAACGCTTCAAAGATTTTGACGATTTGTTCCGCAACACAAACTTGCGCGGTTTGTTTTGCGACCTCTGTTCGGCTTTTTGTTATGCGGTAGATAAGCCAACAAGCATTTTTGTGTACCAAAAAATAAAAGAAATGCTGATGATATCTTTTAAAAGTACTTAAATGCTAGCAAAGAAAGAATGGATATCTTCCGCTAAAGTGGGCAAGTAGCAAAGGAACTATGTAAGTATAGCGACAAAGACAAATTTCACATCAAATCCACGATTTTAAAGTGACAACTTAAAATGAGACGTATTGTAATGTGTAGGTTTCGATGAATCTCATTTCCTTTTCGTGCAAACAAACAATGATCTTGATTTGTTCCAAACTCCAGTCGCCTGTTAAGTGGACGCAACGGGACCCCGGCCTGACACTAAACATAAACATCAAGTCCTGCTCATGATATCATCATCATGACTCTTACTTGGTTGGTTTAAGGGTCAAGAATTTAATACGACGCTAGGAGTTAACTTCGTTTTAAATACTGACAGACTGAAACTATTAGCAAATCGGAGGAAAGTGTGCTAAACAATTTGGACATGATCCTAGGTTTTGTTTTATACACTTCGTCAACTGACTTCCTATCCTGCTGGAACTTAGTGGCTGGCAATAAAGAATCGAAGTTGAAACTCACTCATTAGTTACGCAATTCCTCCCATGACTTTCGCGTTCGCATCTTTGCTCACCCGGATCGATCGGTCGAACGAGCGAGACCAGTAAACAGCGCACGTGAAATGAACACTAAGCGCGGGAGAACGTTTAGTGAGGTGGGAGATTAGCCATGCTACGGTACAGCCTGACTTGTCACTCGAGACCTTGGTGAAAACCAAGACATAGTCCGTCTGCACAACGGCTCCCAAAAGCTCGTTTCTGAAATCCCGCAGGTTTGCAGGGATTTCTGTATGCATGTCTGATTGGCTAGATTTCTTACGCGCTTTGTGATTGGACATCTGCTTACGCAACAGATCACGCAAATCTGCGCAATGCTAAAAATAATGTGTAGGTATTGTTTTCGACCGTTAAGTGCTCGTTGTTTCTTCGTCTTGGCTACAGTTTCTACAATTGTATTTGAACTCGATCGATCGCAAAAATACGTTCAGGATCTAATTTCGGCGATTAGGTCCACAGATGGCCCAAGGTCTAGATAAGAATAGACGCAACGGACGTGACCTTTGCGTTGCGGGATGTAGGGGTGTTGTGTTCAGGGTTGGGACGCGCCTTGAAAGTCCTTGAATTTGAAAATAAAAATTTAAGGCCTTAAAAGTCCTTGAAAATTGCAGTTGATGCTGGAAAGTCCTTGAAATTTGTTGTCAATTTTATCCAGCGAAGCTTCCCAAGTGTCTCAGACGAAAATCGTCGCACTCTCTGCTTTGAGCATCTGATGTCATTGGCATTATATTGGCTTGATTTTGCCCCTTTTGGAGTCCTTGAAAAATGAAAAAAATGTGTCCTTGAAAGGCCTTGAAAAGTTCTTGAATTTTTGGTCTAAAAAGGTGTACGAACCTTGTGTGTTACAACGGTTTGAAATAAAAGTTTGTACGAGAAACCAATGGGTTTAATTTAAACGGCAGAAATTATGATTATTTCACAATAAATTCAAAATAGCCTGTTTTAGTGTTCTATTCTTTCTTGTTTACACGCTTCTTGAGTTGATCTGATGCGATTTCAGTGAATATCCTTTCCGTGTGTCCACTGCTAAGAGGAAAATTCCTTTGTGTCGTTCAAGAATATTTTTAGCAATGCGAAGTGCCGTGATCTGTAGCGTGAGCACATGTCCAATCACAAAGCACGTGAGAAACCTGGGGCTGATTCACACAGTACGATTTGTGGCACTCGTCTTGGCGTATGCGATATAACATAGACCAAAGTTGTGCCGTGTGATTCTACAACTTCTCTACCACAGACGCACGCGACCTAAAATTTGTCGTAGGATTTTGAATCATGTTTTTAAACCATACGATAGTCGTAGGTATATGTAAATTGAATGACAAGTGGCGTATACGATTTTTTTGAATAGCGCTAATAGCGCGCGCTACAGAAGTTGCATGCGACAAGCTTTTGGGAGCCGTTGCGCAGACTGTGTATACCGACGGTATGTTCACTATCTGCGACGCAGGCTAGTAGGAGATTAAAACGTCGACGACTTTGGCTTTCTGTAGTGTGAAGCATGCAATCGGCGGGAAGACGTTTTGTCGCACACTTTCAACATCTTGCTCCTGTTTTCTGCTTTTTTTTATTAATCACGTGTTACTTCTTATTTCTGGCGTAACGCAGTGTCTGTTTTCTTGCTTGTTTGAATGCTTGAATCAGAAGCCAACCTAGTCATTTGAAATGACTGCAGCGGAAACTAGCATGATTGAACGCTGAAGTAGCAAGACCAATCAAAAGCTGGTGCAAGCTCGCTTCAGATCAAATACTCGTCTTGTTTTCCTTCCTGTTTTAATTTTAGTAGTATTCAAAATAGGTTCCGCATTATCAACACCAGTTCGAGACATCTTCAAGCAGTTAGCATTGAGCTAGACAACGTAATAGGCCATTTCCAAATTACCTCAGGCCTCTTTTTCAAAGTAAGTCTAGGTGCTCATCCTTTCATTTGCAAATCAATTTTCATTCACATGAAAATGAGTTTAATTTGCGTGTGAATGAAAATTGATTTGCATATGAAAGGACTTGCTTTGAAAAAGAGGCCTGAGGTAATTCGGAAATGGCCTAGTAAGAGCATTACGAGCAGCACTGCTCAAAAGCTTTTGTTTGATTGAGATTTCATCTTAACGCCAGGAATTAAATTTGATAATAATCTGTTAATGTGACCCTTCTGTCTGTTATGCTCAGTAAACGCTTCAAAGATTTTGACGATTTGTTCCGCGACACAAACTTGCGCGGTTTGTTTTGCGACCTCTATTCGGCTTTTTGTCATGCGGTACATAAACCAACAAGCATTTTTGTGTACCAAAAAATAAAAGAAATACCGATGATATCTTTTAAAAGTACTTAAATGCTAGCAAAGAAAGAAGAGATACTTTCCGAAGAAGTGGGCAATTAGCAAAGGAACTATGTTAAGTATAGCGACAAAGACATATTTCACATCAAATCCATACTTTCCTTGCTATGAATCCATGAATAAGGCACTAAACATACCGTATTTTCTCGATTTAACGCTGGACCCCGATGAAATGCCCGATGAAAACTAGTACTTTTAAAAGGGGCGTTTTATCGAGGCCCCGGCTCCCCATTTGTTTGAGGCCCCGCAGTTTGATCCAGATAACAAGTAACAAGTAATCAACAAGTGACTGGTATGTTCTCTTAAGTAGAAGTACCACAACATACTGGTACGGTACTGCTACTTAAGTATATTTAATAAATGCTCAAATAGTTTTGTTCTGGCATAAGATAACTACAGGTTGGATTGGCTCTAAAGCAAAATAAGCAACGAGCAATGCATGTTCGCGTTCATTTTAGGACTTGTATATGTATTTGCTCACTATCGCTGTCATCGCGAGGATCCCTCCAGTGTTTGCTTATGCGTTTGCTCTTGTCAGGAGGTGTCCTTCCTGGGAGGAAATCGTGCATTGAATAGTAACAGGGACTTTAATACCGCCTTGTCCCAGGTAGGTTTCCCGTCTCACTTTGGCTGAAATATTCCCTCCATGTTTAACGAAACTGACCCAGTTTAAACACTCCTTCAGTGCGGACGTTTCCGGCAAGAAGGACGTTGGCGAAGTTGCCTATATATGAACTCAAAACATTTTTTAGTCGTACCCATCCAGCTACTTGCTATGTTTTGTTCATGCGTTACTTAATATGTTCTGTTTGCTTTGGTAATAATCATTTTCGGTGGCTTGGAGACAGTTTGTCAGGTTGGGACTGAGAGAATAATCATTCCTCCCTAAGCAACTGACTTTGGGTCTCGGAGAATAGATAGTTATAAATCAATTAAAAAAGTACCCAGAAAATTGCATCTTGTTGATAAACGCCGGAGCACGATTAAACGCCGGCTCAGGCCAAGTTGGAAATAAACGCCGGGGGTGTTAAATTGAGAAAACACGGTATCATTGTTCGCTTCCGAAGTAATGAGCAGTTAGCAACTGATCGGACCATGTCTTGTTAATAATGGCGGTGAGAAAGACATACTAGCTGAAGCAAAGATAAAAAAAATTCTGTGTGCCTCGTAGTTGGTGTTCGTCTGTATTTCAGCTGGTCTATGATCAAAAGAATATTGTTAACTTTGAAGCCCTTCTCCGTGGTTAGGTGGCCACCCTTTTATTTTGCGGTTTTCACAAAACAGGGCTCTTCGATGCCGAAGCACTTTTCTCGGAACATGGAATCCCAAAGTCAGTTCTATTTGTTTCGATCCTTTTAATGCCTTGAGCGATTTATTTCGTTTCCGTTGTAGAAATAGGCTCTCAAATGATAAAATACCAAATTTTATTTGAAAGAGTTGTTCTACGTTAACTACGCACTTAATGATACCGAATTTCAAACACCAGGGTAAATTCGTTTAGTAACTGTTTATCCTTTAACCCTAATTTCTGCGTTACGTTATTGAAATTCCCGCTGGGTAAAATAGGTTGTGGAGACTACGAGGCACCACCAAACAACTGCGCAGTTAGCAGCATGGCCTCTAAACCAGTCCTCAAATGACCTGCACCGGCAAGAGGTAGAATTGCCTAATCACTGTCCGTTCAGTTATGCCATAAATGTAGTTGTGAACCGTAGCGGATCAGTTGGCCATTTTCAGGAAGTTTAGCAAAATACTTCCTTTGGTAAATATCTTTTTGAGAGCTGCTCAAACAAGCTGACAAGCTGGGAACACATTTACTCTTCAAAATTATAACTTGAAACCGGTTGGCAAAAACTTCGATAAAGCGGCGAAGTTCGTGTTTCTCATATTTGAGAGTCCGTAGGTGAAATTGAAAAGTGTTGTTCCGTCTTACGCTGTGCATGGAGGTCCTGGCTTAAGAGTATGCGCGGGCGAAGCTGTTACCAGTCAACTGAAAGCTGCAACTTTCTTGGCGAGTTACAGAACGGGAATATTGGATTTTTGACGAGCTTTAATTTGACCTTGAGCGTTCTTATAAACACCGAGGAATTGAAGTATCACTCACAACAGGTATTAGACCGGAATAGAATAAGATATTGATAACGTATAACCTACCGATGCAGCCTATTACTGCGTCTGATGACATCATTGTAAAGCTGCTTTTGGCAGTTAACTATCTCTCAACAAGTTCTGCGAGGATTTTGAATGCACGGAATCTTATGAAGTCGTCAGAAAAAATGGATCTGTTAAAGCTGTTATATTTAGAACTGGAAGCTTCCGAGGTGTGAGATCTGAGTTCTCGTTCTCTGAATGATAATTAATAGATGTTTATATGCAAATTAAAATTGTGATATTTTTCAGTGCAGTTAATAAGTTTTGTCCACTTTGTTGAACGCGTGTTGTTACTAACCTTGGTATACTGTAGTTTTACCCAAATCATTATTATTAATTGTCAAAGGTCAGGGTCGTGCGGTTTGTAAAAGCAGATCTATCCAAACTGGAAATTCATCTTTGCCTAAGAATTTGTTAAAATGTGTGGGTATTTTTTTACAAGCATCTAGTAAATAAAATAAGCAGTGATGCCCGTGGGAAACTCTCACGGAGTGATATTTGCTAGCATAGAAGTTGTGAGAGGAATCCCTGAGTCCACAACTACAAATGTCTTCAAACTTTGCGGCAAAAAGTTGAATTTTGGTATGCTAATATGGCAATATAAGGGATGTTTCTAACAGGTTATACTGTTGCTATGATAACCTATTATGTCAAAACGTGGCTTACAACTTGTTGAGAAAAGATTGCCGGCATTAGTCCACCAAAGTTAAGTGTTAGAAACGGTGTTAACAACCTTAAGGGCAGAATTTTTTAAGAACAGAGAAGATACTACAGGAGGGTGAATGCTACTTTTAAATTTTGATTTGCATTTTAAGAATAATTTAAATGATAATTTGAGCTGAAATAGTATAATATCTGTATTTAGACCGAACTACTGGTTAAAGACATACGATTTGAATCGCGACAAGATCACCCAATCACCTAACCATGAAAACGTGCGACCAAAATCAATGAAATCGATCATGAAAATAAATGGCCAAATAAACGAAGATATACAGTAGAGGATAAACTTGATTGTTGTCTGGGATAAGACGAATAGATACAAAGGGATATTTTTTAAAGGCACCTTGTTTAGCACACACTCTGCAATGTAAGAAACTAAAAAGTCACAACAATTACGATCATGAAAACGGCCACATGAATAAAAAAAAAGACCATCGAGAGATACATAAACGAGAGGAGGAACTTGCTTTTGTGATTTGGTCTTGGATAATCGGGGTTAACAGACAGATTTGAAGAGGGCTGTTATACTAACCCTTTAAATCCTAAGATCTGATTATTTTAAAATTCTCCTTTGTATTTGCTATACAGTTCCTTGTACATAAGTTAGGAGAATTTGAGCTGATATCAAGATAACACCCTCTGGTTGATAAATTTGGCTATTCTCATCACCTAGTGCTGGACAAATTATCGATATAAGGAGAGGTTACTTCTCATCACACGTTAATACTTAATTTGGTGTAGAATGTAACGCAAGTGTCACGCTTCTGATTTCGGTAGAAAGGAATCAAACCATATGCTCCCCGCGAGAAGTTAATAATTCATTTTCCGAATTCAGTGGCTCATGGCCACTTTGATTCTCGACAATTGCCAAAAGCTAGGATTCTAATGTATCACCTAAGACTTAAAAATCTGGCTTTCAAATCGTTCAAGATTGTATCATTTTGTATGCATCTGGGGAATTATCGGTGATTTCAATACTGACGTCCGTCTTCGCTGAAGACGATTGCTAGCCTTTCAAATTTCTTTTAATCTCTTTTTTGTCACAGGTGATTTCTTCGACATGACAAATGTTCCAATTTTGATGTGGGATGAGTACCAGCATTATCATTACCAGGTTCCCGCTGTTTCACCAAGGCACGGCAGTGATCGAGGCCTTTCACCTCGGACACAACAAGGATTTGCAAAGGGTATGTACGAAGCCTCGAAATGTCATTGAAAATTAAGTGGGAATACTGTTTTAAAGCGAGAAATGATAACAGGCGGTTTTATTATTTGTGTGTTGATTATACGAATAACAAGCACACATTTTAATTTTTCTTGGCCAATTTCCTGATATCCAAAGATGTTTCCCTTTAGTTTCAGCTTTTTACAAACGATCTAAAATTCAAGTTAAAAATCGAAATTGAAATTGAAATTGAAATCGAAAAGACGTGACCCGCCATGTTGGATTTCATTCCATGAACCCAGTAGGCTTTATTAATCACTGAAACCGCGAAGATTGATTAACAATAATAAGAAAGATACGGAGATTTCGCAGCTGATAAAACCTCATTATTACAAACATTTTGCTGGGGTTTGGACAGCTGCTCTCTTTGACGTCTCTCTTTTCATTGCAAAAAGGTCACGAATTATTATTTTTGTAAGTGACTCAGCGTTGCAAATGAGGAAAGCGTTTTTTTGCACTGGAGCCACAGACTTTAAAATCAGAATAACTGCACCACTGGTAACTTGCGCCGAATAAAGAACTTGACAAATACTTCATTTACAGATGTTAAGGATTCTTATTTTGGGATCGACTTTCCAGTGTCTACTGCGCCATAAAAGACACCTGTGATGTAATACCAATGATATTTCCCATCTGTGCCGCAAAATATAAAATGCTGCTTTTTCCTGGTTTGTTTGCCGATATCCTAACTAATAAATAATTTATATGGCAAGGTCTTTTTTTTCTCCGTGTATGGTATATCATTAAACATCACCTTTTTGAGACATTTTGCAGAACATTGGAAGCGAAATCCAAGTATGTTGAACCTTCTTTCTCTTTTTATTCAAAGAAAGGTACCGGGGAAATAGGAATTGGTTGAAGTTAGCAATTTGCTTTGATTCGGTTTTCATAACAGTTGAATTTGACTTTGAGAGAGCCAAGACGTTAGTACTCACAGACAAGGAGATATAATTTCATTTTTTTTGTGCATTGTTCTCCTCAAAGTATTCAGTTGTTTAGGAAATCGCACGACTTCGAGTGCAATTCGTGATTGATAGATACGAGTGAGTTTGAAAGTTCTCAAGGCGAGCGCAATTTGACTGAGAACTTTGAAGGCTGAGCGACTTTTATTTATAGTTCGTTCCCTACGAATTGTACAAGGTCGCGCAAATTGTAACTTATCGCCCGAGTATTCCAATAAACCATTCCAAAGAATGGCAACTTGTGTGCCTTTTAATTTATATGCCTTTTCGTACAGTTTTACTCGTCAAAACCGTCAAATTTGCAATGTTTGACCATGTTCACGCGCCGTTGCCATGGAAACTTAGTAGGTAATTCATTTGAGTTTAATTGTAGTGTTCTCGATAAATTAGAACTGAGTAATTTTGTTGGGTGTACCGCTATGATGGAGTGAATTCAAAACTGCAAAACGGTTGTTTCTAAGTTCCTGACTGGAAGCGAACACACTTTGCAGATTGGTTGAAATAACCAGACTGCCAATTGGCCATTCCGAAATTCAAAGGGGAACTGGGGCGAGTTTCAAATTTTGAAGTAATCGATAAATTGACATCATCACATGAAAGATGACATTGAGTTTAGTCGTTTGACCAAGTTTGATCCTTTTAGGTTGAACAGAGACCAAGTTATAGACCTTGAAACATAGCTTAAAATCCATACAAACGTCTCTAATTTTGTGACGGCGTCCCCAATTGTGGACGCTGCCACAAAATTAGAGACGTTTGTATGGATTTTGAACCATGTTTCAATGTCCATAACTTGGTCTCTGTTCAACCTAAAAGGATCAAACTTGGTCAAACGACTAAACTCAATGTCATCTTTCATGTGATGATGTCAATTTATCGATTACTTCAAAATTTGAAACTCGCCCCAGTTCCCCTTTGAATTTCGGAATGGCCAATTGGGATGCCCTTGCCTCGAAATTGAAAGTTGAGACTTTCTTTTAAAATCAAATCCAGCGAGGAAATTTTCTAGTTCTCTCCATCGGCTAATCCCCTCAATGAACTCAGTGAACTCCGTTTGTGACTACTAATGCGTTGTGCCGAAAAAGGTCTCTGACGGGACCGAGATTTGGATATTCAAAGTTTTAATACTAAAAAAAATGGCAGGTTCTAGATTAGGATGCTCTATTTTAAACGTCGAAATTTCGAGACTTCCATGAATTGTCCTGGCTGCGTCAAAGATACGGATCGATTTCCGCGCCTTTACTAAGTCCGTTAACATCTTAGTTTTTCCTTTACTCGCGATGAAACTGCATTTAGGGAATGCTTTTGATTGGTCATGGTTTTTGGACGAGAAAGTATTTCATCAATCTTTCCAGAACTCTTTACTTATGCAAAAAAAAAAAAAAAAAAATGCAATTATGTGCCGTGTTTATTTACCTGCAGGATAATACGATCATTATTGACTTATCAAAAATTCGTTATTATGGTTATCACGTCCTTGGTACCAATTCGTAATTGCATAACAGTTTACTGGATTGATAGATGCAAGAAACAACGGCAGGAACCTGAGAATGGCAACACCTGTAGCTCAAAAAATATCTATAAGTGTTTGCTCAGCTGGGACGCGGTCCAATTTCAACCTTACAGCGGCTCGAAACAAAAGCAGCATGATATTAGAACATAACTGATTGTTCTCAGGCTATTGAGGGCAGTTGAAAGCTTGAGCAGCTAACAACGACATGTCGCTAGGAAGACAGTTTCAGGGACTTACGGCAGGGACAAATCATGTTTCAGCCCAAGCTGCACCCTCATGGATCTTCGGTAAATAATTGTGAGCGTTGTTCCGTAAGGTATATACTTTATCAGCCGTCATTGTTGTCGTTAATACCTAACATAGAGTTACACTACCAATGAGCCAACTAAATTTGGAATTCATCTCTTGATTTGTAACAGAATACTGGGATAAAAACTAAGGTTAAAAAAGACCAAAGTTGAGATTCTAAAACAGAATCGCAGTGCGAAAAACAGGGGCACATAATTGACTCCGATATGAAAATAATCATAGCGAGGGCAAGCCATTGAATGAGAGCAGAATTGGAACAAAAAAAAATGTAGTGAAGAAACGAAAGGTGCCCTAGCAACTCGAATTGGTTTTTTCCTATTCCATTCTTATTCGCTCAAAGTTCAAGTTACCGTATTCGCACGGTAAAAATGACCAGTTGTATTGGGAAGTACAGCTAACACCTTTGATTGTAATAAATAGTTTGGTTTTAGAACACATCAAAGAAATATGTTTTACGGTTGTTGTGAGGAAGCATTTAGGTTAAAACATTTAACCAAGTCTTGACTAAGAACAGTCTCTTTATGTAGACCCGAGCTAGTGGAACTGAAGCTAACTACTTTTAAATGCAAAGTATACATACATACATACATACATACATAATTTATTACAGAAGCAAACTATATATATATATATATATACAATTAAAAAATTAAGGGGAAAAGTACTTCTAGAAAAGGAAATTAAGAGGTTAACCCTATATGAAAACTCCCTTAAAAAAAGAAAAATATAAATGAAGATCTTTACAATCAAATATTCATGTACAATTTGAGCTTAGATTTAAAATGCTGAAAGCTATTAGCTTCCACTATATCACCCGGTAAGTCATTCCATAATTTGACAAACCTATAACGAAGAACGTATGCTGATCATTCTACGCGAGTTCAATTTCATCGCTTCGTAAAACGTTGATGTTGCGTCATGTTGGTCTAATTTGATAGCTTGATCAACTTTAAAACTTCAGGACAAAATAGGCTAAGATTCAAACACAACTGCACGTGTCAAGGTGCGGTGAATCGGCAAAATCAGTGCCGTGGCTCGTGTTTTGAAGACCAGGCCCCGAGTGAAACTTAACCATTGATTTCACTCTTTATGATCAGATAAAAACTTTGGAAGATACCCTTTAAAAATAAGAATCGCTGCTCGACATCTTTACACCTCAAATGGTCATGATCATATACGATTTCGTTCATTGGCTACAAAATAAAAACTAGCTTGTGTAGCCGAATATCTTTTGTTTGAGTGGCCGCACATAATAATAACAAGAACAACAGCAACAGCAACCACTCCAAATAACAAATGAGTCATGACTGCGCTAAGAATGACTTTACTACTACAGTAACTAATAAGCATATTTTGAAATGCGTGCTTATAAGCATTTTTTCTCCAGCTGCCGCAATAATGTTGCTCACGTTTGTACTCCGGCTCAATGGTTAGAGATACACATGTAGCTCTGCCAGTAGTAAATGATTTACAGCTATGTTTAGAGATGCAACTTGTTTTAAAACATCTTGGCGTTTTATAATATACATTTTAAATAGGAATCTCAGGAACAGCAATTTCAGCCTCTGAAAAGCGCATTAGTGCGAGTTCTTTTTCTGACTTTTTTGCCTCAAATTTCAATGCCCTTTTCACCACCCCAATAATACATGGGATCGCCATAATGTGGAAATCATCATTGATCGCGACAGAGTGTGATTTTAGGACAACTTCAAAGAAACCGATTCAGGCTGTGTTCACACATGGTGTCCGGGAAAGGTGCCGGAGTAGGAAACTCAATGGCACTAATGTGGACTCACTCTCTTTTCAAGTACTCATGCCAGAATTCGGGCACGGAGCGGCTTTGCCTGTCGTCCTCATCCAAATTGTATCTTGACTATTTCACGCAGAAACAATATTAATGTAAAAAAGCCAGACATAGTATAAGTATATCAAACAGATTTATCCAACTGGGAACACAGGCGGATGGCATTTGCGCAGTTAAAATGCAGTGGGCACTACTAAATGTGTACATAATCACAACTTCGGCACCCAATACGTGGACAGAACAAGATTTTGTACCCCTGCTCTGATACTAGTACTCGGGCACCAAGTGTGAACACAACCTCACTTCACACCACTGGAATCAGGATAATCTTTATTGCTCAGAGCCACTATTTTTCAAAAGTTTCTTCGTTTGCGACAGTTTGGGATCCATTGCGATCCACTGGGATCCATTCCTTTAAGCATCAATGAACACCTACTTTCCATTTAAAGCACTGATTTGAATTCTTAACGCACGTGAGAACGATCCCAATAATGTTTGACACAAACATCCAACATTGTTGGGCCCAACATGTTGGATGCGTTTGAACACCGAGTTGAGTATTGTTGACAGTTGATGGTTACTATTGTTTCAACTGCCAACACCTTTTGACACGGTGTTGAAACCCACCCAATATGATTGACTAAAAAAAAATGGATATTGTTGGCCTACAATATTGGGAGCGTTTGTAAGAGCCTTTATACTTACGTATTAAAACAAATTGATATCAAGTATTTTGCCATCCTCAGGTGGTAAGCAGCCTGTCCCAGGAATGCACTTTAACCCGTACACAACACCGGCTGGACAATCCACGTACAGCTCATCGCCAACTGGAAACATCGAATCAGCGTTCAGCATTCCACAACCCCATTCAGCGCCGACGTATTTTCCGCCGATGTACCAGGGTAAGGGAATAGCTGGCAACCATCATTACACAGATATTCATGGTTCATATAGAAGCAACAGATGGCCAGCCGCACACCCAGATTTTATGGCAATGAAAACTAGGGACACTGTTCATTTCCAGCAGAGAAGTCATTACCATTTCTCCTCTTGCCCCATGACCTTCTACAACTGCTGTTCCCAGATATGTCGTTCTGTTGATCATTACCCCTGCCCAAAGAGACCTCGAATGGATGAAGGCAAGTCGAAAGCGATGTCAGAGTGTGAAATTACCACGACTGGAGAGAAGGTAACTTCAAAAGTCTCGCCGTCAAAAAGAACAGCCCCTCGCATACCACTACCCTTTCCACCACCGCTTATCAGGAAAGGGGAAATTGACAAAGGACTCGGTCAGAAAAAGTCCCGAAAACCCCATTTAGAGGAGCACCATGAAATGAACTTTTGCGAAACAGAGGAAGGTTCCTCCCAGCATTCTGCCTCAGTTAGAGAACACTCTGAGCTGGCGAAGGATTCCTTACCAGACGAGTCCGCCGGACCTGAGGAGTTTCCTCAAAGCTGCTTCAAAAGTGAGCGTAGTGCTGAGATTGATGCAAATAGAAACATCGATGACGGTCACCAGAAGAGAGAAACATCCCGCCAGTTTCGTAAACGTGACGCATTATTCAAAGAGAATAATCAAAGTGATGAACCTGCCTCTTGCAACAGTGATCGTAAAGACTGTGAAGATAATTTTACATGGCAAAACCAATCATACATGCTGGATATTGCAATGGAGTCTTGCGGTTCTAAATCAGTTCAACGTCCTCAGCCACTACTGGACGAAACACGACATTTCAAAGCCTCGAACAAAGAATCTCATCGGAACTACCCATCAGAATCATTACCTTTGAAAACAAAAAATGATTGGGTAATGACCAAGAGTGGTCATAGTTTCGATAAGGGTATATCTCGAGGTGGCCAAAGTTCGTTACACGTAGATAATCGCCCGAGCCTTGTCAGCACACCAAGAGATTACAGAGCAAATAGTATCAAACACGAGCCACAAATGCAGTGCAAGCAGTTTACACCTGGGCCAAGCAACGGGATTCACCCTCAGTTGAAATTCTATCCTCCTTTCAAAACAAACAGTCAGAGGGAAAGGTCAAAATCATGCGACGATTCCTCTCTGAACTCACGGGCTCCGATGTATGGGCATGTTAAGTCAGACGTTTCTTCTTACAAAACACGGCTGATGCATATTGAAAGACCTAATGAACATGGCTCCAGGAACAAGCTCGCAGAGTATGAAGGCGTTCCGATATATAGCGCCACAAAAAAGCGGTGTCAACGGAGTAATTCTATGATCTGCCAGGGAGCTCAAAAGTTAAGCAACGTTCCGAAGGGTGTCGGCGTAATGTCGTCTGCTCCATCTGACGTACTCAAGAGTAATTACAACGCTACAAAAACGCACGTTAGGGTATCTTGCCAATCCGATCCACATAAAAGCTTGAAGACAAGTTTAAACAGCTTAGCCCACGAACGCCAGATGATGAGACCAAGCACGGAAGCTAATCAAAATGGGACTACTGGTTCGACAAAGTCAGCTCTCCAAAAGTCAAGTATCAGCAGCGGGGAACGACAAAGCGTCGGAAATGTTCCTTTTAACCAGAAAAATCAGTCCTTGCCAAGTAATATAGCCCATGTGCCTTTGCATCAGAATCAGAATACTGCACCGACGCATGACCTGTCAAGTGATCAAAGCCAACGCCTAAATTCCTATTCTGCAGCAAAGTGCACTAGCCCTAAAGACAGGGCAATAAGCCATGGAACGAATCCCTTGATCCCTAGAATAAGCGGAGTTACTAGTCTTAATGAACTCCAGAACCGTAGAGCTAAGCTACTTGATGAACAAAGCAAGTTCAACAGGGGTCACAAATCAGATGTGAGTGATGGAAAAGGTGTCTCTCTGTCAAGAAATCGTCCCACTGATGCTCAAACAACGAGTCCTCGAGAGCAAAGGACAAGACAACCCATTCATGTTCACTGTAAGTCGACTAATACCAAAAGACACGAAGGGCTCCCAAACACAGCCAATTTACCATGCGACGAGCACCACAGACAGAATATTAGGCGTCTTTCAACCAATGAACAGACGGTAGTTCAGAGGCCGAAGAATGAAGAAGGAACGGATCAACTAAGACGGTACCAAAGAGAAGAGGTCTCAACGAATCGTAAATTGTCGACATCATGCGGCGAGAACATCAAAACGCCTTTCTGCAAACTAGAAACAATCACTACTTCTAAAGACTGGGACCAAGCAGAAGAAAGATTACAACGGCAGTCGACTTGTTCGGAATCACGGCAGACGCTGCCACCTCTGCCCTCTGTGAATGATTTCGACGACATGGACACTGAATGTGGTGGGTACGCCATTGATCACGAAACCCTGCCTAAGATTGTGGCTGTTCATTCAGTTGTGACACAAGATGAAGTACTGAAGGAAGCTAACTCAAGTCTCTTCTCTGCTAGTGACAAGAAGCACTGGAGTGACTTGCTGAAAACACTGAAAATGAAAACAAATGTCGATGAAGATTTTCAAGGGTGCAAACCTCACAAAATTCTTAAAACAAGTCACACAAACAGCGTAAAACGTCGATCTCAAGTGTACAAAGTCAAAAGTGATAAAAATGTCCCTCCTCCTTTAAAAAACAATTGCAAGTCTGGACAGGAACGTTTAATCGTCGACAACAATTTCTTCGGCGATGTTAAAAAGTGGACGTTGTGGAAGTATCTGTCTTCACCATCAAAAGAATTAACTATCGATGTTAACAGTCCAAACAAGTGCGTTGAAGTTGCCAAAACCGAAAAGAAACGGCAAATACCTCGCAAAAGACTGTCAGTGTCAGAACTGAGTAATAAAATTTTATATACACGTGAAAGAATAAAGAAAGAGTCAATTCCTTGGAAAAAGAAACTTCTTTTCAGCCTGGAAGCTACGTTTATTAAGCGTTTACGAAAAACAGAAAAAGAAACTGGAGAGAAAGCAGATATCTTCCTTGAGGAAGATAACGCGAAGGAAGAATCCACAGATGAGAATGTAGAGAAAGAGAAATGTAAAATTCAAGCAAGGAAGAAGAAGTTTGCGACAAAGGGCGCCAAACCGCGAACCATAATGACCAAAGATTAAATTGCTTTAATTCGTTCGGACCGACGTACTTTTTTCTTTCCTGGCCGAACTCCATGTAAATAACTGGCATGGTTTTTGTGACAACTTTGGATTGTATAAAGGAAAAATTCAGATGTAATTGCTGTTTTCATCAGCCAGTACATGACATATTTGTCGAGTTCAGCTTGCTAAAGCCCTATTTGAAAGAAGAGTTTACATCAATAGTTTACC
>OX419344.1:12036303-12038803 GCA_948470475.1 Galaxea fascicularis
TTCTCCCAGTACTGACCAACCCCTTTTTATATTTCAAAGAACATCTTAGCTAAACAGCAAACGTATATTTCGGATTTTGCAATGAATACTGAGCCACATGTTTATATTTTCACTTCAATCATTTATATTTTCACTTAATGTACAAATCACCAAATAAGCTTTTCGCCTGTCATAGTAGCTAGCACATCATTGACCCTATAACATCTGGCAGTTTCATTATTCTCATTCAAAATTTAACCAAGCGGAAAGTAGTCTACTAGTTTAATTTTCGCATCTTTCTCTTTGAAGTTCTCGATATATTAATTATAATTGATTGGTATTCCTTTGTTTCACTCTTGTCTTTTTATCTGATAGAGAGTTTTAAACCTATCTCAGTCTAACTAACACGTAATTAGCTAAAGAATTGTATTCAACGCTTCAAATATATAGCGAATAAAAATTTCTCTTTAAATAATAATGCTTCCATGACTTATTTGAGGTCTGGATCAATGCATCATGAACTTCTCCATCTAAACTTTTAACCTCCGCAGCCAAGGAAATTCTGTTCTTTAGCCATTAAGAGACATTTCGAAATTCTTAGCCGAAACCGAAATGTAAGGTGGCTATCTGCAGGCTTACCTTCAGGCTTCGTATCGGGTTATGCGACTGAAGTGGCTAACATCCCATCCGAGCGAGAAGTGCTGAACCTGAGAAGCAACACCTCTCGTTATTTGTTGATCTTTCCAATAAAGTTAATGGCTAGATTTTCCGTTCCAGATTGAGACGTTCATAGAATCGAACACCCGTATTGTAACCGTAACATGCTTTGCACAAAAAACGTGTACCTGACCAAAGTGAAATTAGCGACATGACATGACATGTGCATTGAGCATGCGCAAAGGCATTGAGGATTGGGATATTTTGAGCTAATTGCTTTCGTTCATGAAGGGTGGAATATGCCTTTGATTCATGAATGCCCAAACAGAGTGTGGTTGCTTCGAATACGATATGTAAATTAAAAGCGTTTATGTTTTTCATTTTACACATCAAATTGATGCTGGTTTTGTGTACGCAGATATTAAATCCAAATCCCAATATGGCGTCTGCGTCTTCACCTTCCACTGATAAACAACAGAAAGAAATGACAACTGATTCTAATCCGTCAAGTGGAGCCATCTCTGTTTCTGCGCCATTAAACTTCTCTCAAAGCGTCGCCAGAGGTAAGTCATCATACTTATGGACGGTCGTACTTATCAGTTTTTGTGCGTTCTCACGGCGCGCGTAATGCATGCTCTAATGCCACGTCACGTCATGAATACACAGGAGCACACGGAATTTGAAGAGCGAGAATATGTCTGCAGAAGAATAAAGGATTGATTTGAGGGAATATATCTTTGCAAGGGTCTAACTCTTTCAAATGCCTGCTTTTTCTTGCTTCTTTTATTCTCGACATCTTTATGAAAAAAAGTGGTGGCTAATTTATCATTTCTGTATATGCATGTTATTTAGCCCTCTTGGCCTCACTCTCCCTCAGTACATTTTCTTGTATTTGGTGTATGGTGATGAAACCAAGAACGTTAATAAACATGTAAACAAAAGGGAAATACCGATTGATCGAGCGACAAATTGGGACAATATGAGAACAAGTTTAGTGTTAGATTGTTTGACACATTTTAGTCTGTGCTACTTATGCCATGTAGAATTTTACTTATGCTTTGATGGGGCATGGACTGGTGATGATGATGGTGATGATGATAATGATGATGATAATGACGAGCTAGTTTTATAACCACTGAGCTTAAACTTTTTATCATAAGAAGAATAATCAAGTCGAATTGAATGTTTCTTTATTTCCTCTCTGTCAGTCTATCCTATGGTCACAAATGCGTTTGGGAACTCTCGCCTTCAACCCACCACATTAGTTATTCCTTCCGGAACAGCTTACGATTACCAGAACTATCCAAAACTTGTGTCTGTGTGTTGGCCAGTGATTATTGACCAGAGTGGCAACTCCGTGGTAGCGAATGTCGCACCAAGTCGAGTGTTATCTCAGGGATCCAGTAACGATGCTGACAAAACAGTGACTTTTGTCAACCGTGAAAAACTTGAAGGCATGTCAGCTTTTAGATGGGACCGCCCCGCTCCAGAAACTAAAGAGACTATGATTAGAGCGCCAGGAATGAAGGCACCAATATGTGCCTCATATGATGGCTGTGGTGTCCAGAATGAAGGAAACACCAGAAATATTATTGGTTCTTCATGTAGCTCTTCATTGCCACATCAACTGCCCACACTGGTTCAGCCATGTGGATGCCCCATTCACGCACCATGCATGGTTAAGCGTCCTAGACTACAACAGATTGGAAGCAGTGGTCGAGTTGGCCTAACCTGCAGTAGCACAAACGGGTATTCAAATGGTGATGTCATGATGTCTAGAGTTATGGAACACAAGCGATCTCCAATGGCTCAGCTTAACCATGAGGCACTTGGCTTACCCACTGCGGATATACTCACATCTGGA
>OX419344.1:12043803-12053803 GCA_948470475.1 Galaxea fascicularis
AGCTCTGAAGGATCACACGTGTTTCTTTCTGCTCCAAGTCGTGGTGCCGAGGAAAGGTCTGGTTGCTCTTTTACTGTTACTGCACAACAAACTAAAGGAAGTGATCACCAGCCCAATTTGGAAACCGGAAGTAAGGAAGACATTGTCAGGGACCTCATCACGAGGATACGGTACATAAAAAGTAAACTAAACCGGGCAGAGTGTGAGCAAAGAAAGAAGCAGATGCTGAGAACAATTCTTGGTTTGCAGAAGCGAGTTAAGGCTCTCGCCAAACGAATGAGAAAGGAGAGAAAGAACTCAGCTAACAATCTGAAGGTTACGAGTGACAAACCCCTCAAAACTTTTGAAGTAGCTTCCGGTCACGATCAAGAATTACCGGAAGTTTATAATCAAGCTGACTCCGTGGCAATGGATAATTGCGAGTCACGAGCTGGCGTGATCCAGGATGAGCCTGTTCTTGTTCGCAAGGAAGGCCGAAAAGGAAAACGTAAGTTGAATCTCCTGCTTTGTTTCAATCAATCAATCCAAACTATCATTTTGTGAGTTTTTGGATGAAATAGGCGGAAGTGATCCAGGAAGAAAAAAGGGTGACCCTGGGTAATTTTGGGGTATATATATTCTGTAAATTAAATGGAACAAACTTAACCGTTAATTTACGGGTAAACTGAGCGTTCGATAATTATAAAAAAGAAGAAATTTAGAGTTTAATTAACGGCGAAATTTGTGCCCTACACAAACTACCTAGGGGTACTTTTATTGGTCACATCGGTAGAATGCGTTTATTATAAAAAACGCTGTTGTCTAAACTCCAGTAATTTAGTTCGAACTTGGGGATTCACGATTCTCTTTTGAAAGCAACTTCCTTTTGCAAAGGGCAAAGTATTTTAAGTCATTCATCCTATCGTTTATTCTCTCCTTAGGTGACGATCGTAAACCAATAACTGACATTTCGAAGGAGGTCACAACTACAAATTGTAAAGATCAGCAACGTCGTGAAGAAGTACCCATTACGTGCATTGACTCCAGTACCCCTCAAAACCATGCGAAAAATGAAGAAACATCTGGAAGAGAAGAGTTGAAATCTTCACCACTTAGTTGTTCTAACTCTGGTGACACCAATATGACGAATGGAAACAACACACAACATGAAAGTGGAAATTTGTCAGCGCTTAAGTCGGATGGTGACGCTGATGTAATTTCACCAGGAAAAATTGGACTGGACTCTCCACCTGGGACTTGTGTAAAGAGATCTGTTTCTACGTCTGATATAAGCGAAAACGAGTTTCAAAGATATCACGTCACCACGTTTAAGAAAATGAAGAGGCTGTCTTTATCGGAAGAGGATGTTGTGGACAAAATCAACTCCGCCTACTCTAGTATTCCCGATGTCACGCACAACGAAATGGAAACGAATGACACAGTCAATAGCTCTCAACATACCTCGCGTGACGTTCAAGGTGTCACGCAACAACGCCCCACGGAAAGACTGACTTTGAATGAAAAAGACTACCAAGAGGGCAGAGTGGCAAATGTGTTACGGAAAGAAATATCTAATTTTGAAGTGAAAAACAAGGCTTCAGTTCCCAGCAATTTCCAAGATGTCACACAGGAACAGCGAGGTGTCACGCAAAAGGCAGGTGTATCCGAAGCTTCGTCGCCAGATGAAATAATGGAACCAGATGATGAAAATATGGCAGCAAAAGAAATACATGGCTTTCCAGTTAATGAGAATGAAAATAAACATGGGGTGATGTATGATGCGCCACAAAATGACACGTTAGACACAACTCTGGAGACTGGTTTGACACAAAATGAAGATAACGAAAAGCAGATTAGTTTCGGCCCGGATGACACACAAAATGATAAAGGATTCACAACTCAAGATACAAGCATAATGGCTACCGAAGAAAAAGAGCTAGCTGAAACTTCTCTGGAGCGCGGATTGATGGATGAAGTTGGAGAGGGTGCGCATAACCAAACCTACCTGAATAGTGAAAAAGGTAAGTAATAAAACAAAAAAGTATCTCACGCTGAATTGCTTTACTTGCTCTACTTGCTGAATTACTAGTAAATACTTATAAAGCGCATTGTTGTTACTCATCGCCTTAACGTTTTTTAGCAAATAGATTCCTTCCGTGTGTACTCTGATAACAAACGGATGACGTCACAACGTGGTCACGCTTTCAGCGTGACGAATGTTCTTACCACGGTTTGACTTCCTTCGTGCGTTATTATAGTACACAAGCAATGACAAAATGAAAACTATTTATTTTATGCATTGCGTTTTTACTTTCTTCGATTCATGACGTCATTCGTGCGTCTGTACTTTAATTTCAAGCTCCTCTAGACCAATCAAAACACTCTACACCAGTATAAAGGAAATTATATGCAGCTATACCCTTCAAACGTGCCGTCTTCCTTCGCTCCTTGAATGATTCTGAGCCTCTTTTGGCGGTTCTACTTCATACAATTGTATTAATAAAAGCTTGGTCGCAACACATGGTCGCAAGCCAGCACGGATGTTGGGTGCCCTGTGATCGCAGACCTGTTCGCAATCAGTGGTCGTCTGAGATCATGATCACGCGTAGGGAAACGTTTCAGTTTCATATGATTGGCCCGATTTATACTAGAGACGGATCATCTGTCTAGGACGAACTTGGACAAAGAACGATAGTTTGTCTGAGAATTCGTCTGCGTATAAATACGGGTAAACAGACGGATCATCCGTCCAGATGAACACGAATTGTCCAGATAGTTCGTCTGGACGGATGATCCGTCTGTTTGCTCGTATTTATACGCAGACGAATTATCAGACGAACTATCGTTCTTTGCCCAAGTTCGTCCCAGACGGATGATCCATCTCTAGTATAAATCGGGCCAATCTCAATTACCCGTTATGCAACATGATAACTGTCCAATTTATTTCTGATTGCTCTGTTAAAGAGCACAGCGATTGGCAGGATGGTATTTACGACTACACCAATCTTAACTGTATCGAAAGCAACTTCGTCAGTGAAGATTTCAACGAAGGAGAAAACCTGCAGTCGCCCCCTCAAGCTCACTCCACACAAGACTCGTTAAAGCAAGAGAGTCAGGATATCGATTGGTATAAAGATGATGATACTGTTCAATGGGAAGACAACGAGAACGATCAAGAACTTTTCAGACTTTCATTGGAAGCAAGTGAGCAAGAGGAACCTTCTAAAATCTTCCCAAGTCCTGTTATTCGTCTCCCAAACACCAGGGAAGAAGATGTGGATTTTATGCAAAGTTTGCAGATTCGTCAGGCCAGAATTCTAAATCTAACTGAAAAGCGAAACAAGCTCTTTAACTTGGTAATGAATCGAACATAACTTGTGTGTGATTTTCTTTCTTGTTTTATATTTTATTAGAGGGTAAAAAGCCTACAATTTTTTCTACCATATTTTGTAAAACTTGTTTCATCCATCCAAGTATAATTCATTCTTTAAAACAGTTCTTCAAATAATCTCATTAAAAGACGGTAATTTACATTAAAACTGAAATAAAAGAAAATTTATTATAACTTTGCTTTGCAAACTGTACTGGAGTCATGTTTGTATTCTATGTTACAATACATTCTAAAGCGCCATGAGCTCAGGATATGAGCGGTATATAAACAGTAAAGTTAGTTAGTCTGGGAAATCGCACGACCTTGAGTACAATTGGGGATTAATCATGCATAAAATACAACGGGCGTCACGCTTCTCTTTTGGAGCTTTTCCGAGTTCAGAGGCTCATAGCCACTTTGATTCTTTACTGTAATCATGAAAGTGGCCTGAAATCCGAGTCCTCTCAACGAGCAGCATGAAAACCTTGTTTAACGTATTATGGAGGACATGACTATGAATTGTATCAGTCCGGTTGCGAGTAAGATGAAACGAAAATAATTCAATTTACTGGAAAATAATAGACGAACAATCGACGTGTGATATGGCCGAAACGTCGATTGTTCGTCTATTATTTTTCAGTAATTGAATTATTTTCGTTTGTATTATGTTATTTTAGCCTGTTATCCACATAACCCTATTCAGCGAGAGTTAATCTGCAAATCCCATTTTCAGGGATTTTAATTTTTAGAAGAAAAATGTTTCGAAATTTCCTCTAAGAATTGATGTTCTACGAACAAGAAAATAAAGTCCCTCCTTAAAAGAGCTTTGTTGAATGAGAACATAGTTAATTCCTATTTGCTCATAAAAGAAGTGATAGGGGCGAATTCATCCCATTTTTGCAAAATTATCAGGTTGGAAATAAGGGGAGTTGTAATAAACTAAGACAACTAAGAAACTAAGCTAGTTGTCGATCCGTCATAGCTTATGGATCCGTGTTTCCCAATGTCCTAAATTATTACTTCGTCTATCGGTTCAGTAACTGTGTGAAAACATCTACCCACTGTGAAGAGTTCGACCCATTTTGTCTTAATTCTCTGTCATGGATTGCGATGTCCGAGAAAGTGTAATCTTCAGGCTGAACTCTTTAAGGCATCTTGTGGTTCGATGTGCAGACATAGCAAATATTCCGCCCGAAGTGAACCTTTGCTTACAAAGAGTTGTGTCTATTGTGTCTGATGATTCGCAATTTAGAAGCCAGGACAGATACAAGGCAGGTGGGGTTTTCACACAGGACAGAGGGAGACCTTGTTACAGCATATCTAAGGAACAGCTTGAATTATTCATTGAATTTGGTTTCCATACATCTGAGATTGCCACTTATATGCTTGGAGTAAGCTAAGTGTCAGGACAGTCCAAAGAAGACTATCTGATTACAGCCTCTCAATCACTGAGAGTTATGCTGATATTTCGAATGATGTGCTGGATAACCATGTTTTGGAAGTTTTTCAAATGTTCCCAAACTGCGGTTATCGCAGAATGCTAGGATTTCTGGGCACAAGAGGATTGCCTGTACAAGAGAGGAGAGTCCGAGAAAGTATACACAGAGTTGATCCTGAAGGAGTACTTTTGAGGACACTAGAACTCAGAACAACTCACAGAAGGGGATACAATGTATATTCTCCCAGAGCTTTGTACCATATAGATGGAAAGCATAAACTAATCCGGTGGCGGTTTGTTATTCATGGTATGATTGATGGATACTCCAGAATGATTATTTTTGTGAGGTGTTCAGTTGACAACAAAGCCTCAACTGTTGTATCATATTTCATGGAGGGTATCCAAAGGTTTGGTTTGCCATACGAGGTAGGCTTTGTTCCAGTTATCACTGTTAGGATGAGGTAATTCTTGTTGAACTATATGTTGTTCAGCTGATTTTCATATGACATTTTTCATTAATTTTAAGTGAAATGTCAGTCCTCTAGAAATCTTGTCCAGAAATAGGTTAATGCCATGGTTGTGTAAGTTGCTGTTTAAGAATTTTTATATGTTTGGGTTGAGTTGAGCGACACCCACAAAACAAGATTGTGATACCCTTTTGACGTTCTTTTCAAAATTTCCAGTGAGGACCCCTGTTGTTTTATAGGGGAGTCCCACAGGGTAATTTGCCTCACCAGCTATACACAAACATCCTTGTTTCTCAATATATCCTTTGCTTAAAATAAAGCACTATACTGTAGAAATGTTCTTTTTTCAAGAAGTTATTCAAATCTTTTAGACTTGTGCTTGAAATATTTGTATAGCCTTGTCCTATTCAAGCTTAGTTAAGGATATCTACAGGTGATTATGGTGGAGAGAATGCAAATGTGGCATGGTTCATGCTCACTCATCCTGACAGAGGCCCAGACAGGGGTAGTTTTATTGCTGGCAGAAGCGTCCATAACCAAAGAATTGGTAAACATTACAAAGACAATACTATAAGCTTATTCTTTTTTTAATTTAATTTATTCCTCCAATCCCTAATTGATACAAATGA
This sequence comes from Galaxea fascicularis, assembly GCA_948470475.1. Taxonomy (NCBI): domain Eukaryota; kingdom Metazoa; phylum Cnidaria; class Anthozoa; order Scleractinia; family Euphylliidae; genus Galaxea; species Galaxea fascicularis. The sequence goes on from OX419344.1 coordinate 12,049,687, forward strand.
TATGTCCGTTTCCCTAAAAGTACTGTGAAATACCATTTTTAAAGTCCTGCATTTGTGAAAATTTGATGTTGTATTAATTTTACACAAGCACATTTGCTTGGTAGAAGTGTATAGAAAATTAAAGGCTGTTTAAAATGAAAACTCCCTGAAGTGAAGATCGGAAAAAATCATCATTGCAGATTCACACATCAATATTAGCCTTGATGCAGTTACACCAGTAACTGGTTGTTATCGGCCTCTGGCTTATGCAGAGCGGTTGTGGCGCGATGTGTTCACTGGTTGTACGTACTTGTATTACAACTTCTTCTACTACATGGAAACTGTTGGAATTTTAGAGCCAGACAATGACATACATCTGTGGTGTCAGCTACACTACGTGTATCAATCTCGCATAAATCGCCATTTGTTTGCTGAAGACTTGAATAGGAAACCAATCAGCACAGCCAGAAATAAAACTCCTGGTCAGCTATGGTTCCTTGGGCTGTATGCTGTTGCCCAGTCAGATTATATCATTGCTCAAGAAATGAACCAAACTGAACTTCAGGTCAGTTTCCCTAAAAGTACTGTGTTGTGGATGTTGCCTGAGACTACATGATTGTGGTGGGGAATACGCTGGAGGAGATACCAGAGTTCAGATTTTCAAGAATTATAATTTATCCATGCAACCACCTTGCCAAATTTATCTTTCTTATAAAAACAACATTGCTACTGTATGTGTTAGCTTATCTCTTTTTAATTTCATGTATGTGACACTTTGTAGTCAACTCCTGCACTATTGTGAACATCCCACTGCAAAGTTTAAAAATTATACATGTAGCAAAGATTTCCCAGGTTTAATACATATTATAGCAGAATCAAAAGAATATTATAGAATATTATAGCAGAATCAAAAGTGTTTCTTAAAATGTAGGGCTTGATGAAATACTGCATGTACCATTGCATTTTATTCTCATGATAAACGCATTTTTTCCATTACAGCTGTATGGCGTTGACTGGGATGGGCCTCTGTCCCCAGAGGAAAATGCAATTGAAGTTCCCGATACTTATAGATGCCCTGTCAGCAACAGTGATTATGCACTTTTAATTAGAGAAGTCAGTCCATTAAAATGACACCACCATCCATGGAATTGATCTCTATGAAAGAACAATACAATTTGTAACTAGCAGAATTGAAAGATTATAAAAAACTAATGGAATCCAAGGATACTTGAAAACTGAAAGACTCAGTTACTGCGTATGCCGTTAAAGTTTGGAAAAGACAGTTTTCGTCTCTTCAAAACCCATAACTTGAAATAAGCTCCTCTCAGTTAAGACCCCCTAATAATAGACATGCTCACATGGAGGGGACAGGGAGGGGTAATCTGTTACACTTCTCCTAGATCTGTCACAATACTCCTACTTGTTTTTGTGCTGCCTTAACATAAAAGTGAAAAATCCCACTTTTGAAACAATCTTGTTATTTTTTTAAGCTTGATTTGTACAGATTGTTCAAAGTTCTGACAAAAGAACCCATCATTTGATAAACTGGGTCACGTGCTTATGGACCTTTTCCCCTAGTGAAATGCCTTGTGAACTCATCAATAAGAATACTCTTTAAATTAAGACAAATTTAATAACACAAATGCAAATTTTATTCTGTTAGACGTTTCATGAGACACTGACATGCATCCATGGTCATGGAAATCAACTTCAGTAGACAGTTCTCTTGCATTATTTGAGTGCTCTTTAGCATGCAAAAAAACCTGAAGAAATTAAACAACATGAATAGTTGGTCATGAAACATTTTAAATTGACCCTTGTGCCATAACTGAGAAAGAAACATGGCATTCTAGTAAGAGCATTAACAGTAACCCAAAGAGGAAATGTCCTCATGGGCTGGGTTTTTGTTTCCTGTTGTCTAAACAACCCCAAATCCAGTTGACTGAGAGCCAATTGCCAAGTCCATCTGTGAGCTGAATTCCTCAAAAGAAAAAACTTCAGAAGGAAGTTCCAATTCCATTGGACAGGTATTTGCATTGGGTAACTGCATATGGAGGTCACTGTTACAACTGAAGGATTGTCAAACCCCATTGGCGGGATACTTGGAACGGCAGTACAGAATGAGAGAAGATCCTTTAATCCACTTTCATCTGCAAGATTAGGAAGATTATTGTAAGCTGTCAGAGAAATGTAATTTTTTTCTGTTGCAAAGAGCTTGCGTCACAGAGTCAGAATTTTTCTTTTATTTAGCAGAGAAAAACTTAAAAAAGTAACATAGGACTTTTATGTGACAAAAGCAACCAAATCTAATATAAACCAGCCGGCAAATGTGAATAAAGGGACATATGTTTTGATGTTTCTATCATTAAAAGAAACCACTATAACCTCTCCTGGCATAAATGTTGCGGACTCACGAGGCGCAGCCGAGTGAGTCCGCAACAAATTTTGACCCCTGTGATGACGCGTATCGTTGTCAATAAGAGTTCACACCACGCTAAACCACATTCGATTTATTTTTTGCACAATATCAAACATAACGAAATAAATCTTTGTCTTGACAACTGAAAACACCGACTCGGATTTGAAAGTGCACGTGCTGCATTATGCTTGCCTCATTATTCTGCAGATATCGTGGATAGTCCTGGAATAACGATCCAGAAGCAGTTCTCGGACTCTGTGACTGTCCGCCATGTTGAAAACAGAATCCCAACAGTCCATGCGACCAGGCGAGAACCTCATTTGGAGGCGAACCGTTAGTTTCCAGATTCCCGGAACATCGTGTTGATTTTGTCGTCTCGCCGCGCCATAAATATGCTATGCTTCTGACTACCAAAACATCACTTTCTTAACAGACGGCGATGTAAAACGTTAATAGCCAAACGACTGTACGACGTTGACAGAGTTATGTTCTGTCCAGCAAGGTTCTCAAAATATCACGTTCAGAGGTCGGACTAGCGTCTCAATAGGCAACAATGTCAACGTCGAGAGTTGAGCAAATGCATTTAGGTGGAAAGAGTATCGTTCTGTCACGCTGCGTGAAAAAGCAACGTGTCTTCAAGTTGTTGACGAACTGTCGCTTAGTTAAGTCGCAATATTGAATAGTGTGGTCAAACCATGGCTTCGTGTAGACGATGCATTGCATTAAACAGTCGGACTATCATGTTATGTAGCTTCAGTTGTATTTTTGGCGCTGATACCGCCCCACGCTTACAACAGTACTCGAAAGCAGATACGGTCATCTTTAATGTTACGTTAGAGTAAAATCAAACGCACCCGACGAGCAAATTCAACTAAAAGCTGTAGAGAGACATTTCTAAGTCCTTAGAATGTATAAAAACTGTTAAAGAGATGTTTTTATTCACTAGAAGAATTTGATCTGTTAGGATTTCTCAGCTAAAAATTCGTGTCCGAAAATTTTAGGGAGTGAAATCTTCCTTTCAGAAATTGCGAGCAGAAATTTACTTCCTACGAAATTCCAAGGGAACGATTTGCTTCACGAAAATGCTAGCTGACCTTTTTGAGTGCCAGAAATAGCAAATATCACTCTTTCGAAAGCGTTAGAGACTATTTGTCCACGGTTTCGAACCTTTTAGGCGGTGCTTCAGTTACGAAAACTATTGGTTTTGGTAGACTTCGAATCCGAAAATCTTAGGCGGTTTCACTCGCCCGAACAGATATTTAACGCAAACGTCTCGTTGGCGTGCGTGTATGCCTTTGTAAAATTGGCAAAAGTTTCTAGGTAATAAAAGTCTATCAAGATTTCTACCACTACTCGGTTAGATTACGGGCGATTGAGTTTAATCGCGCGTAGAAATCGTCGGCCCTTAAAAGTGTCGTACTTTAGACCTTGCCTCATTCCGCTAATAAAAAAGAAATTGTTTATCAATTTCATCTGAAGAGCAGCCTGACAAGAATTTCTTTATTAAGAAAATGACGCATAGTATAAACCTTCAATTAGATTAATGGTACCTTAAGAGAATGGCTCGGTGTTAAAACTAAGTTGATCAAGAACCACAAAAAATTGGGCGATAGCACGATAAACAGCTCGCACGATTTGCTCTCCTTAATCCATAATTGTAAATATTTCGTGATATGATTAACTGGGACCTATCCAGGTAATCGACCAATTATTATTAGA
>OX419344.1:12068803-12086303 GCA_948470475.1 Galaxea fascicularis
TAATGAAAAGCAGATTAGTTTCGGCCTGGATGACACACAAAATGATAAAGGATTCACAACTCAAAATACAAGCATAATGGCTACCGAGGAAAAAGAGCTAGCTGAAACTTCTCTGAAGCGCGGATTGATGGATGAAGTTGGAGAGGGTGCGCATAACCAAACCTACCTGAATAGTGAAAAAGGTAAGTAATAAAAACAAAAAGTATCTCACGCTGAATTGCTTTACTTGCTCTACTTGCTGAATTACTAGTAAACACTTATAAAGCGCATTGTTGTTACTCATCGCCTTAACGTTTTTTAGCAAATAGATTCCTTCCGTGTGTACTCTGATAACAAACGGATGACGTCACAACGTGGTCACGCTTTCATCGTGACGAATGTTCTTACCACGGTTTGACTTCCTTCGTGCGTTATTATAGTACACAAGCAATGACAAAATGAAAACTATTTATTTTATACATTGCATTTTTACTTTCTTCGATTCATGACGTCATTCGTGCGTCTGTACTTTTATTTCAAGCTCCTCTAGACCAAGCAAAACACTCTACACCAGTATAAAGGAAATTATATGCAGCTATACCCTTCAAACGTCCCGTCTTCCTTCGCTCCTAGAATGATTCTGAGCCTCTTTTGGCGGTTCTACTTCATACAATTGTATTAATAAAAGCTTGGTTTGCATATCAACACATGGTCGCAAGCCAGCACGGATGTTGGGTGTCCTGTGATCGCAGACCTGTTCGCAATCAGTGGTCGTCTGCGGATCATGATCACGCGTAGGGAAACGTTTCAGTTTCATATGATTGGCCCGATTTATACTAGAGACGGATCATCCGTCTAGGACGAACTTGGACAAAGAACGATAGTTTGTCTGAGAATTCGTCTGCGTATAAATACGGGCAAACAGACGGATCATCCGTCCAGACGAACTATCTGGATAATTCGTCGATGAACACGAATTATCCAGATAGTTCGTCTGGACGGATGATCCGTCTGTTTGCCCGTATTTATACGCAGACGAATTATCAGACGAACTATCGTTCTTTGCCCAAGTTCGTCCTAGACGGATGATCCGTCTCTAGTATAAATCGGGCCAATCGGCTCAATTACCCGTTATGCACCATGATAACTGTCCAATTTATTTCTGATTGCTCTGTTAAAGAGCACAGCAATTGGCAGGATGGTATTTACGACTACACCAATCTTAACTGTATCGAAAGCAACTTCGTCAGTGAAGATGTCAACGAAGGAGAAAACCTGCAGTCGCCCCCTCAAGCTCACTCCACACAAGACTCGTTAAAGCAAGAAAGTCAGGATATCGATTGGTACAACGATGCATGATACTGTTCAATGGGAAGACAACGAGAACGATCAAGAACTTTTCAGGCTTTCACTGGAAGCAAGTGAGCAAGAGGAACCTTCTAAAATCTTCCCAAGTCCTGTTATTCGTCTCCTAAACACCAGGGAAGAAGATGTGGATTTTATGCAAAGTTTGCAAATTCGTCAGGCCAGAATTCTAAATCTAACTGAAAAGCGAAACAAGCTCTTTAACTTGGTAATGAATCGAACATAACTTGTGTGTGATTTTCTTTCTTGTTTTATATTTTATTGGAGGGTAAAAAGCCTACAATTTTTTCTACCATATTTTGTAAAACTTGTTTCATACATCCAAGTATAATTCATTCTTTAAAACAGTTCTTCAAATAATCTCATTAAAAGACGGTAATTTACATTAAAACTGAAATAAAAGAAAATTTATTATAACTTTGTTTTGCAAAAAGACTTTTTTAAACTGTACATTGTAAAGCGCCATGAGCTCAGGATATGAGCGGTATAGAAACAGTAAAGTCAGTTAGTATAGGAAATCCACGACCTTGAGTACAATTGGGGATTAAGAGGTACGAGTGATTTTGAAAGTTCTCAAAATTGCACGAGCCTTTAGGCGAGTGCAATTTGAGAACTTTCAAAATCACGAGTATCTATTAATCACGAATTGTACGAGAAGGTCGTGCGATTTTTTATTTATAGTTCGCTCAGCAAAACTACGAATTGTATGAAGTCGCGCAACTTGTAAATTATCGCGTATTTTAATAAATTAGTCCAACAAATCATTCCAGAGAATGGTAACTTCGGTTTATGTGCCTTTTCATCCAGTTTCACCCATCAAAACGTTCAAACGCAACGTTTGGCTGTTTTCACGCACTGTCGCCATGGAAACTTAATGGGTACACCTGCTGAGTACTATTTGGAATTAATTGTACTGCTCTCAACCGATCAGAATTGAGTAATTTTGTTGAGTGTACTATTATTATTATTATTATTATTATTATTATTATTATTATTATTTGGAGTACTCAGGCCCATAGCCAGAATTTGGAATGGAAGGGTGAGTCGGAACACCATCGCCACCCCTCTTTATCGCCTCCGCTTCGAGCGTCTCTCTACAGAGCCACACAGAACGGCTCTTTTCAGAGCCACAACACAAGGAAAAGTCTTGACCTTCGTAAGCTTAGTTAAGTTTTTATTGACGAACTGTTTACGCAGTGTTTCAGTTCAAAACACAGTTGAAGTTTTGGTTTATTAGTGATTGTTCATCAGATACAAAAATTTGGTTTTCTCGACGGAGTTGATAATGTGACGATTTCTAAAAACAACACAACGTTTTTTAAAAACATGTTTCAACAGAATCTTCTGTCATCTTCAGTTTAAGTTGCAAAGTACAGAGTTGAATATATAGTGTGCGCAAAATGCTAATTAACTAAGTACAAGAACAAAAGGAAACATGACTATGTAAAACATTACAAAGAAAGTTTTAAATTAACATGGTAAAGTTGATGATTTAGTGTACGTTTTTCCTATTGAATATGAGTAACTTCTTTTATCTTAAGCTGGAAGGTGGCGGAGCGTGATCTAAGATGCTAAAACAGTCATAAGAGCATAAAGTGGGGCATTGCTGAAAATTTTGTAAATGTTTAAAAATGTGAGAGGCCCCTATCACTGAACATGTGCGCACGTACGTAAGTGGAAAAATGCTGAGTAGTTGCGCCGACATAGAGGCGTTATATTTTTATTCGCTGCCCCGCTCAACCGAATATAAAACATTTATCATGTAATAAGCAACCACTTATGGGGTGTGTCAACACGAGCCGTGTATGACCCTCTTTATTATGTCTTATCAATAAAAACTACATACAAAACTGAAAATACAACTGAACAAAAACACTTAGAGTATAGTATAAGTTTATAACAATCTGAACATAAGCTAGTATTATGTAAATACAAAACATGACAAGCCAATACTAGAAAATACTAACCAAATTTAGTCATTGGGTATTTAATTTAGAGGGCGAAGAGGCGGTCGAATGACTCGAATGAATACAAATGAAGACAATGCAATATATATACCGACACCCCGCTAATGAAGCATTGTGATAAAGTGTCACATAACACCCAAAACTAGGTTACGTAACCAATGATAAATATACTTACAGCCCGCACACAAAGACTTATATACCACACACGCACGGAGCCCACGAGGGAGAGGATCTTTCTCACCGAACATGTTACCGATTTTAAAGGATAGAAAACTAACTTAATATCAATGCTGTTACAACGTTTTGCGTGATGACAGAAAAAGGACCAATGTGAAGTTATTGTATAGTATTGACTGAAAATAGTTTTGCTTTGGTAGATGCGTAGGGGCGTAGTCCAGCTCCAAACTTCGGTGCGAGCGACGAAATGTACGTACCACTTTCACATTTCCCAAAAAGCGCTTTCTTTGTTTGTCCACAAAATTTTGCATCAGCATTGCTTTCAATTTCTCCCGGGACGATTGAAAATCCCAAGAGAAATTGAAAACAATGTACAAAGTCATGCATAATTATAATATAATTATGTGTAAATGGTGAATACTAATGAACTTACTTATTTGCGCATGCAAAAATGCATTGTTCGGAAGGTTGCTTCAGAGGGATTCGCGCCCGAGGTGTTTTGCCTCACGTTCTGTAAATTTCAAGCATTTTCTTTTTGTTTTACTTGTCACAATTCTTACATCAAAAACTTAAGACTCATTAATTTTATTAAGGGCGGTTGTCTGTAAAAATCACCTAAAGCCATGCAAGATAGAGCGTGAATCGAAATCCCTCAAACTTTGTCATAATAAAGGTCTTAGGAAACTATTTTCGAAAATACATGATTAAGCTTTTTGAGATTTATTTATTTCCGTTGGGACAAGATTTAAATTTTCACCCCTGCAAGCGCCTTCAGACAAGCAAAAAATGCAATAGTTATTTAGGTGTTTTTCATGTAGACTAAAAGAAGGTGGCCTGTCAGTTCATATTTTTTTGATTGAGGAGACCTACCCTCATACGTTGCTGTCTTAAGAATACTAGAGGCGGATAATCCGTCCAGACGAATTATGCGTCTCCCATGTTATTCGTCTATACTGAGTGTAAAGACGGGACGAACTACAGAAGACACATAATCCGTCTTGGACGAACTTGGGCAAATATTTTTTCTGCATCTGTGAAATTCGTCTAATATAAAGACGGGCAAAAGACGACTTGGGTGTCCAGACGAACTGTCTCTCGAAATTCGTCGTACAAGACGAAATACGAAGAATAGTTCGTCTAGACAATGCGTGTACGTAAGTGCCAACCGTTTTCCTAGGACATGGAAAAACGGAATTCGAACTTCCATTTTCGTTTTCCGTTTTCCTATGACACGAGAAAACGGAATTCGAACTTCCATTTCGTTTTCCATTTTCCTACTACATTGAAAACGGAATTCGAACTACTATTCGGAATTCGAAAAAAGAAAACCGTGGCCCAAATTTCGTTTTTCAACGACTCAGTAAAACGAAAGACGAAAAACGGAAATAACAATTTAAATTTCATTTTCCAAAGTTGTCTGTATTCCGTTTTTAATGTAGCAGGAAAACGGAAAACGAAAATGGAAGTTCGAATTCCGTTTTCCCATGTCGTAGAAAAACGGTTGGCACTTAGGTACACGCATTCTAGACGCCTCATGTGTCCTGTGCCCGTCTTTATACTGGTACATATGTCGTCCAGACGGATAATGCGTTTCTAGTATAAAAACGGCCAATGACAGGAAACATGCCTACGATTGACTTCTGTAAAAGCAATTACTTGTTAAATAATGTTACATAATAATTGTGGGATCAGATGAACTAATTCAGTACAAGGCTACCACACAACATGAGATTTAACACCAGGAAATCCCTACGCTTCTTTTAGGATATAAGTGTATGCCAATTACGCATGAGGGAATGTTGTTGATAGGATTTTGCCGGTTGACTGCAATCATATTTTTAGTGTTACTTGCCAGAGTTCTAGTGTTTTGGATGGCTTCTCACTTCCTGCCGGAAAGTAAGCATTTTCTACTTAAGAGAAAGAAAAAATAAAAATAATTAAGAAAGAAAATTAAAAAAAAAAGAAAGTAAAGTAAAAGAAAGAACGCCTAAATCATTTACTAGTAGAGTAACCTGAGTCATAAATCAGCAGTATTTTAGTTTGTTCACTATTCAGTTCTGGTGTGTTTTCTCTATAAAGTCCTTGAGAAAGCTACTACTATAAGCTCCAGGTTCACTAACGTTCTGTTTTTAAAAAGCTTATTTCCTCATGGTTTGAAGCGACCCGGATATAACAGTCGCCAAATTCGAGGGAAGCACGTCAACAAGTTTTGGCAGGCAATCGTAATCTAATGCGTAACCACCACTAACGGAGCTCATTCCTCCATCCTTTAGCAACTTTCGCGGAATCGGTTTCGCTGTCTTGAAAAGCTCATCCGCTTGCTCGAGGGATTTGCCTCCTTGGATCTTGTTGTGGTTTTCAACCTGCATTGCAAGTGACATCACTTCAGTGTCAACAGTAACATCCTTTTGGTTAAACCCTTTTGTCTGACCTTCTATGGATGTTTTCCGGCTTCCAGATTTGTATGCATTTATCGGAAGAGAACAATCAAGGTATTTCTTCCAAATTTCATTCAACTCAATGGTGTTGTACTGGGATTGATCTTGATCGATTCCACCATAAACAGCTTGTCTCTGTTGTTTGTTATCCGAACAATTCCCAGGCTCCGAGTCGGCTGAGTATTTCCGTTTGACTAGAAAAGAGGCAGTAGATTCTCTTCCTGGATGTTGGCAGCCAGTATTTGTTGAATCACAGAGTACAGAGAAATTTGTTTTATTACTCGTTTCGTCACCATTAGTTGTCGAGACTTGAACGGGTGGTATTTCGTCAAAGCTTCTGTCTCCACAGAGGTACTGCTCACTGATTCTTCGCAAAGTTTTTGACGCCGATTCTTCACAGTCATTATCATTTCGGTTAGCTTTGGCACTGCTCAGTTGCTGTTCGGCCTGAACAAACCGATTGGATGAAATAGGAGCTTCAACTGAGTGTTGGTTGCTGTACCGTACGTTGCTTCTCATGGTAACTACATCCAGTGAGTTGCATTTTGGATGGTCAGTGCCCATGTTTGCCTTCATTTTAGAGGATGGCGGCCTTTTGTGGACGTAAGTCACCGGACCATACCCTGCTTGACGGCAGAGGCACTCTCCGAAGTCACCGCCGTGAATCGTAGGGCAATCAGACTTAGCTTTATCACGACATGGTGTGCCTGTGACATTTCTGAAGGAGACCGCAGGTTTTTTGTGCTGATAGAAAACGGGACTTGTGTCATCCCTAGGGCTGGTACAGTCTGAGCATGCGCATGATGCTAGCATTAGGCTTGAGTGGCTGCTCCAATAAATGTATTCTTCTCTAGTCAAGTATGGTCGGAGAAAACACTTGTCCAGCGTATTGAAGCTTGCCCTTCTCACTGCCGATGAAGGAACGGACACTGAAAAAGCCACAAAATATTTTACGTATTTTATGCTGGGTCATCTTACTTTTCCTCATATCAAAGTAGAGACAAAATTAATCATTCTCCCAAAACTAGCACCTTTTTTCGACTTAAAGGGGAAGTATCATGAGTTGCGCATGTGCGAGTTGATCCTGTTCGTCATGATGAAGGTCACTGATAAATTCTTTTATGGCACTTGAACCACTCTTTGGGATCTTTGCGATCGGTTAGAGCCATCTTTTTTCGACCAGAATTGTCTCTCCGACCGCCATGACCAAGGCCGAATCCCCCACTTGAGGACGCCATTTTGTTTTCACGGTTCGACTTGAAAAATCTTAGCCTAATCTTTTTCAAGTTTGAGCGTCAGCGGGAGCATGCGCAGCTCATGCCACGTCATGACGTCAAGTTAGTGACGTTTATTTTATTTATTCTGCAAGGTGTTGATTGATTGAAACGGCCACACGATGTCATTTGTTTGTGAGCACATTTCTTTCAGTGTTCTGCTCAATGATGCATTACGTCATTTTTGAGGACGGTTTGCCATCACGAGGTTTCGCTGATGAAAGAGTTTATTTTTACAATTTCTAACAACCCTAACCACTACGCATGTGCGAGTATATGGATTTAAATTATATATCATTCTAAATGGACAGGCGATTTCCTTGATTCAATGAATGAATTAATCAATAGTATTTGTTACTTGAAAGAAAGGCCATTTATTCATTATTAATAAAAAATCTAGCATGCTCCACCACAGTGCGGATGTCGACTAGCGCCCAAGAGGTACATTTTGAAAGACTAATTGATAGAAAATGGGACTTTTCCGAGAATCTATGCGAGGTCCTGTGGCCTGAATTTTCCCGCTAATTGTCGGGACGATAATTATCATTATAGTTAATGCTTACTTTTAACATCGGTGATGGAGCTAGAACACTGAACTTTATCAGTTATTCAAAGCTAAATGCCGTACAAAATCTGATCTGTACCGTGTGTTTGTTACTTCAGTTTGTCGGAGGATCAACTCTTAATAGTTTGATCATTCGATCAGGTGAGATCTACCAGCAGTACAGTACATCTTTAACAATACATTTTGCAAAACAAATGAAAAATAAGTTAAGCCTAAATTGTAGTTCATCAATATTGCTACAGAACTGAGTCGAAGAAAGTGTTTCCGATAGCTTAGCGTTCGAGGGAAAGACAAAACAAACACACCACTCTTAAGAACTTCCGATCTGAGCGGAAAGCACGTGCCCTATCTCACCGTTTGGAACGTTAACACCATGGCTACAATAGGAAGGCTTCTGCGGAGGAAAATAAAATCGGGGATAACGAGTACTGTAGTTGCAACGAGGCTGAGAAGACGGAGGTATTCTGTCGTGAACCCCATATGGCAACATCTTGCGCCGTCACCTGACTGGACTGAAACAAGAGGACGCAGTTAACACACTTGCTTATGTCGGAAGCACCAAGTTATGCTATCGTAAACAACATTCGCGCTAAGCCAAACACATTCGGAAACTAAGTCATCTACTAATGAGGTTATATCTAAACTTTACCTTGATCTGGTTGCTCTGAATTCGAAAAGCGTACACTGCCCGTCTTTGCGGAAGAAAGATTCAAACAGATCTTCCTTGAAGCAGGCAGCCCGTATTTTTTGACCAAGAGTCCAATGACGTAAGCCCTGGCCTTTCTGTGAAGAAGTAAAATAAACAGCTTCAATATTTTTGACAAGCTTAAGTGAGCGTGACCCTTTCTATACAACTTTGCCAAAAACAATGTACGTTTTTGACGTTTTACTAACTTTTGGTTAAAAAAAAAAAACTGCAACCACAGCTTTACTTATTTATACTTGAAGGACAAGTGTCTGCATAACGTTTGCGGATGTGTGACAATGAACGGAACTTGCTTCAAATATAAATTTGATGCAATTTTTCCGCGTATGAATGCATGAGTACATGTATGACACGTTAAAACTATTGAATATCGAAGTAAGTAATACTACACGCCAACAGTGCATTCTGTCGTTTTTCAACGAATATTGACCCTAACCGCGTGATTGTGCAATGATTAGAAGCAATATCAAGCATCTGTGCCAAATTCCCGAAAATGGTTAAGTACAATTATTCTTTACAGGAAGTGAGACAATTAGTTCTTATGCTTGGTTTAGTTTTTAGGATCGGAGTACAAGCTGTTCTGACTTACAAGATGATTTTCGGACGGTAACCTTTAAGAATGGTTGGAGAGGAGGATGGTCGCAGTGATCAGCTTTTTATGGTATCGTACGATTCAAATGCAGATATTTGTATCAGTGGCTACACAAAGCGGCTGCTGTTTAGAGGTAGTGCCTATCCTCCGGTGGCTAAACAGGGAAATATTGTGGAAACATGCACGCGAGCTCAAACTGTTGCCGAAACATTGTCATGCGGCCTCGTTTGGCCAGCGTCTTAGGTTTTCTTATTAGAGCTTGAACAAGGAACATTTTATTTGCAATTTGCCTTCAGTGATTCAGTGCGACGACCTTACCCCCATGGCAGTTGAATGCGTGGCTATCAGACCTTGAATCCCTCGATTCACACAAGGTAATTAAAAACATTTTTAAGCTATAAAAGTCGGCAAATCACACTGAAACACGCACGCACAAATACACAAATAAAAGAAAAATAGAAATAATAAAGATGATGAAACGTTATTTAAATTGACGTAATGCAGTGAACGCTGCTGGCGCACAATTTTGCATTTTAGCATTATGAATAAATGACGCGTTTGGTCTTAAAAAAAGATAGTTGCGAAAGCGACAATTCGGTTATTTGCCAATGATTCTGAAGGAAGTTTGACGTGTTTTTCTTTAATAAAGTCGAGAAGTTCGACCTTTATAATATACTGCTATTTATTCAGTTTCTATGACGACAACTTCGCGGAAATATCTGTTTTAACTTTATTAGCTGTTTCTCGTGCGAGTAACTTTAAAGAATACTTTAAGTTTTGATCTTCCTGTGCCTCGGGGCACACTCGAGATGAGATGGTCATTAATTTTGCGTTTCAGCACGTACTGTAGTTTTCAACCGGAAATTTTAACTTCTGGCTTGCCGGTGAGTGTTTTGGATGGGTGTAACCAGTGCTACTTTAGCTTAGCTACTCATAACTTGCAGCTCACCGAAAGTTTTAATACTTCCAAACAAGGTTTTCATACGACGGAGATAGAGACCAACAGAAAGCCATCTAATTAATTCAGTGTAACTTTGCGACAAATCTAATTATATTTTGGCCCAGTTGGTTTGAAAGTTCGAGAATTTTCTTTGCGTGCCAATTGCAGGCAGTGTATCGAACCTAACTTATGAAGCTAATCAGAGAGAAAGTTTGTCTGAGGGTTGGCCACTAACTGTAGACTGTTATAACTTTTTTTATATATAAGACGATTGCCACGGTCCTTCTTTGTACACACGGTGAATAGTGTGACCATTGGGGTTGGGAGAGATGCAGGGGGCTACTATCCGCAGCGTCACAGCGTCTGCTTTATTTACACTTAAGAAGATACAAAGCGAATTTCACGGTTTCATGGAAAATAAAAATGGACGATTTTTGAGGTGTAAGAAGGAGGCGCATCTTTTTGTTTGGTTTTTCCTTGACAAAGGATTTTTATTTCGGTAAAAATACAGATATGATGCGGTTTGGGGGGAACAATCCTGTTTGCCAAAAAGGAGAAAAATATAACTCCCCCTGGTTTTGCTTTATTTGAAAACCACTACCGTAGTAAAGGAGAATTACCAGAACAAAACCATTAAGATCATGAGCTGACTATTTAAGGTTAATCCTTGTTTGACGTCTCGTCAATATGCTTGCTGTTGGAAAAGGCGCAGGTCACGATTGCTCCGGCGTCCGGCTGGTAAATGCCCTGGTTAAACGACAATATCCAATAAAGATTCCCGGGTGATGATTATGCCCTTGAAGGCGGTAACCCTGGTATGACATTCACCTCACCAATTAACCGAGTTTTCCCTGTATGATCCCTCTCGATTCAATACAAACTGATCTCATTTTCCTCCTGTCGCCTTGACAGTGATGGCTGTAGCCTCCCACGCGGTCGCTTTTAGGGGACTACGAGGCTACAATGGCTCGCCTGACGACATGGTTCGTAATTTTGTTTTGTTTCAAAGTGATGACAAGTTTTCGCCCTGTCTTGTGCAACACAACTTCTCGGGAGTCCAACTAGTACAACAGTAGGATTGCGGACCTTTCAATAAACTTACAGTTTTCTGAGGAAGGTTCCTCGACGAATCTAAGAGCTGTTGCAGAGAAAAAACACCAAAATAAAATGAGGAGTCCTCATTTTATTTTGGTGTTTTTTCTCTGCAACTGCTGTAATTGATCTGGAGAACAGCTGGTTATGCTGAGGCGTTTAACTGACTAACGACTTAGACAGACATAACATTTCTACCACTGACAATAAATTATCCAAAATTGGAGGCAGCTTATTGTCAAAAAATGAACCAAGCGTCACGAGCGTTTGTTCGAGGTACAAATGAGTTTTACTCGGTTATCTTTTCAGTCTCGAATTGATTTGTCCTTTAGTACTACGTATCTATAGTAAAAACGATGATTTAAGGCAGAAGTATGCATGTTATAATGCCCTATCCTAAGAAAATGGGAAAAGGAAACGGAAAATATTGGTGGCTTTTAGTCGAAACTAATTTGCAAAATGTTTGTAGCGAATTAAATACCGCAACTCTTTGAGTACGGTTGAATGGTGTACATAACCACAGATAATTCGGTGTGCCGTCGAATGTATTAACTTTCTTGGTGATAATGATATGCTATACAGGGGACATCTGCATGAAAAGAATGGCTGGTGTGGAGCCTAATGAATAAAACTTTACGCTAGAACATTGGGATTTTTAGAGCTGATCTCGTATAAGTGATGTCAATGTTATGAACTGTAACCGTTTCGATATTTAGTCGACGATATGAGCTTTGAATGGATATTGATTAAGATTTACTCAGACTAAATTGAAACAAAAACGCAGAAGTCCCAGTGTGGAAGACGCCGGTTCCGTTTTCGCGTATTTCGCCGACTATTTTATTTTGCAAAGTCCGCGAGGTGGTTTTGGCAAATCGGGTAAAAGGGCTTAAGCTGGAAAAGGTTAGGGAGGTGCTTTTAAGATAGGCGAAGGACTGCTGGTGCTTTGTGTGAATGGTATATTAATTCCCTTTGAGTTCCATCCCAGTAAAATCTGACTTTATATCCCTTGAAAGCCTGGCACATTCTCATGCCATTATAATATGTATAGACGGACTGGTGGACTGACTACTCACCTACTCAAGGACGAAGTGTTGCATATATAATCCACCGAACTAGACTTTAATGTTTCAATCGCTTCGGTACTTTCTTTCGCCTTCTTTCACTGCAGGGTGTAATGAACTATAAATAAGACTTGCTTCCTGTGTTGTTTTGCTTCCTTGTTAAGAAGAATTGATTGACAACCTGCTCAATCAATATTTGCGCACTACCTGAATTTGAATTTCTGAAGACAGGTGTTTCAATTTGATGGAAAAGTTGTCCAGTATATGCCCCGATCTCGAACTCTGGGGTGTCACAAAATGGCTCACCTCGAACACAAAGTCAAGTCCCTTTTAAAATCCAGACTTCGAAACTCATACTTAATCAAAAGATTAAACCTTGAAAAAACTGCTTTAGGACTCAAATAATCAGTTGATGGATCAGTGAAAAGCTGTAAATTCTAAAATGTCAACGTGTGTTAATTGACGTTCGGCACACAACCACCTTAGTTGACAAATACAGACGGTTTGAGAAAATTTCTGTTTTAAAAATAACCAGGGACCAGATTCACGAGGCCTTGCCAGGCTAAATATAATTTTCTCACATTCAGCCCATTGCACTGATCACGCTAGAAACAATACTTAGGATACATCTTAACTTAGGAGGCCTTCGTGAATCTGGCCCAAGGCCAGTATCTCAAACTTGCACTTGTTCCAATCAATTACACTGCTAATTTAAGACTCATAACGAAGAGTAGGGCCTGAAGCTGTTTGCAGCTACCCACCAATAACAACAACAAGAAACCATGACTTTCATGTAAGGCAGCAGCAAGTAATCAGTATAGCTGAGCGCCAATTAAGACAAGGCATCGGATATTGACGTTTTAGGGCGTGATTTTTCAGTTGAAATTTTACATCGAGCTGATTAACAAAGTTATCGGGAAGCTTTCGTTGCTATGGAAATTCCAAAGGGTGAAGCATTCCCGGGACGTTCAAGACCACAATTTGGTATGGTAAGTGACATAATACCAGCAAAACATAAGAAAGAGAACCATCCAGCCAGATCTTCGTGGAACAATCTACAAGGAATCTCAAAAAGAAAAAAAATAGGTAGAATATCTACGATAAAAGCCGGAACCAGGAAGTGCACAAGGAAAAGCCTCTGGCACCCTTAAATGGCACCCTCATTAGGTGATAGATACAAATTTTTGAAATCATTATTGTGCGTGCGTACCGGGCCATTTCCTTCCCACGGCATCTGGGAGAAAAATTCCAAAATCTCTAACGAAAATAATAAGGTCACGCTTTTCCCTTTTTCACAAATCAAAGATATTTCCGACTGTCTACTGGGATTCAAAAATAGAAATGTTACTTGATGTTAATTTCAAGACGGCTCCAAGGTTTGATCTGACCGAGACAATCGCTTTAATTACGGCTTTTGAACTTTTGAATTTTGTCACAGGGTTCTGGCCACACGTAAAATTAATTGTCGCGAACGTCTTGAATATGTTTACAGGGATTAGCAATACTATCACGGTCCGTGGAGCAATTTTTACAGTGCTGGGTCTGGGAGGGGACTGACTCTATAAAAATCCAGGAAAAATGGTTAAAACGCAGAATTATTCCGTCAGGCTTATTGGATGTTCTCTCGCGAGGTCCACCAGCTTTAGCCGACCGTGAAAGTACTTTTTATTTCTGGAAATCTATTGTACCAAATTTTTATTTTTTCACAAAACGTGGGCGACTCATCTTAATAAGCAATCTTCGTTCATGATAGTCGGGTGTTGAGAAATATTCGTTGTCACGCAACTACACCATCCTACAGCTTATGCACCAGTCAACGTAAATCCCCCCCCCCCCCCCCCCACCACCACCAACCCGGGAAAAGCGGGGACATTAGCAGGACAAAATCCAACGTGTGACATTCGAAACTGTCCCGGTGTGCGGGGTCTTGGACGAGATTTTCTCCTTCGGTACCGAAAGCGGGGAAATCTGCCGAAGGTTGGAGTGAAGAACTATGTTGCGAAGAGACTGGGACCAAACCTAAAAGGGACTAAATATGGCGGAGAGAAATGTGAGTTAAACGTGTTTCTTCATAAATCTGTTTTATCCTTACATCTTGCTTGCCATCCTTCTCTTAATACATTGCTAAAAATATTTCTTATGAAAGCTTGATACACTGTTGTTTCTGTATATACCTTTCCACGTAGGGGCTTTTTAAAATTTCTTCTTTAATATTCAGAATATTCATGTGCCATGTGATTGCGTTGTTTTGATTCGCTTGGTTGATCATGCGTTCACACAAAACTGATGATACACGGGACATGTATGTTATTCAGGCCCTCGTTGAGTTCGGCGAAAGCCGGAACATCATTCCTGTTGCTGGATTGACGCTTTCAAACGCCTTTCCAGCAATGAAGCAAGCATTTTCGTTAGACAATTAATTAACTCAAAAGATGCATAAATCATTAAAGACACTGAATGTTACTTTGCTGTCTCATTTATTTTCTTATTAGTGATGTTTTTGACAACACTCAAATAGACCTTCACTGGTAGGCGGGGACAAGCAAGGACATTGGAACGAAAACATTGCTCTGGGCGCGGGAACATTGGCTCACTTTCGCCAGTCCTTTTGTCCAATTCCCCGCCTATTCCCGGGTTGGGGGGGGATTTACATTGACGGTGCATTAACGTCACAAACAGTGATATAGAGGAAAATTGAAATACGAAGACGTGGTAACGTATGAACGGTGTTACGTTGTGGCTTGGCTACATGCTTTTACAGGTCCAGGAGGCACCATTTATCAAAACGGAGAACCTGGGCGTCTTCACATTTTTGTGAAACCAGTTCATAGAAGCCTCGAGACATCGCCACCCTTTCCGGACAATTCATTTCTTTCGTTGTTTCAACGATTTTATGTCTCGTGACCCCTATCTCATGATCTCCAGATTGTAACTGTAACAGAAAAAAATAATTTTATTAATAGTCAGTCTCTATATGCTTTCTTATTTCTTTGTTTTACCTTGTCCGATCTGCATGACTCCGGTCTATTTTGTCGGGTATTTTATCTTTTTATCAATACGAAATTACATGCTCTACAAAACAGTGCAACCTGTTCGAAAGAAAGCCTTCGGAGCTCTAAATAACAAAAAAACAAATTGTAGTTGTGTTTACTTCATGATCACGAATTATCCTTTGAACGATCCTTTGAACCTTTTGGAAACGGTCAACATAGCCATAGTTTTCCGTGATCGAGAAATCAAACTTTACCGCCATTTCTTCACAGCAAACGAGACTGGACAGCAACCTCGTTAACTGAATCAGAAATTAACTTACCAACTTCCTGTGACGTCGTGCAATCGTCGTAAGTGTTCGTTACGCAGCTTCCGATGACGACCTTCCTTAGTTAGATGTTGATTTGTCGCGACCTTTTCAGTGGCTACTGCCTTTCAGGTAGCCTCCTTCGCAGCCGTTGTTTATGTCGAATGAATAGACGAGTTGCTTTTTTTTTTTATACGCCCTCTGAGAGTACTGCACAGAGCCAGGGTGTGCCAACCCAACATCTTGAGGATATACCTTAGCACAGTCCGGCCAGTTTTAGAGTATGCTGTACCAGTCTGGCAGGACATTCCTGCCTACCTGTTCGAAGCCATAGCACGAGTGTAAAAAAGGGCGCTTAACATAATCTACCCCGAGGCAGAGTCATATGCTCATGCCTTACATTTAGGTAAACTAGATAGGTTAGATGATAGGAGAGTACACTTGTGCTACAAATATATGGCGAAAATGAAGTCTCCCAGCCACCCTCTCCACCGCTTGCTTCCCAACCCACTCTTAGACGCGCCTAATTATTACACCTTAATGCAGAAAACAATTATTATTTTTTCCGGAACATTCAGGCCTGTAGGACAAAGAGAGTGGATAACTTTTTGACATTTAAATATTTTAAGTGATTCAATTGTTATTGACGTTGTTATAACTGTAAATTACTATACTTTAGATAATAGTTGCATTAAGATTGTAAATTGTACTCGATAATTTAGTTCTTTTACTGCAAGAGAGTTTCATATAATTCAAATAATATTCAGGTAAATCTTCAAGACAGTACACTATTCAAAGTCAACGTTTGGGTGATGGTTGCTACCATTTGTTATCACTCCATCTTTTTTCCTGAAATCTGCACATTCTGTCAGAGGTTGTGTCTACAGCTGTTTGTATAGCCCAACTTCGAAACTTTGCCTGGATATTACTAAACAAAGAAAGAAGCCACTCGTCTAAATAGACTGGAAATGAAAACCTACAGGCTTAATTTAACAAGCATTTTCTTTTTTTTTCTTTTTTTAATTTTAGCGACTCAAATTTTAAAGAAAGCTTGCTGCTTGGTTGTGTCATGATTTTTCTCTGTTTCGGTCTTCGCGTCCTCCATTACCGCTAAAACCTCGTTCCCAGACTCCCGTTCCCCGTTCCCCGTGCCTCCAGTTCCTTGTTCCCGCTTTTGAGAACGATTGCGGTATACATCGATTACCGTTCTTAAACTGTTGGCCTTCCCGTGCTTTTCTGAAACTTTTTTTCATCCGAAATTCCGTCGTTCGGCGTTCCGTTCGGCGTCTTTGGCTCTTGAAATAAAAATTGAAAGCAAGATAAAAAAAAGTGTCATACTATCTCTGCCGTGAGCAGAAAACAATGGGGTGCAAACAGCTTGTGAGACTCGCGTGACTCACAGGACATACGAATAAAGGCTGATGCTTGACCATTCATACACTGCTTTGAAAATGATAAAGCAGTAACCACATGCAGTCCTTGACTGTCTCCTTTTTGGGATCGTGACATCTAAAAAAATAGGTACCCAATGGGTACTTGTGTCTGCTGCAATAGGCATTACAGTGACGGTTAGTACTAGTATTTCTATGAAATGCCCATTGCGAACTAGGGAATGACTGTACTAGGGCACTTTCTGGCCTATTTCTCAGCATAAGCTATGACATTAGTATGCTGAGACTTCCGTGGGAAGAGAATGTGTACACTTTTAATAGCAGTGACTGCATTTTCATCTATTGTGAGGAAGCAAGAAATGCAACTTGCAGTTGAACCATGTACTTTACTGACTCTATGTAAGTATGTAACTTTACAGTAATAAAGAACTGTAACAGGCCGTTAACAACGGGTGTTACTAAAACTAAGACCTAAGACCTAAGACCCCATCTTAGTTTTCATAGTACGAAAACTAAGACCCCCTAAAAATTTTAACTGTCAAAATTATGAGGTGCACAATAATTTCAAATGTAAACTCACTTCGCATTTGACCATTCCCTTTGCAAGAGCGCGATTGAGAACTGTTTGTTGCAACACGGTATGTTGTTTAACCAT